>CM023483.1:125973772-126321272 GCA_013339685.2 Hyalomma asiaticum | reverse complement strand
GCTCCGACAGCATGTTAGTAGTTGTCAGCGGTGACTGGATGGTTGAGGCAGCGGACAGGGAAGTAACACCAGGTGTCATCGGTGAGCGGGAGAGGGCATCGGCATCGGAGTGTTTGCGACCGGAACGGTATAGGACGCGGATGTCATATTCCTGCAAGCGAAGCACCCAGCGACCTAAGCGTCCGGACGGGTCTTTCAAGGAAGAAAGCCAACAAAGAGCATGATGGTCAGTAATAACGTCGAAAGGCCGGCCGTATAAGTAAGGGCGAAACTTGCTAAGGGCCCAAATGATCGCCAAGCACTCCTTCTCCGTTACGGAGTAATTACCTCAGCCTTTTTTAGTGTACGGCTCGCATAGGCGACGACATATTCGCCATAGTCGTCTTTTCGCTGCGCTAAGACCGCTCCAAGCCCTACGCCACTCGCATCGGTATGAACTTCCGTAGGTGCGGTCGGGTCGAAGTGTCGCTGAATTGGCGGTGAGGTCAACAGGTGGCGCAACGTGCTGAATGCTTCATCACATTCTGGTGACCACGCTGATATACCGTTTGCGGCAGTAAGTAAGCTTGTCAACGGTGCGATGATGGATGCGAAATGGCGAACGAAACGACGAAAATAGGAACACAGGCCGATGAAACTTCTGAGCGCTTTGATAGACGCGGGTTTTGGAAATTGGGCGACGGCGCGAAGCTTCTCTGGGTCCGGTAGGATGCCATCTTTCGAAACAACATGACCCAATATGGTGAGCTTTCGAGCAGCAAAACGGCACTTCTTGAGGTTGAGCTGTAGGCCGGCGGAAGATAGACAGGTCAGAATGTCATATAGGCGAGTAAGGTGTGTCTCAAAATCTGTGGAGAAGACGACGATGTCATCCAAATAGCATAAACAGGTTTTCCATTTATGGCCTCGAAGGATGGTGTCGATCATGCGCTCAAAAGTAGCAGGCGCATTACATAGCCCAAATGGTATGACGTTAAATTCGTAGAGGACATCGGGGGTGACGAAAGCTGTTTTCGGGCGATCACATTCAGCCACTGGGACTTGCAAATATCCGGAGCGCAGATCCAAGGATGTGAAGTATTCTGCACCTTGTAAGCAGTCGAGAGCATCATCTATTCGAGGCAGTGGGTAGACGTCCGTCCTCGTAATTTTGTTTAAGCGGCGATAATCGACACAAAACCTGATTGAACCATCTTTTTTCTTAACCAGTACGACAGGTGATGACCAGGGACTTTGAGAAGGCCGAATAACACCACGCTGGAGCATCTCATCTACTTGCTCAGTGATAACTTGGGGCTCGGCTGCAGAAACGCGATACGGGCGCTGTCGCAAAGGTTCATGCGAACCTGTATCGATGGTATGAGAAATACTGGTGTTGCGACCCAAGGATGATTGGTGACAGTCGAAAGAAGGGAGAAACTTGTGAAGGAGAGCAAGAAGTTGGCGGCGATGAGATGGCGAAAGATTTGCGTCGATGGCAGAGTCAAAAACGGCGGACGGCAACGGGTCACAAGGAGAAGTGATGGCAGCAACGTAACAAGGGGATGTGTCATCAGGAATACGAAGATCATCGACGTCGTCGACAGCTTGAACGTAGCCCAAAGTTTCACCACGGAGTAAGGTGATAGGGTACCGGTTGTGGTTGGGAACCAGCATCGTAGTCGACCCAGATGCAACAGTGAGGACGGCGAATGGCAACACAATGCCCTTGCGCTGAGCAAATACGTCAGAGGGCATAAACATCACAGTCGCGTCAGGTTCAGAAGCACATGAGAGGGCGACAGCTACGGACGTCTCGGGGTTTATGGTTGTGTCCGCATCAACGATGAGTTTGGCAGCAGGAAGAGAAGTTTCTGCCGGCAGAGAGGTAGACAGTGGGAGAAGGGACACTTCCGCGCGAGAGCAGTCGATGACAGCGTTATGACGGGACAGGAAGTCCCAACCAAGGATGAGATCATGAGAACAAGATGGCAGCACGAAGAACCCGATGATGTACAAATTGTCTTGAATGAGGACACGAGCCGTACACACCGCCGAAGGGTGAATGCGTTGCGCGTTAGCGGTGGACAGTACTATACCAGAAAGGGCGGTGGTCACTTGCGGCAGAGGTTCTCGCGCATGACAGAAACGGCGGCTCCAGTGTCGACAAGGGCAACGGCGGCGATTCCTTCGACAGAGATATCAAGAATATTTTGCGGCGAAAGGTGAGGTCTTTGGAACTTTGAGAATGCTGCAGCTCTTGCCTCCGGAACTGCACCGATCAGTTTCCCTCGTCAGTAGGTGCACGACGACGCATAGGCGAAGGCGATCGTCGACGGGGAGAAGGGAAACGACGAGTATCCGAGCGGGGATCGGCCTCAAAGTTTCTCGGCGAAGGTGAGGACGTGGCGGCGTGTGGCGGCGCGTAGGTGGCCGTGCCGAAGTCGGGCGGTATAGCCGGTACTCGGCGACGGCAGAAACGTCCTACATGGCCAGCGACACCACAGTTGAAACAAATAGGGCGATTGTCCTGGGTTCGCCACATACCAGGCGGTCGATAACGTTGCGGCGATGGCGTATGCACGGGAATGGGCGCTGGGAGAGGAGGCGCCGAGAAGGACGCAGTGCGCTGAGGAGAGCGTGTTACCACAGCGGCGTAGCTGAGCGGCATAGGTGCCGGTGGTTTGGGTAGTCGGCATAGGACGTTGGCACACTCACAGGTGGTGGCCAAGGGGTAGGGATGGGAGGAATGGCCTCGCATATCCCTGTACGGATTGCTTGCTGTAACGGCGAAGGCAGAGGCGTGGCTGGTGGTGGTTGGCTATGGGGCAACAGCGATAGCTGCCGGGCGACCTCCTCGCGAATGAAATCTTTGATTTCGGTGGACAGGGAACATTGCCCCTGTTGGCCGTTTGAGACTGCGATGCCAGAGATTGAATCGGGTTGCGGAACGTTTTGGCGGGCAAGGGAGCGTTGGCGGCGCAGTTCATCAAAGCTCTGGCAAAGGTTGACGAGAACGGATGCGGTGGTCGGGCTCTTTGCCAGCAACATCTGGAATGCACCGTCCTCTATTCCTTTGAGGATGTGCTTTATCTTGTCGTCTTCTGTCATGGTGGGGTTAACCCGTCGGCAGAGATCGAGAACATCCTCAATGTAGCTGGGAAATGTCTCTCCAGGCTGTTGTGCTCGCTGGCGCAGACGCTGTTCGGCGCGGAGTTGACGCACAGCCGGCCGGTCGAAGGCGTCAGTGAAAAGCTGTTTGAATGCCGACCAGCTTGTGATGGCCGCTTCATGGTTGAAAAACCAGAGCTTGGCAACGTCGGCAAGGTAGAACGACACGTGGGCAAGCTTAGACTGGTTGTCCCATTTGTTGAGGGTGCTTACACGTTCGTACGAGGAAAGCCAATCTTCGACGTCGTGTTCTGCGGTGCCGCTAAAGATGGGCGGGTCCCGTTGACGAGGGACACCAGCGCAGACGACAGTGGCAGGTAGTGATGCAGGCTGCGAGGTTGTCGCGTCAGTCATGGCTTGCGATGATCTTGATGGGAGGGTTCGAGAGCGTAGCTCCAGGACTGGGGAATAGATCGCAGCACTTCCACCAAATGTGACGACGCTCGTTGTCGTCGATGACGGTGCACAAGGCAAAGTCTGGCGAGGCACTTCAACGGCTGTCCGTGGCACGGGCTCGCTGTCAATGGCGGTCCAAATCTCTTCTTTCTCTTCTTCGACTAGCACATACGCACGAGCGCGTCTGCTTCATTACAATATACATATATATATATATATATATATATATATATATATATATATATATATATATAGCGGACAGACAGCAGACACAGGAATTATTATAGCTAACACCACTAAAAAAATGAAAAAATGCAGGAGGAAAGAAAATTCTGTTGTACATATGAACATGCAAATGTATAGACACGTGCGCCAAACAATACATTTATACAGCACAAACGACATCGCCTTGCCTTATGCAAATTAAAGGGTTCATACACGTAGTTGTGACATAGCAGTAATAGAATACTAGAACACATCAGTCCTTCAACTAGGTTAAAAGCGGGAAAAGATAGAGAAAATAAACAGAACACATGATAAATGCATTGTAACATCACTAAAAAACAAAAATAAAGGTGAATATTGTTTTCGTTAGTGCACTAACAACTATGCGCAGCTTGAAATTACACAGTTAATTTAATGTTCTGATACCGCAGCGGCATTTACCAAAGGAAAAAAAGAAGGAAACATACCACGGTAAAGATTAATACGACGAAGAAGCTGATTAAGTTTATATTTTGTATTTTGCACGAAAAGCAGTAGCGGGTAGTTCATTAAGGCAAGACGGTATCAAATAGCTACGAGTGCGCTGACTGTATCTGGTGAAGCACGATCGAATCACCCGAAAACGGTTTTTAGGTCGGAGGCAGCGCGTAGGGAGGTGAGCAACACTATACTTGTCGGACCAAAAATGCCTCTGGACAGCCGTCTCGGTCAGGAAAGCATCGAATTGAGAGAATCGTAATGATTTAAAAAGGTCTGTGCCTGAGGGTAAAGAGAAGTGGGCTTAATATTGATCCCTGGGGCACTCCAACTTTTATAGAAGCAACAATGCTACGGTATTCTCCTATTGATACTGTGTTCTATCGTCTAAAGTGTTAGTAAGCAATTTTTAAAAAAGCCCGCGAAATCCAATCAATGAGAGTTTTGTTAATAGTAGACTATGACAGTCACTATCAAAAGCTTTGCTAACATCAACGAATAGGGCACATACTACCTGGTTATCTACGAAAGCAGAGTTTATGAGGTCTGAAATGTCTTCCAGGAGGTCCTGAGTGCCTTTACATGGTATAAAACCATATTGGTCATTTGCAATATTACTGGCATAAAGGTACGTAAACATAGCTTGCAAGAGATGTTTTCTAATATTTGACAGACGCAGGGTAAAATGGAGATGGGTCGGTAATTTTCATGCTTATTTACGACAGTTCCCTGAAACAGGGGGTTAGTATGGCCTTTTTATTTCTGCTGCGATAATTCCAGTATCGATAATATGGTTGAGCAATGTTAATAATACACACATAATAGCATTAAAATTTCTGCGTAACTCAGCTACCGAAATTCCATCAATGTCGGGAAAATTGTTACATTTTAAATGAAAAAGGATTGATTTAAGATCACATTCAGAGATGGAAGATGCGCAGATTTGCATGCGCTGTATTTTAGAGTACATTTTTCAGGGTGCCGTTTGGCAATACCAGACACACGTGAAAGAAAGTACTGAAATCATTTGCAACGGTGAGTCCATCATCTGAAAACTGCCATAGAAGCGACAACTAATGATCACCACGTTTAGATACGCCTCTTATGTCGTTTATTAAAGACCACGTTTTTTTCACGTTTGCGTGAGCTTCGCTAAATTTTCTACGCAGGTGATTTCGCTTAGCCAGCCGGATCATGGCGTTTACTCTATTCCTACATATTGAAACATTTGTAGCAAATCAGAATGCTTAGGAGCCCGTTTGGGTCCACAACAGGTATTTCTCCTTGCTTGCAGCTAACGTTTGTGGTGACATCCATTTGTCTTCTCGGCGTAACTTTAACAGAACGGGTGCATTTTTGCCTACAGTTATGTAATATGTGAACAAAAGAATCGTGTACATTAGCACAGGAGACAGTGCATAATACAAAATGCCAGTCATGCTTCGCGATGCAGTCGTCAAAAAGCTTTAGATCAACAATGGAAATTACTTTTTTGTTCAATTTTTATTTTCGGGTTCTGAACAATTTACGAGGCGACTGGAGACAAAGTAATGATCAGCGACCTCGGTTTCAACAACAACTGCATGTGTTACAGTATTAGAACAACGGATGTTAGTGTGGTCAATGCAAGATTTCACTAATTTTCCAGATAAAAATTCTTCACGTGTTGGGAAATGTATAGCGCCTTCCAAGCCCCATTTCCATAGGAGGTCGAGATAGTCAGCAGCCCGAGGCAGAGCAGGGCGAAGGGTATCAATATTGATGCCACCCAACACAATCACATTCTCGTCAAGAGAATAGGATGATAACGCTGCATCAAGTTCTGATAACAACAATCGGACGTTGCAACAAAAACGGCCGGTATATCGACAATAGAATTGTCGATAACAGAGCAGTGCATACTCGCAAAGCGACTACTTCAGCTTGCGTAAAAGAGACCGTCAATCTTGATACTGGCCATATCTCTCTTACATATAAAGCCACACGCCGTCCCCTGCGTAGTGTGCGCGTGTACGAAAAGAGTTGACAACCGGGAATGGAATATAACGGAATACAATCAGCGGAAGAATTTATTCCGGTCAGAAGAATGGAGACAAAAGGAGAAATCAGCGTACAAAAATGATTCCAGGATTTACGGATGCTGCAGATGTTAACATGGATAGCTGTGAAGGCTTAATCTGAACTTGAGATGAACTTATGGGCTTCTGAAAAGCTACCAAATAAGCGTGTGCTGAAAACGCCCATATTTATGCAATTTTCTCGAGGTCCATTGGGGTATGGATGCGGAGGAGATGAGAGCCTTTGAGCTTTCTCGCCAGCACATTTCCATCACGTGTACAGAGAAATTTGTATTGTTTTTCGTTTTCTCTCATGCGCGCCTGTCGAAACAAATCCCGGTTAGCACGTGTCAAATTATCATTGAAATACAGGCGAAGAGTTGGATCCATGCCATCCAACACAAGTTTCGGGAGCCCTTTGCGAGCATTTAGCCAATTTTCTTTGAATGCAAGTGTGGCGCTTGTACAATGATAGCCGGAAAGCTATCAGTATGAGCTGACAGCCTGTGAACAACAGCAACATCCCAAGGTTGAAATTCTATACCTAGGTTGTTTGCCATTTTGCCAAGTATCAACATGAGGTTCTCGTTGGGCTCGACAGGGAAGCCATGTACTTCAAAGTTGCACCTTCTCGTATACTGTTCAAGGGCATTGATCTCGGTGTTCATGGTGCGGACGGTGCCAGCTTGAGTAGAAACGGCTGAGGACAATGTCTTGCACTGGGCATGAAGTTCACTACGTTCAGCTTGGTTATCTGATAGAGCTGAAAGTACGGAGTCGTGTTTTGTAGATAGGAATTCGACAGACTTTTGAACTTCTCTTACAGTCTCAGCCAGCTTCTCCTACACTCTCCAGTGGATTTGAATGTCAGTAATCCTTCTACTTTATTTACAAGCTCTCCGACTGTTCCTGTAAGCTGACCCAGTTTTCGACTTAGTGATGTCAATTGACGGGAGAACGAAGTACCATTTGTACTTGCTCCGGATTGTTTGCATGCATGGTAAGACCAAGCTTCACGCCTCTCAGTTGACATCTTAGTGTAAGTGCCCTCAGCAACCGTGCAACTTTTACCAAGGTGATACCCTCGCTCACACAGAACAGCAGTAAAAAAATGGCACATTCTTAATCATTTCTGCGAGGAACTTGGTCTTCTTTGCATAATCTTTAATGAATGAGCGGAAATGCCCAACCAAGCCCACAAATACTTGCGAAGAATGAAAGTCATACGGTTTCTTCATTCTTGCGATCCATTCGACCGATTCGTGCTTTGTTGTCTTGGCTTAACCACAGAATACTCTTCTCCAAAACTCCACTTTGAAAAACTCCCTCTTCTTGCCATTATTCCTGAGCTCCGCATCACAGACTGCTTGCAGTACACTAGCGAAATAGGGTGATCATCCTCATTGCGGGAGTATATTATTATATTGTTGTTATAGACGTCACAAAACTACCCGAGAAACAGTCGCAAACATCATTCATCGTCTTTTATTACCAAGTGGCTAAATTCTTGCACCAAAACGGGAGGTGGTTATACTCACAGACATCCAGCGTTGTTATGCAGGCCGAGTATTCTTTGAATTTTTCAGAAACTGGAACTTGGGAAAGTTCTTTGCATAGATCAGTGCGCGGAAGCATCCTGCAGCGACGCTTGTTGTCTATTACAGAGTCTATTCGTGGCATAGGGAAAGGTAAAAACCTCAGTCTGTTCATTAATTTGCCTACAGTCCGTGCACAGTCTGAAACTTCCATCTTCCTTGGCCGCAATGGTAATGGGCGATGCGAATGCATATGTGTATGGACGAATGGTCTGTGCATCCAACATCTTTCGAAGCTCGTTCTGTAGCTACATTATCTTCTCCCGTGACATATTATAGGTCGTCTTTGTCACTACTGCAGTGTCGCTTAACTGGAATGGTACTTCAATCTTTGTAGTTGTCTTGGGGTATGCCTTCAAGCATAGCAATTCTGGGTAAAGCTTCATGACGTTGTCACCTGACGATGGGTTCCGTAGGTTGCTCGCAGACGAAGCTGAGGAAACGTTGAGACCGTGGCGCTTTGCTTATGTGGTTACTTCTCCATCCCTGTAGGTTCTGAGGCGAAGTGAACTGATGGCTTGATGTGAAATGAGCAACTCATAGGACACTCTGTCATGTAGCGGGAGTGTTGCCTAGGCACGATATGCATACACTTTTCCATTTATTGTGAACACCTCCCCTTCAATTGTATCTGTGTATTTCTCCAGGTCATCCCTGCTGTACATTCTCACTCTCAGCAACACTGGCATTTATTACTGTTACACTTGCTTCGCTGTCAACTAATGCAGTCCTTTTCCGTCGATCCCTATGAGCGGATATGTACAATTGGCCTTCCGTTAATCAAATAAACAGCTTCTCTTGCTGTCGTCAAGGCTCCGTGGTCCGTCAGAAAAGACACTGGTGTAGTGGTAGACTTCAATCTTGCTGGCGGACGTCTTTCCCCACTATGTGTCGCCGCTGGACACCTTGCACCAGATACTAGTGGTGTCCACTGGACTTCAGTTGTTTTCGGCCCTCTCATCTGTACTTGCTCCTGAAGATCCAGGCGCAAAGCGTGAATGGCAAGCGGAACCACACATGCCTCAGGCAACGGTTAGTCAGCCAATTACAGTAACCGTCTCTTCTCATAAACAGAGCTGAGTGCAGATCCCGACATATACTTGAACGCAATAGCTTTTTCCCATAGCAAAACAACCTTGTTGCCTAAAAAGATAACCATCCTTCCACTCCGTCCAGGGTTTGTTCTTGCGAGCGTTAACACGTCAGGCATGCCAACTCATCGCTATTCCTGTCAGAAAGAGTCGCATGTCTTTCACTTTATCTTCGTCACTGTGCTGGTAATTTTTATTGCATGAATATTCATAAAAGATCAGCCAGCACTCAGGACTGCTAGTGTCCATCAAACACATCTGGCTTTATCTGTCCCATAGTCGGCCTGTTCATTCACCTTTAGACGAGGATCACAAGCAACGGCATTAATTATTTTGCTGCCTGTTCTCTTCCTGTGGCATTTTAAGTACCTTAGCGATCAAGTCGAAGCCAGTTTCAGAGGAAACAGCGGTAGCACGCTCCGCGCAGCTTCCAGTTGGAGTCGGAACAGAACAGTCACAGTCCTGAAGTTTCATATTGAGCCTCACTTGCCCATTCGTAGTTAATTCCTCTGGAGGGAATTTCGTGCTAGCGCTTATACAGTATACCAATGCGTGAGTGCTTACTGCCTCCGGAGGAGTTTGTTTCTCTTCACTTCGACGCCTTGCAGCCAAGATCCGGATGCCACAGCGTTGATTTGCACCAATGAAGTCACCCAAGGCTTGACTTGAACGTCCACACAGGAGCATACGGACTGCTTCTTCTTCCTCGTCATCCTTCCGAGCATCTCCCTCTTCCGAACGTCCCCGTAATATATATATATATATATATATATATATATATATATATATATATATATATATATATATATATATATATATATATTGTGTGTGTTTTTGTCAGAACAGCTCTCGCCCCAACACCGACGTGATTAGCATGCTCCAGAGGTATGTAGTATCAGGACATGCTATCAGTGCATGCGAGTGTGCGAGTGGAAACATCAGTAGCGTATCGATTATTAGGAGCAGGGTTGCCGTATCGCGGCACGATAAACATTGTAGGTGCCTATTTTTTGCCTCCGCATAAGAAAGATGGAAATATACGCGGGTTTTTGAGGCATACCATAATTACGCACATTTTGGAAAATATTTACTTATTTATTTATTTGTTTATTTAGAATACCGCAAATGCCGCATTGAAGAGGTTTTATATGAGGGGTGGGCTAATACATTGGGTTAAATAGCTAGATGCTCAATCGCCGCCTTGAAGTTGATGAGACTGGAGTGGTGCACGATGTCAGGTGGAAGGTCATTTCAATCTTGTGATGTCTTCACAAAAAAGGATGAAAGATGAACAGTTGTGCTAGCACTAGGTAAATATACAGCTGTCCTTTGGTTTGTGCGGTCTGAATAACGATGGGTTAGCTTGATGGCGGGAGTACGAGATGATGCGCAATAACATTTGAAGAAGAAACACACACGAGCTACACGGCGATGTGATGAAAGTCTAGCAAGCTTTGCGCGAGACTTAAGTTTCAATTAAGTTTTAAGCCTTCAAAATTCTGATGATAACCGTTTCTAGCTAAATTAGGCTCACACAACAATAATGATTGTCACGTAGCCGAATTTATTGTATGTTTACAGCAATACGCCGATACTGATAAGATGATAAATGATCACGGGCTTGATCCTGGGTTAGAAACGACCTAATGAAACCAACAGACAGACAGGCCAAGGGAGGTCTTGCTGAAATAAATGTAGTTTTTGTAACTGCAGTGTAGTAATCATGATATATCTGGAAATGAATTTAATTTGCCAAAATGATGTACTTGCCGTACTAAGGATGGAGCCTACCATATTGCACACTTGGTGCTTTTAAGTGGCATGGCGATGGCCATCCGTCAGCAGCCATCTTGTACAGAGGGGACGTAATGCGTGACGAGTTCTGGCAAAAAGTGCGTTCAGAATTCGTCGCCATGGATACGACTGATGCTGTATGACACTCACGGGATTAAATATACCGAAATACTTAATAAGGTGGACTGGAGAATGACCGCTGTTTTAGGGCAGTTCTTAGAGCATCGGACGCGTTATCGGTAAATCGCATGTGTGGCGCCTACCGGCACCAGGTGGGCTTTATTGTGTCCTTTAGTTCCTTTGCCTTTATATGATAATTCCCACACTAAAGTGTAAGAAATAGACATAGCTTCTCCTATGCCTTCCCTGGCTCTATTCTTTGTTGGATTCATAAGGCTATTATGATGTTAGAAGAAATAAAAGGCTACGCAGCAGTCTTAAGTATAGAAAGATTCATAACATGATAACTCGCGACTATTTTACTTTTTCCGCAATACAGGATGCTAACTTCCTATTTTTTGGACGAATTTTCATAGAGAGCAGTGGTCGGTTATGCGAGTAAAAGCGGTTGGCATGATACGGGCTCCTGACAGCCAGCTTTAAATGGGTGCTACTTTGTATTAATAATTGATTAGATATACTTACTAAAACGACGAGCTCGTCATCAGGTACGCCGTAGTAGTTGACAGCACTTGACGTTTTTCCCTTTTCTGGTTAATTGAAGCGATAACACACTCTACACTGACCTGTTAGCATCTCCGGCTCCATCTAAAACGCTGCAGCTGTGGCCGAGATCCAACAGGTGCTGTTAGGGACAGCAGTCAAACACCAAACCTCTAGCCCGCTGAGGAGGACATGTGTAACTTTAGCGGAGTTGTTTTAAAAGATAGACACACGAAATGCTGCGACCATATCCCTAGCACATATCAGTTGTGACTGACCTACGTAGTTCCCAACGAAAGGCCCTTACGCCTGGACGATCGCTCGCTGTGAGAATAATCAGCACTGGAATGACAGGACCATCGGCCTTCAAGTCCGAAAGCCATGACGGCGCTCCCGATGACAGGGAGAGAAGCGGGCCAAGCAAAACGACTATAACTCTATCGTGATTTCTTTATGCCCAGAATTTCTTTAAATGCCCAGCAGAACTTCGGCGACTTTTAGCGTATCTATCCAGCTACCGAGCCACCTACGATTTTGTGCTCTCCTGGTCGTTTAGTTAATGGAATTTATACGAAAATCGGTATGCAACAACATGGCTGCATGACGAACGTAAAAGACAGATCATACCATGGAAATCGTGCCATGCATGTCATGAGCTGAATGATTTTCGCGCTATGGTGTTGGTGTTCTTCCAGCCGTTTCGTTAACTTGATATATATTAAAATTGGTATAGCGAGACAACAATGTATGACAACCATGGATGACATGTTCTTAGAAGACGGAAATCGTGACATGCATGTCATGAGCGGCATGATTTACACGCCACGCGTTTTGTTAATGGGATGTATATGAAAGTGGCTATGGCATAACAAGACTGCATGACGAACGTAAATGACAGGTCATAAGATTAGAATCATGACATGCGTGTCATGAGCGGCATAGTTTACATGCCGCAGTCGTGATGCTTTCGGACGTTTCGTTAACTTCATACGTTCCAAAATCTGTATAGCGAGACAACAATACAGATTCATTTTACGTTCCTGATGCGTACTTCACGTTTCCTTGATACCCACGGCACGTGGGATCTGCTAATTTTTTTTTGTGTGCCTGTATTTTTCTCTCCTTTCATTCTTTTTCTTCCAGGATTTCTGTCTCAACTTACTCCTCCCCTAATGCAGGGTAGCGAACCGGATATTTCATTATAGTTAACGTTCCTGCTTTCGCACAACTCTGGCGCTAACTCTCTCTGCCATGCCCCTATTGACCACACGTTTAAAACTCGGGACGCCGCACATCAACACATTCTTTTGAATAAGGGGAGCAATATAAAAAAGATAATATAAAGAGGCCTGCTAGGTAGTGCTGAGCTGTTACTGCATAGTTAGAAGCACCTTGAAGCAAACCTTTTATCCTCGAAGCCCCCGGCGTCGGTGCTGGTGTCTGCACACGAAATAATAATCCTCAAAACATTGCGCTCTTCCTCTTGGGCTTTTAGTAATGGAGTGCGTCTGTAAGACGGGCACGCTCTTCAATGCACGCTTGGCAAACGAAGTTGTAAAGAATAATAATTTCTGAGGGTTTACGTCGAAAACGAAAGAACTGAATTGCTGAAAGAACTCAATAAGCCGTAAGTAGTCATCCTTAAAGAGAGGACTCGCTTGATTGCGTCAAGGAAATACTTTAGGGCCGCTAATTTTCACCTTTTGTGTTAATGACAAAGTATTCTGCTATAAGGGAGCTAAATTTGTTTCTGATAGCCATTACACATGTTTTTACTGCGGGAAAGTCGACGGCTGATATTGAACCGAAACCAATTTTGCGCTTGAAAAAACAAAAAAAAGGTCTGATATGGACATTCTTAAAACGCACTAGCAAAACAAAAGTTGTTTTATATGCACCTAATTGACAACCATTCCAGCGCTGCATATTATCGGTATGGGTAATGACAAAATACGAGTTCTCAAGGATGCTGACATGCTGTGTCTTTACTTTGCGATGGACCTAACGTGGAAGACACACGTAGAGGACCGCTATTCTATACTTTCTTCAACGGTTGGTGTTTTTCAAAACAGTCTAAATACGTACTCCCTGAAAAAGTTAAAATTTACTGTACAATTGATTAGCGCTTACATTGTTGCCTCTGCTCTACAGCTACTCTACATCGACTCTACTACATGTGCATACGCAAAACCAGCTACTGAAAGCCAGATCGATAGCAGCGTAGGCTTCAGCATTGCCACCTTCCATATAGTACAACAGGTGTAAATAATATCAATACATGGATTACGTTAAAAGGGTACAAGACGTAATGCAAGTCCACCGTATTATGAGCACATTTATCATTTGTTGGAGCAGTACAATATCCCTCCTCTGCATCAGCTGTAACACAAGTCATTCTTGCCCGTTGTTCATCAAAATGAAAACACATGCAGAGCTGAATCTGCATACCTACTTGCGTACAAGGGTGCACCATACACAACGAAGAAAGAGTTATGGCATACACAAAAAGTTGGCAGATCCCACGTGCAGTGGGAATCAAGGAAATGCGAAGCACGCATAAGGAACGTAAAATGGATTTGCATTGTTGTCTCGCTATACCGAGTTTAGTACATATGAAGTTAACGAAACGGCTGCAAGAGCACCATGACTGTGGCATGTAAACCATGCCGCTCATACACGTATGTCATGATTCTCACGTTATGACTTGTCATTTACGTTCGTCATGCAGTCGTGTTGTGCCATAGCAATATTGGTATACATCCCTTTAAAGAAACGAGTGGCATGTAGATCATGCCGCTAATGACATGCATGTCACGATTTTCATGTTATGACCTGTCATTTATGATCGTCATGCAGTCCTGTTGTGCCAAACCAATTTTCGTATAGGCTCCGTGCAGTCGAGTTTTCCATGTGCGACATCAGCGCCAGAATGCACTGCCTGGCAGAGAGAAGAAGCAAAATTGGGCAGACTGTGACAGGGAAATACGCGAACGCGATGCGCGTCTCCAACTCTATGGCAGCAGCGACCGCCCGTCCCACCTTCTTTCGTTTTATTTCCTTTGAGACGCGCGCTCCAAACCTGCGACAAACTGTTCCAAAGGGCAACGCCGCGAGCGTTCGTGTGGTTCGCAGCACGCCCGGAAAGCAGCGAAGAAACGCGCGCGTCGCTGTCGCCTCGGTTTCCACCGTGCGCGACTGAGCCGTCCGACGAGAGCTACGTAGCGCCCTCTGGTCAGTAGACGGAGCCATGCCATTAAGGAAACGGCAGTATAGCGCCAGGACAATGGCATGTATGTAAATCATGCCGGTCATGACACGCGTGTCATGATTCTAATGTTATGACCTGTCATTTACGTTCTTCATGCTGTCGTGTTGTGCCATAGCAATTTTGGTATACATCCCATTAACGAAACGCCTGGCATGTAAATCATGCCGCCCATGACATGCATGTTATGCTTTTCATGTTATGACCTGTCGTTTATGTTCGTCATGCAGTCATATTGTTGCATACCCATTTCCATACACATCCCACTAACGAAACGGCAAAGAGAGCACAAAGACCGTGGCATGTAAATCATGTCGCTCATGACATGCATGTCATGATTTTCATGTTATGATCTGTCGTTTACGTTCATGATGCAGTCATCTTGTGGTATGCTAATTTTCGTATACATGCCGTTAACGAAACGCGTGGCGTGTAAATCATGTCGCCCATGACATGCATATCATGATTGTCATGTTGTGGCTTGTCAGTCATGTTCGCCATGCAGTAATGTCGTGGCATACCAATTTCCGTATACATCCCATTAACGAAACGGCCAGGAGAGCACCAAGACCGTCGCATGTAAATCATGTCACTCATGACATGCATGTTATGATTTTCGTGTTATGACCTGTCATTTATGTTTGTGATGCAGTCATGTTGTGGCATGCCAATTTGCGTATATGTCCCATTAACGAAACGCGTGGCATGTAAACCATGTCATTCATGACATGCATGTCATGATTTTCATGTTATGACCTGTCATTTATGTTCGCGGTGCAGTCATATTGTGCCATACCAATTTTTGTATACACCCCATTAACGAGATGACCAGGAGAGCACCAAGACTGTGATATGTAAATCATGCCGCTCATGACACGCATGTCATGATTTTCATGTTATGACCTGCCATTTATGTTCGTCAGGCAGTCATGTTGTGCCATACCAATTTTCGCATACATCCCATTAGCGAAACGGCTAGGAGAGCCCTAAGACCGTGGCATGTAAATCATGCTGCTCATGACATGCATATCATGATTTTCATGTTATGACCTGTCATTTATGTTCGTCATGTAGTCATGATGTGGCATACCAATATTCGTAAACATCCGATTAGCGAAACGGCCAGGAGAGCACCAAGACCGTGGCATGTAAATCATGTCGCTCATGACATACATGTCATGATTTTGATGTTATGACCTGTCATTTATGGTCGCCATGTAGTCATGATGTGGCATACCAATTTTCGTAAACATCCGATTAGCGAAACGGCCAGGAGCGCAGAAAATCGTAGGCGGCCAGATAGATAGATAGATAGATAGATAGATAGATAGATAGATAGATAGATAGATAGATAGATAGATAGATAGATAGATACGCTCAAACTCGCCGAAGTTCGCTAAGAAATGCTTCGCATTTAATAACAATCATTTGATGCTTTTAGTTTTTCAGAAAACGTAGTCAGACATATTTCGGGAATGGGCGCTGACATATATAATATAAAGCATATTTTATGTGATCTCATAGCTACATATAGTTCATTAATATTGTGTTTCTTGTTGAGTTCAACAATCTTGTCTTATCTTCGCCCTAAGTCTTCCTTATACGCTTGTCTTTACTTTATCGCTGTATTGAAACCAACTTGGCATTTTCTGATATGTGCGATGTACCAGTTTTGGTATCCAATGTACTCTGTCGTGCCCGAAGTTCAGGTGGCACCGAGCCCTGCAGACCGTTATACGGCTTTTAGTCCTGTCTCCTACTTCAGAAGGGCAATAATTTTAAATGCGAAGCATTTCTTAGATAGACACGCTCAAACTCGCCGAAGTTCGCTATCTATCTATCTATCTATCTATCTATCTATCTATCTATCTATCTATCTATCTATCTATCTATCTATCTATCTATCTATCTATCTATCTATCTAGCCGCCTACGATTTCGTGCTCTCCTGGCCGTTTCGTTAATCGGATGTTTACGAAAATCGGTATGGCACAACATGACTGCCTGACGAACATAAATGGCAGGTCATAACATGAAAATCATGACATGCGTGTCATGAGCGGCATGATTTACATGTCACGGTCTTGGTGCTCTCCTGGCCGTCTCATTAATGGGATGTATACAAATATTGGTATGCCACAATATGACTGCATGGCAAACATAAATGACAGGTCATAACATGAAAATCATGACATGCATGTCATGACGCGACATGATTTACATGCCACGGTCTTGGTGCTCTCTTGGCCGTTTCGTTAGTGGGATGTGTAGGAAAATTGGTATGCCACAATATGACTGCATGACGGACATAAATGAGAGGTCATAACACGAAAACCATAACATGCATGTGATGGGCGGCATGATTTACATGCCAGGCGTTTCGTTAATGGGATGTATACCAACATTGCTATGGCACAACACGAAAGCATGACGAACGTAAATGACAGGTCATAATATTAGAATCATGAGACGCGTGTCATGACCGGCATGATTTACATGCCATGGTCCTGGCGCTATACTGCCGTTTCGTTAATGGGATGTATGGGCTCCGTCTACTGACCAGAGGGCGCTAGGTAGCTCTCTTCGGAAAGGCTCAGTCTCGCACGGTGGAAACCGAGGCGACAGCGACGCGCGCGTTCGCTGCTTTCCGGGCGTGCTGCGAACCACACGAACGCTCGCGGCGTCGCCCTTTGGAACAGTTTGCCGCAGGTTTGGAGCGCGCGTCTCAAAGATAATAAAACGAAAGAAGGTGGGACGGGCGGTCGCTGCTGCTATAGAGTTGGAGACGCGCAACGCGTTCGCGTATTTCCCTGTCACAGTCTGCCCAATTTTTGACTTCATCTCTTTGTCTGAAAACCACGATGTGATTGTGAGAGGCGCCGCAGTGGGGGTTTCCGGAAATTCGGCGATCTGCAGTTCTTTTATGTCCGATGATTTGAACAAAGCTGAATTATATGAATCCTGAAATTTTGTAGCAACGGAAAAAGAAAAGAAAGGAGAAGGCAAGTAAACTGCGAAATAAAGAAAGTGCGAACGACAGAGTGAAAGAGAGAAAAGAACAAAAGATTGAGAAATGAAGGGCAAAGAAGGGAAGCGAGGAACAATTAAAGGGACATAGAATTAGAGCGCAGAAAAGAAGGCAGAAGGCGAATAAATAAATAAATAAATAAATAAATAAATAAATAAATAAATAAATAAATAAATAAATAAATAAAGTTACAGTTTCGCCAGAAGAGCGACGCAATGAATGGGATATCAATGTAGGATATAAAACCCCAGGTAAACCTAGCAGCTTTAGAGACATTCTCAATTGTATTCAACGTGGGCTTATTAAGTAGGCATCCACCTGAGGCTAAGTAAGCCCACCTGGGGCCTTAGGCGTGACCAGGACCAATGACCACGACATGCCGCTCGCTGAAGTGTGGTACTGATGAGAAACTGCACTCGTTGGCAGGCGGTCAAAGTTTTTTTTACGTTCTATGTTGCTGCTGTACGGTCAGTTGGCGTGTGTAGCACGCTGTGGAATTGGAGCATAGGAGAAAGCGTTCACCTTACGGCACGAAGGAAGAGAGCGTACGTGAAGGTAGAAGACGAGCAGCGGCCTCGGCTCATTCATGATTACGTATGGCCGCGACGCGGGACACAGTGGATTACAGTACACGCAAGTGTGGACGAGCACCCTGAGGCACATTTGCAAACAGTTTCTGCGGGCGCTCGCGCTCGAGGCTGTTTTTCAATGACAGTGTTGAAATGATCAGTGAGAAGTGCGCCTTGCTTCAGTGTGAGTAGAATTCTGCTAGAGCTCTTGGGCAGGCGTTTTAACGAGACGCGGTGGCATGTTGGCCTGGATTTTTCACGGTGACCGCCGCTTCCCCGCTCTGCACAGCCGGTGACCACATCGCCAGAAATGAGAGAGAGAGAGAGAGATGAAGTGGAGGGCGAGGGAGATGCTTCCAGTTCATCTAGCCCTCTCTCTCATTTATTGGCGATGCGGTTGTTGTTTTGTGCAGTTTAATGCCCCAAAAGGCCTCCGGAAATTTCGACCACCTGGGAGTCTTTAACGTGCACTGACATCGCACCACACACGGGCCTCATTTCGCCTCCATCAAAATTCAGCCGCTGCCGCCCGGATTCGATCCCGCGACCCTCGGATCAGCAGCCGAGTACCATAGCCACTAGACCATCATGGCGGGGCTTGGCGATGCGGTCGCGAAACGGCACTAGAGTACTGTATGACGGTCAGGCGGCAGAGATAACGGCGCAGGAGAGCTGAGAGCTAAGTTATATTGTGTTGTCCTCTGGCACGGGCTTCACACCGAGTGACCGCGCTAAGCAGCATGAACTTTGCGCCGTCGAGATATTTTGGCCAGCACAGCGGCGTCAAGCAAGCGCGTACTTTGCGGTGCTCGCAAACGCATTTGCCTGAGCACTATGAGTGGAGGGCATTGCCGGCCTAAGCTGCATGTTTTATAGCGATAGCAATTATATGGACAGTCTCGACGAATTTTTGGCATCGTCGTTGCCGTCGCCGCCACGTCCCGTATAGATTCAAAATTGATAACAACCCCCCGCGCACCCCACTTTCTTCCCGCGGGTAAATGCACGCGAGCGGGGTGAAGCAGAGGGTGCGGCTGAAGCAGAGAACAAACGAGCACTGCCCATCTCCTTTGCTCGGAGCGCGCATGCGATAACAGCACACCGCTCGGAAGGCCTGAGCCGAAGCGGACAAAAAACGCCCCATCCGTCTTTAAAAAGCATCAAAAGACGCGATGGGGTAGGGGATGGGGGGGAGGCAGCTGTCGCTCGAGCACCATATGCGGACATTGTGCATGCGCCGTCGCCTGTCTAGGCCGCCATCAGGCGTGCAGTGCACTGCGTGGCAGCGCCTTGATCATGTGCCCAATTGCAGGCGCCTCGCATATATTCGCAACGACGCCAATGCCCTTGCCACACAGCGCACGCCGCTCAGCGCGGTCGCGCGGTGTGTAGCTTGGGCCAGAAGACGTCAAAACAGCATGACTTAGCTCGCAGCTCTGCTGGACCGTGGTCTCTCGGCCATTCGACCGTCACATGGTACTTTACGCAACTGCACCTTTACTGAATAAGCGCACGTCCCCTACAATACAGATAGCACTCCTAAAGATGCTTCTCTTACTTCGTGTATTATACCATGTATTCCTATCGCATTCATCACTTCGGCCTTCTGGCGTAAGCTGTGTTTTTAGGGGCGAAGCTCCTTATGGCATCACCTGCGGCCCGTCCGGTATGTCCATCTGGCATAGCGAGTAGCGTCTCCCGTAGCATACAATAGATGGCGCTGTCCCATAGAGATGCATGCAAACTGCAGTTGGGTGGCGATATACTAGATGGCGCTGGTCGTCATCGCCCTTTCTCGTCTAGTTTCCTAGATGGCGCTGTCCCATAGAAATGTGTGCATTATGGCGGTTGGGTGACTGGACACTAGATGGCGTCATCACGGTGAATATGCCGCGGTCGAGCTCAACGACTTCCCCCCTCTCTCCTCTCCCGGCCCCACTCTCTCCCTTTCCCTCCCTCTCCCCTCCTTCTCCCCCTCTCCCTCACAACCGTTCAACGGTCCCCCCCTCTCTCGCCTCGCAATGCCGACGCAGGCAGCGTCTGCTAGCGAGTTTCTTCATTGAAAAAACCGACCGCTCGCGCTACACAACCGTTCACTGACCACCCGTATATATGGCACTGGATTTTGACCTCCACCAAGATAGTGCCTGTGTGCGATTTCTCCTGTTCGCGATTAAACAATGAAAATTCACAGCGTACATGTAAAATTAAACTGAGCTGCAAGTCACCATAACTCTCATCGACCCTTTAGTATAAACGCGCACGATCTCACGTCGTTGATGATGTACTAGGCAGAATTCACGGTTTACCGATGAACCTCCGCAGCATCGCCCACTCATCATCATTCACTCCGTGGATATGCTGTAATTTTTTTCTTAGAGATTTCGGTCTCCTCCTCCTCCTCCTCCTGCTGCTCCTCCTCCTCCTCCTCCTCCTCCTCCTCCTCCTCCTCCTCTCTCTCTCTCTCTCTATATATATATATATACATATATATATATATATATATATATATATATATATATATATATATATATATATATATATATATATATATATATATATATATATATATGACGTACGTAGCGAGCAAGAGATGGAAGGCGAAGGCGACGAAGAAGAGACGCGTTTCAGTGGAATAAAACCACCTCGTACCTCGAAATTGCTCCCACTAGTTGATTAAACCTCACATTATTTTATTATGGTTCATTTCTATTAAAATAGTCTATCATTGTCTAACATTTCATTCTTGCTTACGTTACCGATTCTTTATTCTTCCTTTGTTTTAGCTCACTTTTTCCCCTCTTTATATTAACCGCCGGCTTCATGGCCAATCCCCCGTAGTGGCAAGAGCCAAACTTCAAGGAAAAAAGAAAAAGAAACCATGGCGCATCAACCACGGCACGGCTCCCATCTCTAGCCTCACACGAGTCAGCAGGATGGAGACCTGGTAGCCACCACCTCAGCCTCGCATCATCAACGACGGCGCCAACGCCGTGTCTTGACTGAATGCCACCATCATACATGGATATCCTCTATATTACGTGCCAGCCACATGGAAGCATCATCAGCGGACCTTGACATCCCCAAGTACACCGGATAAGCGGACGATGGACCCGTGGAGGATTGGTTTGACCTCTTCGAACTCCACGCTACCGCTGCATCATGGTCGGAACGGGAGCTTGTCCGCAAGTTCAATGATTACGTAACCGGTGAGGCCTTCCGCTTTTATCTCACTCACATCTTTCAAAACAATGAAACGTGGAAAAAAATCAAAGAGGAAATGGTCGTCCGATTCAAAAATATATTACGAAGACCCGCCTACACCCTACCAGATAGAGACAGTTCAGTTCAGCCGGCGTCGTCATAAGCCGTCTCCACGCAGCAGTCCTGTTTGCCAGACACCTCATACTAGGAATTTGTCAGCGAGTGTGCCATATTATAATTCGTCTGAGTACGCAAGACGCATTCGAACGCTCAGCACGAATCTACAATTCCCAACAATGAACCGAAACCGTAACCCCGCTGAAACACATCGAAGCCATTTCCCCAAAAGACTCAACCTTTTACCAGGATGCTCATCTGCACAAAAATCACCGCTGTACACTGTACTGCCCTGCAGGTCTCGAGTTACTCCTAAACCGCTCCATGTATTTCGTTCTTCGTGTCATATAGGTGACCCACCACCTGGTTTTGCACCGAGTGAAACTTTTCTCGTTTGCAACTCTCACCGCATGCCTCGCAACGTCTCTACGCCCGCGGTAGACAGGTTGATCCAGCGGGAGAATGCTGGGCTAAGCCACGGCCCTTTCACCGAGGCCCACGAGATAAAAGGGTTCAGCACAATGATTTCGCAAGACGGCTCGCAATTTCAATCGACACACGCTCAAGCCATGCACGTTGGAATGTCATCCAGCGGACAGCTATTTGAAGATCGACGCGATACGAAAATCTCAATCAGCACAAATTTCAACAAAGGAACCCAAAAGGCACTTATTGCTTCTGGTAACATGGAGAAAGCTTACTTCCCGCCAGCACACTGCGCTGAGACCGCCAAGAGTGCATGTTCTCTAGACGAGGAACACTATTCGTTTCCATATGAAACAGCCGAACTATTCACCGCTGGAACTCTAATTGAGACGAAGTTTCTGCGGAACTCCCTTGAGACAGTTACTCATCAAGAACTTCGATACAATTCAGAAGCTTCGAGTGTACCATGCCCCATATATTATCCGGTGACGCAGGCGTTTTCAAGGAACGGTATCGTAAAAGCGTCTGGAAAGCCTTCCAACACATTACCTTCGCTGCCCTGTGATCCTCGCAGTACTTTACCTGGCACTGCCATCCTGTTGAACACATCGAGCTGTGTAGAGAATCGGAGCTTGCCCGAAGGAGTGTCACATCAGCGACAGTCGCAGCAAAGCCAGCGACAGCAGCAGCCCCAGCACAAGCAAATTGACGAACGCGAGAAACCACGACAAAGGCATCTACCTAGACAACGACGAACGCAAATTTCATCGAAAGCTCAATTACGGAATAAGGAGAGATGCCGAATTGTAAGCATGCTGAACAGCAGAAGGCCACTTCATGATGTACGCAGACTTCACAGAATGGGAAAGCGGCCGAGATACCTTCTACAACGGAGACCAGGCCTGCACCTACGACCGAAGCAACCGGGACACTACCAACAGAAACGACGACAAAGGGAAAAAAACTACCCGTTCTACTCCCCAGGAACGCAATCATCGCCCCATCAGCTTCAGTCGACGAGCACGAAAACTGGGAGCACAAACAGTCCAGTGCCTACGGCATGCGAGCTGCCGATGCAACAACGTGTCCCAATATTATTCAACTATGACCTTTCTACAAGTTGTGTCCTCAGTATTGCCGATGTGTTGCGCATGCCTACGTCGTCCGCAACGCAGCAGCCAGCCTCGGCCGCCAGCGACCAAGATTTCTCCGGACTGCGCCACCCTCCGCTTTGAAGCTTTTTCAAGTTTACGGAAGTCACTTGGGACATGTGGAACTGTCTGTGCATTGTGACTTTTCATTGTGTGTGTTTCCTCTCCTTGTTTTGTTTTTTCACACTCTTACTGCTTTCACTTCTTTCGGGGGGAGGGGGAATCATGTGACGTACGTAGCGAGCAAGAGATGGAAGGCGAAGGCGACGAAGAAGAAGAGACGCGTGCAGTGAAAAAAAACCATGGCGCATCAACCACGGCACGGCTCCCGTCCCTGCCGAAAGCCACGTTGGCGATAGCCAGGATGCCAGGATGCACAGGATGCCGAAAGCCACGTTGAAATGTCCATATAATTGCCATCACAAAAAATAAAGAGCCACGCACTTGACAAGGCTAGCTATAGCGCGGCTATATTATTTACTGCTTTATTTTTTATGTCAACTGCTATACCTTACAAGTAAAATGAGTGGCACTTTGTAAGTTCGCCATAGCCTCAGCACCGAACATGCAGACGTGCTTACCTGACTTGCACCATCCTTCTTCGTCAAAAAGTTCAAGATTTTCCTTGGGCCGCTTGTAGTAGCCTCGGGTCATGCCTTCGATATGGAACCGGATCTCGCCTATCTCCTGTGGGCCAAGTTTCTTACCCGTGGTGAAATCCACAACCTGAAGGTGCAAAAAAATAGTTTGGTGTAAGGTGCGGAATACGGATGGAAAATATGTTCCTTTCCCCTTCAAAACAACAGCTAGCACTTGTGGCGCTTTGCAAGCTGAGCAGCGATGTTCATTGGCACTTAGCGGGTGCGGGTCTGAGTCCGTCACACACGCATTTCATCATGGTCCGGGGCTTCAGGAAACACCTCACAAGGCCCCCTCGTAGGTCTTTATGGAAACTTCTGCACACGACCATCGTCCTGTAACTCACAACAGAGGAATAAAGACAGCTTGTCTATGCCTGCTCAGCTTCGTCATACAAAGCCAGCATTAACCATGAGTTCGCAACGACAAACAGTAGTACACAGTCGCCGTGACCCTAAGCCTAAATTAGCGAACGCATTTGATTGATTTGTGGGGTTTAACATCCCGTAACTAGCTCTCATTATGAGAGACGCCGTAGTGGAGGTCCCCAGAAATTTCGACAACCTGGGGTTCCTTAACGTGCACTGACATCGCACAGTACACGGGCCTCAACATTTCGCCTCCATGGAAATGCAGCCGCCGCGGCCGGGATTCGATCCCGCGACCTTCGGATCTGCAGCCGAGTGCTATAACCAATGGACCACCGTGGTGTGGCACGAACGGATTTTTACATTGGCCACATATACCTATCAATTCGCGTATCTTACCGAGCAGTGGTTAATAGTCAGCATAAACTACCTACATAGAATAGACTTGTCCACACTTCGCATACCATGACTAGTTTTGGGCTAGTAAATGGAACGCATATTTTGTGTGTATGTAGCGAACGTTATCTATGCTATATGTCATTAATATTAATTTATTTCTTTCAAAATGCTGTCGCCATGAGCGATAGGGCACCCTACGGTCCAGCCCCGTCCTGCCGATCCAGCTCGCCCTCGCGCAAGGGCCAGAAGCTGCTAGCCGTATATGGGTCTCGAAACCAGGGAACGACCCCGTCGGTCGTCTGAGAAGGCGCCGTCATCTGGTTTGAGCTCAATAAATGCTACTGCTACCGGATACTGTTGGCCGTCATGGCCGCCACAGGGCGGGTATTGTGAATATGCACTCAACGTAGAAAGAAAGCAAGCGCAACGTAGTACAATGAAAAGTAAACTGCAGATAATAAAAATATATAGGAAAACTACAATAAGACACATATTTCTCAACGGTGGAATAGAGCTACTACATGCAATATCAAATAACTACAGAATGTATTTTCAGACAACATGACAGCGATATCCGTACAGTACTAGTGATGACGAGTTTTATAAAAGATTAACATATTCTTCAAACCTTCCAGTGCTTGTGGAGTTCAGTAAAGGCTCTGGCAAATGGTTGCACTCTTTTATGTTTTATCGTTCCAGTAAAGAAACAATATGCGCGTAGCTTGATAGGGTGCGGTTTGAAAATTAAGGAGCTTTATTTATCAAAAAAAGATATTCTATGGGTACAAAGTTTCCGGCGTTGAACCAGCGCAGGCAATTTATGGTGGTCATACAGGTAGAGAGATGATGCAGCGACATGGCGTCATTAATTCTACGAACGTAATTCTTTTTACTGCGCTGTAGGACGCCATGTATTCCAGTTTTTTATGCATGCACGCACCGTCCGATAAATGCCGTAATAATGAATCCATCACTGCCTCATGATGTATGAATCATGGTCGTCACCGATCCCGACCTATGAAGCACGAGACCGATCACTGGAAGAGATCCCAAGAGCCGACGTGTCAGTCTCCCGGAAATGATTCCATGAAAGCTCGAACAATTAGATTTTCGGCCCCCTTCGGCGCAGAGAAAAACGCCAGCAGTGGTTCAGAGACAGAGTCAGAGCAAACGGCGACCAAAAAAAAAACAGAACAAATAAATTCTCATCAAACAGGCAGTTACACAAAACGAGCACAAACAAGGCTCTTCACAATGCACACATAGATGGGCTACAGCGTTACACGAAACCAACGACATACGAACAAGCTTACGCACGGCAACACACAATGAAACACAAAAGATTCCTATTGACCGAAGTCACTAGAGGCGCCTTCTCCACTCGCAGCTTGTAGGCAGGGCTCGTCAGCTGGCTCGTGGAGCAGCATCTTCTTTCTTGTTCGCGCTGAGTCACATAGGCTTACGATTGTGACGACTGCTCTTCTAGGCCTGTGGTCAACTCCTTATATTGCCTTGGAAAGCCGTTCTCGAAGGATCGGTGCGGCCCGCGTGATACAAGAACACGCAAGGGCTAGGAACCTTCTTGCACTTTCTCGGTCATTCGCCACTCGGACGGTGCCCTTTTCTCCCTCTGAAGGCGCAAGGAGCGTCGGTATGCACTCTCCGCCTCCTCTCTCTCCCTCCATTTGCCTCGCGCGCTTGCTCGCCGCGATAATAAGACGCTTTCTCAAAATTATCCCCTTCTGGAGATTCAGCCACTTGCAGCGTGACCTTGGGCGCCCCTTCTGTGCGTGCCACTTTTCTTGTTTTTTCTTTTTCGGCTTTCCTTTCAGCTCGACGAGGGGTTTCTCGTCGAAATGGGCACTGTTTTGTGACAATGATATATATGCCATTCGGGTTTTGCGACAAAGAAGACGTGATCTTGGTGCGACTTCTGCCATGTCCTTTCATTCCTGACTGTTCTACGAGGGCGCCCTGTGATTCATAGGTTGGAATATAGCAAGGTGATAAAACGACGGCGATCACGTCACAACGTCGTCATTTGTAGCCTTATGGACATAGCATCCATTTGTTCTTATGTTACTACTTAGACCCGTATTCAGCATGGTTTTCTTATAAGTGTCGTTACTTTGACGAGTGTTCCCCAAATCCGCATGGTATTGCGAGGAGTATAAGCGTATGCCAAGCGTAACACACAGACTGACAGGCAGACGACAGAGATACATAGATAGATAGATAAACGCACAGGCAGGGAACATGGGAGTTGCTATTCCTTAAATGATAGTGAAGGCAATAAACGAGGTTTATCTGTAAGCATATGTAATGCCTTCTAGGTTGTCAGTGATAACACAAGAACGCGCTGTGACGTGTGTATAAAAGGAGACGCTTTTCGCCACTGGTGAGCCAGTCTCTCGACCGATAACGACTGTTCACGTCGCTGTCGTCTTGCAGGGTGACTTGCTTTGCTTTGATGCGCACAGGTGCGCCCAATAAACAGTTCGACTGACAACACCTTGAGTTTTGCTGAATTCTTTATCGCCACGGCCACGTGACATCTGGTGGAGGTGCTTAACCTGAATGTACCGTACGCCCACGTCCAGCAGAAAGAGAAGCGCACACCGAAATGAGGATAACTCCAACCCTGTCCTTCGAGTTAGCTGCAGACAGGAAGGACAACCGCAAGAATACCAGCCGCTCCCCGACAAGAACAAGAAGACACGGGCTACGGCAAAACGAGCATCCACTGTGATGGCAGCTGTGTATGCGGCAACCATCGTCACGCAGCAACCCAAAGAGCCGCCTACATTCGGCGGAACCTCATATGAGGACACGGAAAGCTAGCTGGACACCTAAGGCCGCGTAGCCGGCTTCAATAACTAAGTAATCGAGGACAAGCTACGGCACGTTCATTTTCACTGGAAGGCGCTACCAGGACATGGTTCGAGAACCGAGAGTCCATGCTTCAAACCTCGGACATGTTTCGCGACCCTTTCTTGTAAACTTTCGCAAGCGTCATGTGCAAAGAGAACCGCATCACTTCTAAAGACATAGATGCAGTTCCCGAATGGAAGCATCACGGTCTTAATGAAAGAGAGGCCGCAACTTTTTTGCCACGCCGATGCCGACTGGTCAGGTGAAGAAACAACTGCTGATGCGAGGAGCGAAGCAGCAGCTCTTCGCCAGACTGATAAGGAACGCACCGAAGACCCTCCAAAAGTTTGTCTTCGAAGCGACAACTGTAGCAGAATGCATCTGCATCTTCATCTGCACGTGTGTACAAGGCTACCACTGTGCATGCCTGAACCCAACAACGGCCCTATAAGTTACCTGAGCTGTGTGCAATAAAGCATTCATTCTCGTCCGCACCTCCCGTGCGTTGCATGGTGTCGGAAGTGGGCGGCCGTGTAACACCGCCGGTCGTTTCGACCGTGTAGATTAGCAGACCAAAAACGCCGCAGCGGTATCCGCCGCCACAACTTCGCAAGTGTGGCATCGTCAATAATTCCACCGCCCAAACCCCTGGACTCGACAGGAGACGTCTTTCACACCTGGACTATATGGAAGAAAGAGTTCGACATTTATGCAATGGCAACGACGCTGACTGGCAATGACGCTGATGACAATGGCAACGAAGCAAAGAAAGTTCAGGCTGCAACTTTCCTGATCGCACTCGGTGAAGAAGCGAGGAGACTATTCTACAATTTCGCGTTTGAAAACGAGGAGGACAAGCATGACATCAAGGTCCCCACCCAAAAATTTGAAGCACACTTCAAGCCAAAAACGAACCTGACATTCAACGAATTACGCTTTGGCTCTAGAATTGGCAAGATGGTGAGTCTTCTTTCAATGATTGGCTTACAGAGCTACGGACACTGGTACAACAGTGTGAATTTGACCAGGTTTAACGCAGACTGCTGCGCAGTAGAATTATCCTTCGAATCGATGACAAAGTGCTTCAGCAGAGACTCGTGTTGGAAAATCCGTCTTAAAGCAAAACTGTCGAAATCTGTCGTGCGAGCGAACAAGGCCAAGAAGATTTCAACAAAAAACGGCGTGTGGTGTGGTCGAATTGACGCAGTGAAATCAAAAGCGAACTATTGCTTTAGATGTGGTTCCAATAACCACAAGGGTGGAAATTGTGCTGCTCTAGGCAAGCAATGCCGAAAATGCGGAGGCCTCAACCATTTCGCACGTAGATGTCAAAGACCGCAACACAACGAAGGACGAAGGGTACAAGAATTTCAGGTATCACAAGGTGAACTGTTCTTTTAGACACTTGAAGTCAATACCGTAGATGGAGTTGATCTTTGCTCTTTGGGAGTTATCATCGCAAGCATATACGTCATGTGCAAGAGTGACACCGGCACCAGCTGCTGTGTGATGCCCGAGGCAGTGTTCCGTCGCATAACATCCAAGCCGGCGCAGCCATGTTCGACAACACTGCGCATATTTTTCGGATACAAACGGATATCATCAAAAAAGAGTAAGCTGCCTATGAGCCACAAAGGAAAGTGCACCGAAGCAGAATTTTTCAACAAGTCGGAGGTCCCATTGACACTAAGTGGGTGCATTGCTGAATGTCTTGGCATGATAACCCGCGTAGATTCAATTGAGGCTGTCAGCAGCGATGACCCTAAAGGGTTTGAAGATGCTTATCATGGCCTAGGAGAAGTCAAGGGCATCGTCTACCATATTCAGCTGAAACCGCATGCTCAAGTTAGGTTAAAGCAGCAAGAAGAATCGCTGCTGCTCCACAAGAGCGCGTTCAAACAGAACTCCGAAGGATTGAAACTGATGGGGTCATCGCAGAGGTAACTGAGGAAACTTTTAGATCAAGTAACGGGGTGGTGGTGGTTAAAAAAGAAAAAGTGCAAATGTCCAGACCCATCAGATTTAAACAAAGCTATCCTCAGGGAGCACTACCACACGCTGACCTTAGAAGACTTGTACTGCGTCTTTCAGGAGTCAGGTGCTTTTCCACCTTGGACGCATCATCGGTGTTCTGGCAGGTGCAGTTGCACGAGCCGAGCTCACGAATATGTACTATGAGCACACCGTATGGGAGATGTAGGTTTCTGCGCATGCCATTTGGCATAGCATCCGCTCCAGAAGTCATGCAACGAGCCATGCACAGAGTAGTAGAGGGTACTCCTGGTGTAGCCGTTGTGGTGGACGACATTTTAGTCTGGGGAAAAACTCGCGAGGAGCATTATAGCAACCTCTCAAAGTTGCTGACGCGTTCCGAGAACACAACTTAAAGCTCAATAAAAGCAAATAATAATTTTCGCGGCCCCGAGTGCGTTATATGGTACATATGCTCACCAAAGAGGGACTCTGCCTGGACCCTGAAATGTTGGAGGACATGCTAAAAGTATCAACCCCTCAAAATCGTAAGGAGCTTCAAGATATTCTCGAGATGGTCAACTTTGTGGCGCGCTTCGTGCCCAACGTGTGCACTCTGACTGCTCCCCTAAGAGACGTTTTACGGAAAGGCATAGCGTGGAATTGGACAAACGTGCAGGAAAATGGTTTTCAACAGTTTCGTGCCAGTCTTGTGCAAGCACCAGTCTTGGCTTATTTCCAAAAGGACGAGCCCGTGGTATTGTCTATTGATGCTAGTCAGTTCGGGGTGGGGGCCGTGGTCTTGCAAAATAGACAGTCAGTAGCTTACTCATCACGTCCGCTAACCGCAGCACAAGAGCGGTATGCGGAGATTGAAGAATAGACCTTGGCAATTGTCCATGGCTGTACGAAATCCAAGATTACATATTTGGACAGCCGGAAGTAACGATCTAATCGGATCACAGACCATTGGAAACAACATTCAAGAAGCCTTTGTGTGAATGCCCAATACGCCTACAATGCATAAGGCTGGTACTTTACATGTTCCCAATTACCGTCACATACAACCCAGGCAAAGAATTCCTAATAGCCCATGCTCTATCACGTGTTCCAAGTAAAGTCGAATCGCATGAAAAAACTCAGAAGTTTGACGTGAATGTCGTTTTTCATTTGCCCATTGGAGACAAACAACTCTGTAGCATCCGTGAGGACACGAAGAATGACGCAGCCTTGTCGCAATTGCTTCATTTTTCCGGCACAGAGTTGCCCGAATCAAGGCTTCAAGTACCAGGTGCTGTACGGCACCTGCACTTGGTACAGCACCTGGTACTAGTACGGCGCCTGGTACCAAGTACGAGGCACCGTACCTGGTGCCGTGCGACCGAGACGAACTGCATACAGAGGACGGCCTGCTACTTTGGAGCCACAAGCTAGTCATCACGCCAAAAGAGCGCCTGGAAATCCTCCGCCTTACTGCACGCAGCACACGGGGGAGAAGAGAAAATGAAGGCAAGGGTACGATAGGTGATGTCCTGGCCTAACATGAATTCTGACATTCGGACATTTGCAATTCTTGCACTGTATGCCAAAAATACAAAAACAGTAATGCAAGGCTCTCAGTGCTCAGTCTTCCGGTGCCTACCTTGGCAATCCGTAGGTATAGACTTGTTCTCGCATGGGGGCCACGAGTACTTGATTATAGTAGATACTTACTTATGTTTTTGGAGATCCGCAAGCTTCACCACACAACAGCACAAGCAGTGACACAAGCACGCATGGAAGTTTTTGCGACGCATGGTATTCCGGCCAAAATATGCACTTTCACGCTTCATTCCCGCCAAAATCTCGTCCTTTCACGCTTCATTTCCACATCAACCACGTCTCTCTAGCCCACGCTATCCACGTGGAAACGTTATGGCAGAGCGTTCTGCTCAAGAGGCAGAAAACCTCCTCCGAAAATGCTCATTTGGAACCTAGAATTTTGCAGCGCCATGGTGGAATAGAGAAATTCGCTGAGAGACGAGCTCCTGCAGTCGCCAGCCAAAAGGCATCCAGTAATGACTTTCACCTCGATCCAAAGACCATTCCCACTGAAACCGTCCGAAGATATCTAGAAGATATCAGGATCAGGCAACAACAATACTACAAGTCTGCTAGACGCCTGCCAGATCTTCAGAGAGGGTCTACAGTGTCAGTCTGTGACACCTTGCAGAGAACCTGGCTCCAGCAATCGTTGGCACGGCAGGCGCGCCGCGATCCAACATGAGAGATGCCGGCAGCGAGCACCTACGTCGCACAAGAGAGCGTCTGCGAGCTGCGAAAGAACTGAAGGAACTACCTTCCCAAACCCAACTCCCAGGCGAGACTTCGACTGACCAGACAACTCCTGTAAACGAGCTTCGGAGAAGTACGCGCCTGCGAAGGGCACCACAACGGTTTCCCTTGCCAGAGCAACTTACTTAACGTTTCCTTCCTTTTTTTTCTTCCGTTTCTCTTCTTTTTTGTTGTTGAAAGGAAGATGTAGCAGAATGCATCTGCATCGTCATTAGCACGTGTGTACAAGTCAACCACTGCGCATTTCTGGACCCAACAACATCCCTTTAAATACCTGAGCTCTTTACAATGAAGCATTCATTCTCGTTCGCACCTGCTGTGTGTTACAACAACAATTGTAAAGATTCTCCGAGGCGACAGCAGCTGAAAAGAGCTTAGCTGCCATTACAATCAGCGCTTGTCACCAAAGTAAGGAAAAGTAGAAGTACTCGGTCCCGATGAACTACGCAAGACCATAACGGCTAAGGATTGCGAAGAACTTCGCTGCATGTTCCTGTTGTCTCAGACCCAAGTAGCCCTCCTAGAAGACAGTGTTCTCGAGAAAGTCCAGTGATTGCTGCAATTCCTTGGATAGCTGCAAACCCAACCGGAGGCGATAATATACGCAGCTTGCTGCCTGTCAAGCTACCGCTTGTCCACGCCCCCGCAGTTTCTTTGCCAGCCGTTGCCGTCACCGCCGACGCCATCTCGCCCACATGCCGACGAGCGCTACCGTCCGACAAAAACCGATATATAGCGTGCCCCCGACCAACACCTGCTCTGCTAACACTGCGAAAAAACCTGTCATAACTACCCTTACTGCCAGTACGGTGCGATATCACTGCGTGGCTTCGCCATGCACATGCCTCGTCTGCGCCGAGGTAAGCGACCGCGCGCCTATGCCGACTACATCGCCGAAGCACAGTGGCAGCAACGACGACCACCCCGTTCACCTTCACCTGGCCACTACATCTCTCTGCAATGGCGAGAGTACAACGGCCCAACTCGGTGTAGATCATCCAGTCCATATCCTGAACACTAAAGGCAGTAGCGGATGGAGGTAACGCTGCTGCATGACGTAATGTCGAAAATCCTCCGCCGGCCCCGACTACCTCCCGAAGATGCCTCAGTCTAGCGCCCCGCCAGAGTATTCAGGATAGCTATTCGGTGCCTAATGATTAGCGAAGTCAACATAGCAGCGGAGCTAGCCGACGTACCCTTGATTTGACGCACCAGCCTAACCGCAAAACGACAGATGACGGACCACTGAGCTCGACGTAATTCTCGGCGGCCACGTTGCCACCGCCTTAGTCGACACGGCAGCTGATTACTCTCATCAATGGTCTTTTCCTCGCGAAGTTGCAGAAGGTAAATACTGTCTGGGAAGGACGAGATATCGGAACAGCATGGGGCACCTTATAACACCGAGTGGAATCTGCGCGACGAGGGTCGCGAATGAAGGCCAGACGTATTCGTGAGTACTGTGGCCCTGCGGCAGCGCTCAAGAGATGTCATCCTAGGCATAAATTACTTGGACCAACATGGCGCAGTGGTCTGCGTAAGATTGGGCCAATAACACTTTTCACGGACAATGCGATGCCACCGGATGGCAACGCTGGTTACCGTGCCTTCAATATTACGAAAGAGCAGGTCGCCATTGCGCCGCTCTGAAGCATTATCTTTTTCGTTGGCAGCTAGAAACCTGCACTTCCTCCTAAGCCGACATATGTGTGTTGCAAGAGGGACAGCCAAACTGCGCAAGTAGTTGAATTTGTGGAAGCCACCTAAGCCTTCGCATTCACGGATTTTTGGGCCCTCCCAACAAGGACCATAGCGTCCGAACTAGCTTTTAATATTGTTACGTCCACAGTAGTGGTTTCGGGTTTATTTTCAGAAGGCGTAGACCGGGGGAAGTCCACACAGACCAACGCTAACCAAACTGATCCAACGTCGTCTTCCTTCACCATCCGCTCTGCTTCTTCTTCATCTTGTGGCACATACCTTGTGGCACATTCGCAACGTAATATTACCGCCTTCGCAGACGAAGCGCGCCGCGCGTCATTCGGCATCCCAACAAGTGTAGGGCTTCAGGCGGGCGACATGCGTGACCTCGGTTTTGGTAGAGCGTCTTCCGTTGGCAGTTATGCGGGCTATTCGGTAGTCAACTGCACTCAAGCGGTCGAGGACAACGAATGGTCCAGTGTAATGGGCGAGTAGTTTTTGGGACAAGCCACGCTGTCGCGAGGGCTTCCACAGCCAAACGAAGTCTCCCGGATCATACGTGACGTGTCGACGCTTGCTGTCATAACGGATCTTTGATCGGTCTTGTGACGCTATGGTACGCGGGCGGGCAATACGACGAGCTTCTTCGGCGAGACAGATAATTTTAGCTATAGAAAAGTCGGCGTGGTCAGTAAAGGAAAATATTGTATCCAGAGTATCGCGTCGGGGTCGAGCGTAAAGGAGAAAGAACGGGCTGTAAGCGGTGGTCTCGTGTTGTGCGGTGTTAAATGCGTACGTTATAAACGGTAAGACGTCGTCCCAGTCCTTATGGTTGGCTTCAACGTGCATCGAAAGCATGTTGACCAGTGTCCGATTTGTGCGCTCCGTGAGGCCATTCGTCTGCGGGTGGTAAGGCGTCGAGTGTCTGAATTCAGAGGCGGACATGCGAAGGAGCTGCTCAACGACGTCTGCTGTAAACTGACGCCCGCGGTCACTTAATATAACTCTGGGTGGGCCCTGTCGCAGTATGATGGAATGCAGTAGGAAGGAGCAGAATTCGCTAGCAGTCGCGGATGATAAGGCGGCCGTCTCGCAGTAACGGGTGAGATGGTCAGCACACACCACAATCCAACGTTTCCCTTTAGGGAACGCGGGAAAGGCCCTATGAGGTCGATCCCAACTTGCTCAAATGGAGAACTGGGAGGCGTCACCGGTTGTAGAGGTCCAGATGGGGCCACAGTAAGCGATTTGTGCGCCTGGCATTGGGTACATCTGGCCACATACGACTCAATTGACTGGCGCATGCGCGGCCAGTAAAAGCGTTCCTGCGTACGATGGAGCGTCCGCGCAGTTCCCAGGTGGCCCGAAGTGGCATCGTCGTGCATTGCACGTAGAACAGATGAACGTAGTGTCTCCGGTACAACCAGCAGAAAGCGGGCGCCCGTAGCAGAGAACGCCTTCTTGTAGAGTAGTCCATCTCGAACGCAGAAACGGCCTTGTGTCGGAGACGCTCGTGCGGCGGCGAATAATGGGTTCAACCTTGAGTCCTTACGCTGCTCACTTTCAAACGTTGTCTTCTCCGGGAAATGTAGTACTAGTGACGCTATCAGGTGATCAAAGTTTTCATCGTCGCACGCCGTCGTGTTAAGTGGCAACCGTGAAAGGCAGTCTGCATCAGCGTGTTTCCTGCCGCTCTTGTACAATATCGTGAAGTCGTACTCCTGCAAGCGGAGAGCCCAACGTGCAAGACGGCCGGACGGATCTCGTAGGTTCACAAGCCGCAGAGGGAATGGTGGTCAGTGACAACTTGAAAGTGACGACCCTACAGATAGAAGCGAAACCGCTGCACAGCGAAGACGAGAGCCAGACATTCTTGCTCTGTCACGGTGTAATTACGTTCTGGCTTGCTCAAAGTGCGGCTGGCGTATGTGATGACATGTTCCTTCTGATTGTAACGTTGGACTAGAACAGCGCCGATACCAATGCCGCTTGCATCCGTATGAAGCTCAGTCGGTGCGCAAGGATCGAAATGCCGGAGGATAGGTTGTGACGTGAGTAAGAACTTCAGTTGGTTGAAGGAAGTCTCGCAGTGATGTGTCCATTCAAAATGAGCGCCTTGGCGAAGAAGGGAAGTCAGGGGAAAGGCAGCATCGGCAAATGCAGGGATAAATCGGCGAAAATAAGAACAGAGGCCCAAGAAGCTACGCAGCTCCCGCGTGGAGCGAGGTGCTTTAAAAGCTTCTACAGCCGCTGTCTTGTTAGGGTCCGGCCTGATGCCATCTTTGCTGACGAGGTGTCCAAGAAATTAACGTTTGTCGTTCGCCAAAACGGCACTTCTTCGCATTAAGAACAAGCCCAGCATTTCGAATGCAATCCAGAACGACACGCACTCGTTCATTGTGCTCCGAAAATGTGCGCCCGAATATCACCACGTCATCAAGATAACACATACAGATGTTCCACTTTAGGCCACGTAAGATGGTGTCCATAAACCTTTCAAACGTCGCGGGCGCATTACACAAGCCAAATTGCATCACGTTGAATTCGTACAGTCCGTCCGGTGTAATGAACGCCGTCTTCTCTTTGTCCGCCGGATGCATAGTTATCTGCCAGTACCAGGAACGTATCTATAGAAGAGAAATATGACGCCGAATGAAGACAGTCTAGGGCGGCATCGATTCGTGGAAGCGGATAAACGTCTTTCTTTGTGATTGAATTTAGACGGCGATAATCGACACAGAATCTCCACGAACCGTCTTTCTTTTTGACAAGAATCATCGGAGCTGCCCAAGGACTGGATGATTCTTGGATGACGCCCTTCTGCAGCATTTCACGGACCTGATCGTCGGTTACCTTGCGCTCAGACGGTGACACTCGGTACGGTTTTTGTCGAACCGGATGAGCGGTCCCCGTATCGATCCTGTGGCGTGTACGGGAAGAGGGAATAAAGGGCGCACTGTTTCTTCTGCTAAAAATCAAAAACGGGCCAGTACTTTAACAGAAGGTGGAGAAGCATACGTCGCTTGCTTGTTGTGAGAGACTTGTCGATCATATCCAGAATTTTTGAATCGTCTAAACAGCTGCTCACTGGATCGGCTTCCGGAGAGCCATTGAGAACAGCCGCAGCCGTCAGTGCGTATTCTTTGCATATGGCGAGTTTGAGGCCGGCAGGTAGAACAACTGACTCTGTGGAATAGTTGATGACCCATACTCCAGTACACCCTTGCACAATTGACACTATACAATGGGGCACTAATGTGTTCTTCTTCATACAGTTCAAATGAATGGGCTCCACCATTGCGTCAAACACCCTGTCGCTGTTGCGAACATCACAAGCTACCGGGACGCACAAAGCACAAAATGCTGGAACTACAGAATCTTCAACAACTTGGAGCGAACCACGTTCACTGTTCGCTTCCTCCATCAGTCCGTCAGGTACAAGGTCGCTAAAGTACATCTCCCCGTTTCTGCAATCGACAGTGGCACCACACATTCTAAGGAAGTCAATGCCAAGAATTATGTCATGGGTGCTCCTTGAGAGAATAGTAAATTCTGTCGTGAACACATGATCGCCCAAACATACCTCTGCGGTACAAACACCAATGGGATGCAACGGATCGCCACTCACACCAGAGAATGTTGCACCCTTCTCCCACCGGAACATAATTTTGTGTCCTAAACGCAGTTTAAAAGAAGCACCCATAATCGAAACAGTAGCACCAGTGTCCACCAAGGCCATTGTATCTACACCATCAACAAGAATTTGCACTTGTTTTCAACATAAACACCGGTGGAGGTATGTCTTTTCGCAGCATGTCACGAGCGACCTCACCCCCATCGGCCGCGCTGTCTAGTTTTCCTGATGTGGTGAAGGGGAGCGCCGATGTGGCGATGGTGACCGGCGCAGTCGAGGGGTTCGAGGTGGCGTCACACTTCGGTCAGATGCTGGCGACTCGTTCCGCGTGTGTCCATGCCGGAAGCTGCTGTCTGGGCGACCTTGGTATACCAGTGCTCGTGAAAAGGTTGGACACTAGCCTGCTGCACATAGAGTGGCCACCGGTCATAGCGTGGCATTCGGGGGCGATCACGATACCGCGATATGTGACCTGTCACGCCGCAGCTGTAGCACACAGGAGCGGGGCGGAAACGTCGCTGTCTTTCGAAGTGCTCGGGCGCGTTGGTGTACGCACGAGTACTCGGGTTGTCGCGACGCCCAGCATAATCGCCAGCCAGCCGGTGCAGTGGGGCCTCTAGACGACTGCCCTCGGGTGCGGTGTCCTCGTAAGTCAATTCCGGCTTGACTGCGGGATGCGTTTAGATTCCACAGTCTCCGCTACGTTGACCGATGCATGCTCAGAATTGGAGAGCTGCGAGGCAGTCCTATCTTGTGGGAAGAAAGATGGTGAAGTACTTCCCAATGCACGTGGCACAAGGTCATGGCTGAGCAGTTCCTCTCGCACGATTTCGCGTATCGTTGTGCAAAGGTCAACAGTTGGCGTCGTGTCTATGCTGGCCACCGTGGTAACATTGGCCAGACGACCGAACTTCGGTGTTATTCTGCGCTGCTTCAATGCTTCGAAAGTGCGGCAGTGTCGTATAACATCAGATAATGAAGTGAGATCTTCTCGCTAATTAAAAAGTTGTACTCGTCCTCCCGCGATGCCCTTTAACAAATGCCCGACCTTGTCTTCTTCGGACATGTCCGCTTTCACTTGCCGGCACAACTTCAAAATCTTTTCTGTGGACGTCATACATGTCTCACCAGCTAGTTGGGCTCTTTGGGAGAGGGGTCTGCTCAGCGCGTTTCTTTTGGCTGCTGAATTGCCAAAAACACTTTTTGATTTCTTCAACAAAGCAGTCCCACGTGGTTAGTATTTTTCGTGGTTTTCATACCACACGAGAGCAATATCAGTTAGGTAGAAAACTACGTTCATTAACTGAGAGGCAGCATTCCATTTGTTGTACTGACTCACCCGTTTATAGTGGTTGAGCCATTCCTCAACATCTTCATTCGGTTTCCCGGCGAAGGTGCGAGGCTCCTTGTAGGGCTGCCAAGCACTGCTGGGCGCGGTTTCCCGGGCGCTGTTGGTCGCGGTTCTACGAGTGTCCTCGTCGTCGGACATGGCGGGCGGCGGCGGAGGCAAGCCGGCGAGGCGACGACTCCGACGAAGTCCAAGTAGTAACGCTTCCGTTGTTGGTCGTCTTACCCAGCACCTCCACCACTCTGTTACGTCCACAGTAGTGGTTTCGGGTTTATTTTAAGAAGGCGTAGACCGGGGGAAGTCCACACAGACCAACGCTAACCAAACTGATCCAACGTCGTCTTCCTTCACCATCCGCTCTGCTTCTTCTTCATCTTGTGGCACATACCTTGTGGCACATTCGCAACGTAATATTACCGCCTTCGCAGACGAAGCGCGCCGCGCGTCATTCGGCATCCCAACAAGTGTAGGGCTTCAGGCGGGCGACATGCGTGACCTCGGTTTTGGTAGAGCGTCTTCCGTTGGCAGTTATGCGGGCTATTCGGTAGTCAACTGCACTCAAGCGGTCGAGGACAACGAATGGTCCAGTGTAATGGGCGAGTAGTTTTTGGGACAAGCCACGCTGTCGCGAGGGCTTCCACAGCCAAACGAAGTCTCCCGGATCATACGTGACGTGTCGACGCTTGCTGTCATAACGGATCTTTGATCGGTCTTGTGACGCTATGGTACGCGGGCGGGCAATACGACGAGCTTCTTCGGCGAGACAGATAATTTTAGCTATAGAAAAGTCGGCGTGGTCAGTAAAGGAAAATATTGTATCCAGAGTATCGCGTCGGGGTCGAGCGTAAAGGAGAAAGAACGGGCTGTAAGCGGTGGTCTCGTGTTGTGCGGTGTTAAATGCGTACGTTATAAACGGTAAGACGTCGTCCCAGTCCTTATGGTTGGCTTCAACGTGCATCGAAAGCATGTTGACCAGTGTCCGATTTGTGCGCTCCGTGAGGCCATTCGTCTGCGGGTGGTAAGGCGTCGAGTGTCTGAATTCAGAGGCGGACATGCGAAGGAGCTGCTCAACGACGTCTGCTGTAAACTGACGCCCGCGGTCACTTAATATAACTCTGGGTGGGCCCTGTCGCAGTATGATGGAATGCAGTAGGAAGGAGCAGAATTCGCTAGCAGTCGCGGATGATAAGGCGGCCGTCTCGCAGTAACGGGTGAGATGGTCAGCACACACCACAATCCAACGTTTCCCTTTAGGGGAACGCGGGAAAGGCCCTATGAGGTCGATCCCAACTTGCTCAAATGGAGAACTGGGAGGCGTCACCGGTTGTAGAGGTCCAGATGGGGCCACAGTAAGCGATTTGTGCGCCTGGCATTGGGTACATCTGGCCACATACGACTCAATTGACTGGCGCATGCGCGGCCAGTAAAAGCGTTCCTGCGTACGATGGAGCGTCCGCGCAGTTCCCAGGTGGCCCGAAGTGGCATCGTCGTGCATTGCACGTAGAACAGATGAACGTAGTGTCTCCGGTACAACCAGCAGAAAGCGGGCGCCCGTAGCAGAGAACGCCTTCTTGTAGAGTAGTCCATCTCGAACGCAGAAACGGCCTTGTGTCGGAGACGCTCGTGCGGCGGCGAATAATGGGTTCAACCTTGAGTCCTTACGCTGCTCACTTTCAAACGTTGTCTTCTCCGGGAAATGTAGTACTAGTGACGCTATCAGGTGATCAAAGTTTTCATCGTCGCACGCCGTCGTGTTAAGTGGCAACCGTGAAAGGCAGTCTGCATCAGCGTGTTTCCTGCCGCTCTTGTACAATATCGTGAAGTCGTACTCCTGCAAGCGGAGAGCCCAACGTGCAAGACGGCCGGACGGATCTCGTAGGTTCACAAGCCGCAGAGGGAATGGTGGTCAGTGACAACTTGAAAGTGACGACCCTACAGATAGAAGCGAAACCGCTGCACAGCGAAGACGAGAGCCAGACATTCTTGCTCTGTCACGGTGTAATTACGTTCTGGCTTGCTCAAAGTGCGGCTGGCGTATGTGATGACATGTTCCTTCTGATTGTAACGTTGGACTAGAACAGCGCCGATACCAATGCCGCTTGCATCCGTATGAAGCTCAGTCGGTGCGCAAGGATCGAAATGCCGGAGGATAGGTTGTGACGTGAGTAAGAACTTCAGTTGGTTGAAGGAAGTCTCGCAGTGATGTGTCCATTCAAAATGAGCGCCTTGGCGAAGAAGGGAAGTCAGGGGAAAGGCAGCATCGGCAAATGCAGGGATAAATCGGCGAAAATAAGAACAGAGGCCCAAGAAGCTACGCAGCTCCCGCGTGGAGCGAGGTGCTTTAAAAGCTTCTACAGCCGCTGTCTTGTTAGGGTCCGGCCTGATGCCATCTTTGCTGACGAGGTGTCCAAGAATTAACGTTTGTCGTTCGCCAAAACGGCACTTCTTCGCATTAAGAACAAGCCCAGCATTTCGAATGCAATCCAGAACGACACGCACTCGTTCATTGTGCTCCGAAAATGTGCGCCCGAATATCACCACGTCATCAAGATAACACATACAGATGTTCCACTTTAGGCCACGTAAGATGGTGTCCATAAACCTTTCAAACGTCGCGGGCGCATTACACAAGCCAAATTGCATCACGTTGAATTCGTACAGTCCGTCCGGTGTAATGAACGCCGTCTTCTCTTTGTCCGCCGGATGCATAGTTATCTGCCAGTACCAGGAACGTATCTATAGAAGAGAAATATGACGCCGAATGAAGACAGTCTAGGGCGGCATCGATTCGTGGAAGCGGATAAACGTCTTTCTTTGTGATTGAATTTAGACGGCGATAATCGACACAGAATCTCCACGAACCGTCTTTCTTTTTGACAAGAATCATCGGAGCTGCCCAAGGACTGGATGATTCTTGGATGACGCCCTTCTGCAGCATTTCACGGACCTGATCGTCGGTTACCTTGCGCTCAGACGGTGACACTCGGTACGGTTTTTGTCGAACCGGATGAGCGGTCCCCGTATCGATCCTGTGGCGTGTACGGGAAGAGGGAATAAAGGGCGCACTGTTCTTCTGCTAAAAATCAAAAACGGGCCAGTACTTTAACAGAAGGTGGAGAAGCATACGTCGCTTGCTTGTTGTGAGAGACTTGTCGATCATATCCAGAATTTTTGAATCGTCTAAACAGCTGCTCACTGGATCGGCTTCCGGAGAGCCATTGAGAACAGCCGCAGCCGTCAGTGCGTATTCTTTGCATATGGCGAGTTTGAGGCCGGCAGGTAGAACAACTGACTCTGTGGAATAGTTGATGACCCATACTCCAGTACACCCTTGCACAATTGACACTATACAATGGGGCACTAATGTGTTCTTCTTCATACAGTTCAAATGAATGGGCTCCACCATTGCGTCAAACACCCTGTCGCTGTTGCGAACATCACAAGCTACCGGGACGCACAAAGCACAAAATGCTGGAACTACAGAATCTTCAACAACTTGGAGCGAACCACGTTCACTGTTCGCTTCCTCCATCAGTCCGTCAGGTACAAGGTCGCTAAAGTACATCTCCCCGTTTCTGCAATCGACAGTGGCACCACACATTCTAAGGAAGTCAATGCCAAGAATTATGTCATGGGTGCTCCTTGAGAGAATAGTAAATTCTGTCGTGAACACATGATCGCCCAAACATACCTCTGCGGTACAAACACCAATGGGATGCAACGGATCGCCACTCACACCAGAGAATGTTGCACCCTTCTCCCACCGGAACATAATTTTGTGTCCTAAACGCAGTTTAAAAGAAGCACCCATAATCGAAACAGTAGCACCAGTGTCCACCAAGGCCATTGTATCTACACCATCAACAAGAATTTGCACTTTGTTTTTCAACATAAACACCGGTGGAGGTATGTCTTTTCGCAGCATGTCACGAGCGACCTCACCCCCATCGGCCGCGCTGTCTAGTTTTCCTGATGTGGTGAAGGGGAGCGCCGATGTGGCGATGGTGACCGGCGCAGTCGAGGGGTTCGAGGTGGCGTCACACTTCGGTCAGATGCTGGCGACTCGTTCCGCGTGTGTCCATGCCGGAAGCTGCTGTCTGGGCGACCTTGGGTATACCAGTGCTCGTGAAAAGGTTGGACACTAGCCTGCTGCACATAGAGTGGCCACCGGTCATAGCGTGGCATTCGGGGGCGATCACGATACCGCGATATGTGACCTGTCACGCCGCAGCTGTAGCACACAGGAGCGGGGCGGAAACGTCGCTGTCTTTCGAAGTGCTCGGGCGCGTTGGTGTACGCACGAGTACTCGGGTTGTCGCGACGCCCAGCATAATCGCCAGCCAGCCGGTGCAGTGGGGCCTCTAGACGACTGCCCTCGGGGTGCGGTGTCCTCGTAAGTCAATTCCGGCTTGACTGCGGGATGCGTTTAGATTCCACAGTCTCCGCTACGTTGACCGATGCATGCTCAGAATTGGAGAGCTGCGAGGCAGTCCTATCTTGTGGGAAGAAAGATGGTGAAGTACTTCCCAATGCACGTGGCACAAGGTCATGGCTGAGCAGTTCCTCTCGCACGATTTCGCGTATCGTTGTGCAAAGGTCAACAGTTGGCGTCGTGTCTATGCTGGCCACCGTGGTAACATTGGCCAGACGACCGAACTTCGGTGTTATTCTGCGCTGCTTCAATGCTTCGAAAGTGCGGCAGTGTCGTATAACATCAGATAATGAAGTGAGATCTTCTCGGCTAATTAAAAAGTTGTACTCGTCCTCCGCGATGCCCTTTAACAAATGCCCGACCTTGTCTTCTTCGGACATGTCCGCTTTCACTTGCCGGCACAACTTCAAAATCTTTTCTGTGTACGTCATACATGTCTCACCAGCTAGTTGGGCTCTTTGGGAGAGGGTCTGCTCAGCGCGTTTCTTTTTGGCTGCTGAATTGCCAAAACACTTTTTGATTTCTTCAACAAAGCAGTCCCACGTGGTTAGTATTTTTTCGTGGTTTTCATACCACACGAGAGCAATATCAGTTAGGTAGAAAACTACGTTCATTAACTGAGAGGCAGCATTCCATTTGTTGTACTGACTCACCCGTTTATAGTGGTTGAGCCATTCCTCAACATCTTCATTCGGTTTCCCGGCGAAGGTGCGAGGCTCCTTGTAGGGCTGCCAAGCACTGCTGGGCGCGGTTTCCCGGGCGCTGTTGGTCGCGGTTCTACGAGTGTCCTCGTCGTCGGACATGGCGGGCGGCGGCGGAGGCAAGCCGGCGAGGCGACGACTCCGACGAAGTCCAAGTAGTAACGCTTCCGTTGTTGGTCGTCTTACCCAGCACCTCCACCACTCTGTTACGTCCACAGTAGTGGTTTCGGGTTTATTTTAAGAAGGCGTAGACCGGGGGAAGTCCACACAGACCAACGCTACCGATGATGATGATCCTTCAAATATGGCGCATACCCACTACGGGAGATTGGCCAAGACCTGGAGTGCTTAACTAAACTGATCCAACGTCGTCTTCCTTCACCATCCGCTCTGCTTCTTCTTCTTCATCTTGTGGCACATACCTTGTGGCACATTCGCAACGTAATAATATCAATCAAGTTATTTCTCGGTAAAATCAAGCGCAGCTAGAAGCTGCTTGTATTGGATAGCTGATTTCCTACAGCAGTCTAATAAAAGGACTGTTTTTATTGTCTTCGAGGCTTCATCATAACCCGGGGGCGAAACACCGCACCATACCAGAAGAATATGGTCGGCCTCTCCGTCAGAGCCCCTGCCTAGTTACGGCACGGGAAAACGAGGTCACCTTGAACAAGTCCACCAAACGCTGCAATAAAAATCATTAAGTCATCTACTAGTTAGTAGGTGCAGTCATGGTGCTAGTGAACACATGTATCGCCTACATAGGAAAAGACCTACTCAGGTATAACGTCTGACGACCAATCGCCTTAACTGTAATGTTACGTGGCTGAATAATATTACGCCATTACACGTCGCGGAAAGTGGATTGCATAACGAGTTCGAGGAATCATTTGAAAGAACACAGGGCTGCATGCTTCGTAGCTCTGAACCCATTACAGAGGCCACATCTACATCATCATTATAAAACAATCTTCTTCAACTTTACCGTCATCATTATTACGAACCATTTGAAGCAGCCCTTTGAAGCAGTTTTGTCATATCGCGCCATGCTTCACGCGGCAGGCCACGTGCGCAGCCCCGACAGGAACCTGACTTGGTTCTTCGGCAAGGTGCGGACCGCTGCTGAAGAAGCGAATCGCAGAGCTACGCGCGCGGCTGCAGCAAGGCAACTTCGGGCAGCTGTGCAGAGAGAAGCCCATACCGCAGCTCGCCGTCGACGCCGGGCCGAAAGCTCGGTTCGTTCTCGGGAAAACGATGCCAAAAGACTGTTCAAGATCTGAAGTTATACGGATTTCCACGTTACAGTACCGCAGTATTTATGACGTACTGGGTACTTCCCTACCTGGCGAAATGATGAGAGTTATGGAGCAGAGGATACCCACCGCCTCTGCTTGAACTAGTTTCGCCAAGCATTTAAAATGATCTCTAAGAACGTCGCTCCACCAGCTTACGCTGTCACTGTCCTGCGGTTCCGGGCAGGCCTGGCTCTTTTTTATGTAATCGGTATTTTGCATTGATCATCTTGAATACCATTAGCATGCGCTTTAAATATAATTATTTATGCGCACCGTATGTTGTACAGTACATACATGAATGCGTTGCATCTACACATGTAATGATATGCTTTTTATGAAACTTTCTGGTAGGTGCGTAAGTAAGCTTGGGGTATTAATATAGTGTATTGCCACGTCCCAGCAGTAATCGTGGTGCAGGACCAGTGCTGCTACAGTCTAAAGAAGTTGCTGCCACCGGTAAATTGCGCGGTCTGTCAGTTCCTCTCCTGAGAAAGCTTGACAGGTTCTTCGCGAAGTGTCGTACGAAGTCTTCTATTAAGACCCTTGTTCAATTTAGTAGAGTTGAGGGGCATTGATACCAACATCAGTAGCCTAATTTAGCGTTTGGTCAGTATGGTTTTGCCATCGAATGCTCACGTTTCCACATTTATACTTCGAAGAAAACCACCGATCTCCGTGTTAGAAGGCGATAATATTTGTTTTGTTCGACGTGCAATAAAGAAAACACGTACATGAGGCGTGCCGTATTGGAAAAATGGAGGGACCGCAATGCAACGAAGTATGTCCATCTAGATAGACCGTTTGGAAGGATCGAATTTTATAAATCAGTCTGGATTTTTTTAATCTGGAAAGAGTCAACGAGAGACAATGCTGAAAGGAGCTAGACACGTGGCGGGGGCATTCTGGCTGAGTTCACTACCGAATAAAGAGCGTTGGTTGCGTACCTGCTGAGCAAGTCACATCCATTGAAAAGGGCAGCTGATATCAAGTGTGGTGCTAACATGGGTGACACATGATTTGCTCTCAAACATGATTCACTACCTTTTTTGTCTGCGAAACAAGGATGTTCTGCCTTTGCTCCCTGAGGGCTAGGTCACTCCGTCTCCCGCTAGAACCTACCCGACGCTCGGGGGGTTAGGTCACTCAAACATTGCGAATAAAAGAAGGTGGACGTTTTAAAACGCAGCCACTTTGGATGGATGAAAACATCTTTATTTATTACTCGGCAAAGCTGCGCCACAAAGGCTGACGTCTTCCATGAGGGGACTTCGAGGCATTGCCTTGTCGCCGCCCCTCGGAACTGCTGGACTGCCCATACTGACAATTTGAGGTTGGAGCTGGACAGTGCGGTGGCCCACTTCGATGGAAGAGCCCCCAGAGCTATAGCCATTCTATCTCCCGTAAAAGGATACTCCCGCAGCTTGTGTGAGAGCTTCGCTCCAGCCAACTACATTGCATTCAGGATCTCAGGTACTTTGTAGGAAGGAGATTCAATACAAATACGTTTGTCCAGGTGGTTTCACAAGAGGATTGCACTGAACACGTGCTCTATTTCTTTCTCTTATGTCTTGATGCCATATATTCAATCCTGACTTTAAAGATTAGGCTGATTTGGCCTATATATACAGGGACGCTCACTGAAAATAAAGCTGATGGAAACGCCTCGTTCTGTATACTTACTTCTTTAGGCCCCTTTCTTAGTAACGCTTTACCGATATTGTCACGTGGTCGTGACAATAAAGGACGCCGCAGAACTTAAGGCGTTGTCAGCCGCACTGTTTAGTGGATGAACATGGGCCCAGCAAAGCGAAGCGAATCACACTGCAAGGCGATAGCAACACCGGCGGCGGCGGACAACTACGCGAAAAAACGGCCCTTGTTGGGATCTCATAACAGCTTACGCTGTAATAGGTTAACACGAAGGCGAAATTAACACCCTCGGTATTTCCACCACGTTGTTGTGTCACATGGCTGGTCTACCAGCTGCATTTTTTCTCTCACCATCTTCACTTGCTTTTACAGCGTAAGCTGCTATGAGATTATTAGGGTAGTTTTTGCCCCGTAGTCGTCCGCCGCCCCCGCCGGTTTCCGTGACCACTATCGCAGCAATTTTAGAAAAAAATAACCAGGACCGAGTAGTATTCCAACTCGTCCTCTGCGTAGCAGTCGAGCATTCTATCACTGAGCTACGCCTGTGCTTGAAAAATCCTCGCTAAAATACCTAAACAGGTATAACGTCTGCTGAGGAATAGCATTAAGAAAGGCACTGTTACGTGGCGGAATAATAATAGGTCACTATACGTCGCGGAAAGTGGATTGCATAACAAGTTCGAGGAATAACTTCAAGGGACACAGGTGTGCATGCTTCGCAGCTCTGCACCCATTACAGAGGTATTATCTACATCATCATTATGAAAGAATCCTCTTCAACTTTAATCAGCGGTTGGTAATCATTATTACGAACCGCTGCCCTTTATCGGGTTGTGTCGTGCTATGCGACCAGCTGCAGGCGACGTGCGCAGCCCCGGCAGCTAATTGACTTTGCTTTTCGATATACCTGATGACTCCTCCTCGTAAGGCGCGGACTGCTGCTCAAGAAGCGAATCGCAGAGCTACGCGCGCGGCTGCAGCAAGGAAACGTCGGGCACAACAGACCGCTGTGCAGAGAGAAGCCCAAACCGCAGCTCACCGTCGACGGCGGGCCAAGAGTTCGGTTAGTTCTCGGGAAAACGTCGCCAAGAAGACTGTCTAAGATGTGCAGTTATACAAATTTGCACGTTACAATGCCGCAGTAATTATGGCGTAGTGGGCACTTGCCTACTTGGCGAAATGATAAGTGTTATGGCGCTGCGGTTACCAAGCACGTCTAGTTGCACTAGTTTCACCAAGCGTTTAAAATTGCCTCTAAGAACATCGGTCTTCGTGCTTACGCTGCCGCTGTCCTGCGGTTCCGCGCAGGCCTGGCTCTTCTTTGGCGTGAGAGGGAGATAGTCGACTTTGAATTTACGATTTTTAAACGAGTTATCGGACTAGGCATCCCGCATGGTACTTATGCATTCTAAAAACGCTGTCTATCCATCTGTAATCTTTTTCATCTTTTATAATGTATAAGTTTATATGTCACGTGTACGGTGTAGATATGTTATCAGTATGTTATTGTGTTTTTAGAGCTCTGTGTTATTTTTGATGTTCTGCCTCTTGATGATGTATTATACCACCTGCAATGCTTTCATTTTTTCCACCCGACAATAATGCGAATCTAACATTCTCGATATTTCAATAATAAATAAATAAATAAATAAATAAGTAATATTACGGCAACGCAAATTTAAGGTAATCTGGCAGCATGGCAGGTGCTAATCCTAGTTAGATGGAGACGCTTAGGTTACTCTTTCTTCGTCCGTCCTTTCCATGTGATTCGTTGTGATGAAATTGATGATTGCCCTCGCGTCAAGAGAACTTCCTACTGCACTTTTTCTGTGGGATTTCTCTTTGAGGTTCACACTTATGAAGCTTCTTTTTCTTGATCTTGTGCACCTTGAAGGATTACTTATTCTCGAATATATTACTGCCAACGTTGTTAACGCTATCCGGCCCCATCTCATCTCCTAGGGGTGACCCTTTCATAACTTTAGGTCTTTGTAAGGTTTAGTTTGCTGTGCTAGTGTACTCACAGTCTTCCTTAGTATAGGCGCAGTTTTTTTTGTTTTGTTTAGCTCACTCGATGAAAGTGTGTTTGTCATGATTTCGTGCATTTAGTCACATCTCTTTTTCATTTTGCTTCAACGTTACTTGTTCCCTTTCTAGGAAGACCAGGCCAGAAAGAAAGTGTCATTTATTTAGCAGGAGCCTGTTCCAATATCTCGGTTACCCTCGTCCAGCTTGTGTGCATGATGGCGCTCGTCCAGTTCCCTTCTTCGCCAGCGCCCTCTAAGCGCGCTGTCCACTTCAGACCGAATCGCTATATCGGACCAGGACCATGGATCCAGATAGCAACTCCATATGAAGAGAGGGACACACAGACACAAACAAAGCGCCTGTGTGTGTCCCTCTCTTTTGTGTGTGGAATTTGCGCCCTGTAAGCATTTGCACTTTATAATGAACCAACTAGCCCAAGAACCAGTTTTATCGAGTAAGCTAGTAGCATGCCAGATCGACAGAAACACACATAATTGAGGATAAGCCTTTTAGTATGAGTAAATTTTGAAAAGAAGGTAGAAAGAGATCTAATGTGGTGAGGTGAACTTGTACTCAGTTCACACCTTCTCCTTCCTTCCACTTCTTCACTTCTTCGTGGAGCCGAGCTCCCTCAGCTGACATTGCTGTTGCGAAAAAGGATGGGTGGAAGTCTTTCCTCTGCTGCCTGTCCGTCGTCGGTTGTGTTGTTTCTACTTGAAGGATGGAGGCCAGCCTTTTTCTCACACAAGCACAACTTGACTTTTATGCACAAGACGGTATATGCACGTTGACAGACAGTAGCCTCGGTTGGTAGGACTTAGCTGGAACCATCCGTTCGTAGGGCTTAGGTGGTACCATCGATTGCATTCGACAGAGCCGACCAGTGCATAGCACCGCTCCTGCGACCACAACCACCACCCGGACTCGTACTAGATGTCCTCTCTAGCACTATCTGCTCCCTAGTTTCGGTTGATAGGACTTTGGTGAAACGATCGCTTCCATTCGTCAGAGCCGACCAGTCCTCCATAGCACGGCTCCTGCGACCAGAACCACCACCCGGACTCGTGCCAGATGTCCTCTCTAGAACTATCCGCTCTGTCCTCACCAACCTTCAGCCTTCCTACCTTATGACCACCTTCAGCCTTCCAACCTCGCTTCCAACCCCCCTGACAGGGATGAGGGGCCACCTTATAAACACTGGTTATAAGCACCGCCCCTGAATCCCTGACAGCAAATCACAATCTTTCACACTTTCACGCCAAAGCCCTTGCAAAGTGCGAAACTCCCTGCAAACTACCAATCACCTTGCAACATACGGACATCAAACATCAAACAGAACCCCGCATGTCTAAAATGGTGCCAAACCCGATTTCAACCAGCTGGTGACTACAGACATTCCTCGAGAGACTCCCAAACACCTGTCAAGCCGGTTCCCAATTGCCAGCTACCCTGTTTCTAGCTGTACAACGAATTCCGACAATGGTCGCCTCCTGCACAGCATGTCCGCCACGTGGTTGTGCGCCTTCTCCGGCGCATACTCGACCATCTACCGTAATTTCCTACGACCATTACAGTATGACTGAACCTTCGTCTTAGCATGATTACTCAATGAGTCACCATTACTCAATGCCAAGAACGTTGTCTCACCTTTATCTTAGCCGTGACATTAGGAACCCCGATGTCTCCTCCGGTACAGGCACCAGGTGTTTTCGGTTGTGCTGTGATGATGGAGCACGACTCAGTCATTACGTATACGTTGAGCAGACACTCTAGCCGATCGAATGCTTCGCGCGCCGCATCGGCTGCGGAGGCCGACAACACGCTGCCTGCGATGCCTATGCGCTTCATGCTTGGCAGTCGCCGACCCGTGCGACGCATTTCACGCACCAGTACTTCTAGTCTGGATGGAAAGAAGTGCGTCCCAGTAACCTGCATTCAGAATATTACAGTGCGTGAGACAATTATTAGAGAGCCTAATGCAAGAAACATGCAGACATGCAAGAAATTAAACGTTCCGTGTCATTCATGCCCACACAGTTCGAGGAACTTAAAATCACACTTGAAAGAATAAAGCGACAACAAACGACACTTAATACCCCTGTCACACTGGACGTTTTAATGTCATTCGAACGCAATGGCATTCGCATCGAATGACATTATTCCGCTGCTACGCTGCTACACGGCGACATTTAATATCATTCGAATCGAATGATTTTTGAAATCGAATGAGTTCGAGCAACTCATTCGCATTCGCACAGGGACCGAATGTGCACTCTCTACCCCAGAGACAACGTAAACGTGCGGCACTGAGCATCCGCAATTTGTGAAACTTCATATGAAAATGGTATTACTCTAGCGCGTTTGCCGTTATTCATCATTTTAAAAAGAAAAGAGCCAGGCAGGCCGCAACAAAATGTGTTTACTCTCGACATCAGTGGCGTCTGACAACCTTCGCTATTTCACCACAGGGTGCAATTGCGAACGCCGTTTGCTTGAGTGCTGCGCTTATTACACTGCGTCTTAATTTAGCGTCTGTGTTTCTCATTAACGCGCTTTGCTTGCAAAAACAGTAAATGAATGGTTCGCCTGCTGCAAGTCAGCGTCCCCTTTAAGCGCTGCCGTATCGACTGCAAATTTTCTGTTGGTGCAATTCACTGCAGCAAAGCCCTGCATTTATTTTAAATAAAATAGGACGACTTTTCAGCCACTCTGCACTTACAGTCTGCAGCTTTTAGGTCCAGTTCTTTTGGAACTATTGTCACTGATAGATATCGTAAACGAATGACATTACTTCTTCGTGTGAGCACAACCACGGGTCGAGTGACATTCATTGCACAGAACGCCATTCGAATCGAATGACCTTAAAGCGTCTAGTGTGACAGGGGTATAAGAAAGAAAACATTTGCTAGAATGAGTGACTACAAAAGACCCGGAAAGGCCTTAGTGAAACTAAGCAAGACAGTTATCAACAGAACATCGAAAGCAGGGGCCCTGTCAGAAATCATAGTGAAAAACTAGTTGATGAAATTGTAGAAATAGGCAAAAATGTTGCGTTTGACTGAGATGGCCAGATGTGGAGGTAATTCATCGAGTCACAAGCAAGGATAATGAAAGGCTGAACGTGGTGGATCTCGCTCAATCCGAGATGACGTTTTGAAAGCCGTTAAAAGCAAAGGCTTATTCAATAAGATTTTGGACATGAAGAAAATGATGCAGTGTATATTAAGGAACATCTGTGCATTGAAAACAAGGTACTTCTTGGCAAGGCTACTGCACAGAAAATGAGAAAAAAATGGAAGTACATGAGGTTTCCAAACGTAAAAATTTTTTCAAGAAGAGCAGCCAATTCGAGCGTTCTATATATTAAATGCGAAGCATTTCTTAGCGAAATTCGGCGAGTTTTAGCATATCTATCTATCTATCTATCTATCTATCTATCTATCTATCTATCTATCTATCTATCTATCTATCTATCTATCTATCTATCTATCTATCCGCCTATGATTTTGTGCTCTCCTGGCCGTTTCGCTAATGGGACGTGTACGAAAATTCCTGTGCCACAACATGACTACACGACGAACATAAATGACAGGTCATAACATGAAAATCATGACATGCATGTCATGAGCTGCATGATTTACATGCCACGGGCTTGGTGCTCTTCTGGCCGTTTCGCTAATGGGATGTATGCGAAAATTGGTATGGCACAACATGACTACCTGACGAACATAAATGGCAGGTCATAACATCAAAATCGTGATATGCATGTCATCAGTGGCATGATTTACATGCTACGGTCTTAGTGCTCTCCTGGCCGTTTCGCTAATGGGATGTTTACGAAAATTCCTATACCACAGCATGACTACACGACGAACATAAATGACAGGTCATAACATGAAAATCATGACATGCATGTCATGAGCGGCATGATTCACATGCCACGGTATTGGTGCTCTCCTGGCCGTTCCGCTAATGGGATGTATGCGAAAATTGGTATGGCGCACCATGACTACCTGACAAACATATATGGCAGGTCATATCATGAAAATCATGATATGCATGTCATGAGTGGCATGATTTACATGCTACGGTCTTAGTGCTCTCCAGGCCGTTTCGCTAAAGGAATGTATGCGAAAATTCGTATCCCGCAACATGACTACCTGGCGAAAATAAATGGCAGGTCATAACATGAAAATCATGATATGCATGCATGAGTGGCATGATTTACATATCATACGTTTCGTTGATGGGACGTATACGGATATTGGCATGCCACAACATGACTGCATCGCGAACGTAAATGACAGGTCATAACATGAAAATCATGACATCAATGTCATGAGGGACATGATTTACATGCCACGGTTTTGGCGCTCTCTTGGACGTTTCGTAAGTGGGATGTATGCGAAAACCGGTATGCAACAACATGACAGCATGACGAACATATATGAAAGGTCATAAATAGAAAATGGTGACAAGCATGTCATGAGAGGCATGATCTACATGGCACTCGTTTCGTTAATGGGACGTATACCAAAATTGCTATGGCGCAACACGACTGCATGACGAACGTAAATGACAGGTCATGACGTTAGAATCATGACATGCGTCTATGAGCGGCATGGTTTACATGCCACAGTCATGGTGCTCTTGCGGCCATTTCGTTAACTTCATATGTACCAAACTCGGTATAACGAGACAACAATGCAAAGGCATTTTACGTTCCTGATGCGCCCTTCGCACATCCTTGACACCCACGGCACGTGGGATTTGCCAATTTTTTAACGTGAAGAAGATATACAGAAGATCCACTAATCATCGCGTCATGGCTGCTATCACTTACCGGGCGACAACAGTTGAACTTCTATTTTCTGTCTGATGCAGTGCAACGTGCGCAGCTTGAACAGTAATATTGACGCTCTTCGCTCATTCCTAGAAATTAATTTTTTTTTCAGTTGGGCATTATAGCCGTTTTAGAGACATGACTTAAACCTGTTCAAGTCCCGATTATATCAGGTTATTCATTCAGTTCTATAACTAGATGACTGGGTGACCTAACATACCTTGGCGTCCCTATCGGAAAAATCACCATTATGGGTGCTGGAAAATATGGTGGTTATAGTCGAAATAATGTTGGGCAAGCTGGAAAAGATGGTGGTTATGGTGTACGATGCTAGGAAATGGTGGGCGGCATAATGTACGGAAGGTGAGTAAAGTGGAAAGGATGACGGGCAATGCTGGTTAGTACTACCGAGATGTTGGGAAGATCTGGGAGGCTGCTTCCACCATGGTGGAAATGCTGGGAAGCAGCGGGCAGACGATGAGAGTGGTATAAACGATGGTGGCACATGGTGTACAATCCTGGAAACTTTTGCCCACCATTAGTGTCACACTAGAAAGCAGTGTGCGATGTTGTGGGTATACTGTGAAAGATCATTGAAGGCAATATGCTATGCTGAAGAGAAGCATATTTTGCAAATTAAGACCCAATGGAGAGCTCAAGTTGAGGTGGCTATGATAAGCGTCACATTGAAAGCAGCGGATAACAAATTGGTCATGAAACATTGCCTATATGCTTATCGCAGTTTCTTGTTAGCACTCCTTTTCTTGTTCTTTTATGAAAATAGCTAACTGCGATTAATGGCAGTGTTATTAGTGCTTTCGTGCAACGCTACGTTATCGATAAAGTGGCAGGTTGGGTGAGTTGGTGATACAGGAAATCGGCATGGTGCACGCGCAGGAAAAAAAGAAAACGAAAAACGAGGAGAGAAACCTTGCTGGGTTTCGTTGTATCTGCCTTCGTTTTTGTAGTTTTTTTCCTGCACTGTGTACCATGCCTACTACGCTGTCCTCCTCTTCTTCGTTACTTTTTCTTTTTTGCTTGTTGCAATCAATATTTGTACGACCACCACACATACGGCTCAATAGTATTAATTGCTAAATAACATCATTTTGGCTGCAGCCGATAATGCACAGAATATGCGCTACAGGGCAACTGTGTACTGTTGCGCATGCAATCTGGCGTTACACATGCAACATGAAGTGGTGCGGAACACGTTAGACCGAGGCCGAGGAAAACGTCGCGAAATGCAAGCTCGCATAAGTTACGAAATCTGCAGAGCTTACGGCAAATTCCAATTGCAGGATGGTATGTAAAATAAATACTACATTGTGTTTCCAGTTTTTAGCCTTAGAGCATTTCTTTCTGTATTTCCTTACACTGAAAACATGACAACTGGCCTGAAATTTTTAAAACGAAACCGCAACCCGTGGTGTCGCCACCATCGCGCTATTTCTGTTTTTTTTTCTTCCAAACATGGCGGTGCGTTGCGGCTGTCGTGTACAACGTGGTGGCGATATTTGTTTTCGTACGGACGATTTCTGGTTGCGCTGCATCTAGGTGTATGTTTAGCGTTGTGCTCATTAGCTCCAGTGGACCTTCTTGAGGGAGTGTGAGGTGCGGTGTGCGATAGACTGAGAAAGCAGCAGCCGGCAGCGTCGACACCTCGGAGATCCTTTGTTGACATCCATTCGCCGAGGGATGTGAGTCGTCGCGACACCGTCTGTCAGTGTGTACGCGGATCAGTGAGAAGCAGTGCCGGAATGCTTTCTACATTCCGTGATGTGTGTTCCTAGGAAATACGTTCTCGTTCGCACACGTCGAGGGTCGGCACATCGCTTCTCGATATACGGACGAACGACGCGGCTCGGCACAGCGCCGCAAGGCCGTCAGACGACGTAAACTTGAATCAGCATATTTCTTAACTAAGGTAGGTGGCTGTGAATGCTGTGCTTTGTGCCCTATCATTGTTGTGTGCACTCTTTACAGCAAAGGAAATCGAGTGGCATGGTGCAGAGTGCGGTGCCAGTAGCGTTAAATTGGCAAGACAGATGCTTGGGCTAGTTGGTGATTGGGAATCAACATATTTGCACAGCGCAAGACTACGAGTAGTTACGTCGTAACTACTCGTAGTCTTGCGCTGTGCAAATATGTTAAATTGGCGTGTGCACGATGTCTGTGCAGAGCTTAGTCGTAACAGTTGCGAAGTGCTGGTCCGCCCGCGCTATCGTGCGTGAACATTCCATGAAAGGGTGCATAAAATTGTCGCCACGAACATGATCGTCTTGCTTTTAAACGTGTAACTACATGACTCGTGAAACGTGCCTATTGCTGTGGTTATCGCTGATGTATGCAAGCGTTCGTGCATTAACTGCCATTTTAGGGCTGCAAACAACTGCGATCCAAAGTCATTATGCAGGTATAAGAATGTGTTAGCTGCTATTAAAAAGGCCAAAACTGAGGAAGTTGGAAGGATTATACTGCCTTAAAGGTAGTAGAATCGCTCGGCGTTGTAAGTGTACCGCTTTGCTGTTAATTGAGAGGCTACGCTGTCGCTTCGTTACTCGCCGCAGCCGATCACATGTTCTATCCAGGAAGACTTCATAGCCATTCCCTGTACATATATACGCCTTTGTAGCCGCACTCTCTCCCCTTCCTGTACCCTTAAAAGGAAGGTGCTCTGCAACATCTTTTTACTCTGATGAAGGCCGGTCCACTGCTCGCAGCGTGAGAAAAGTTATTTGTTTTGTTAATCGTGTGAATCTCTTCTTTTAAATATATATATATATATATATATATATATATATATATATATATATATATTGGCATCATGAGTCACCCTAATTCAGATGTACTTGGCTGCTACATTAATTAGTATTATCCATGAACATCACAAAAGGGCAGAAGTGGCTAAATGTCTTACAAAACAATGTGGAACAGAGAGCGTGGCCCTTACCAGCAGAAACTTCAGTAATGGTAGGAAAAGCAGTGCTTCGTGCCTAATTGCAACATCGCATATGACACAGTGGCCCTTACACAACTTCAGAGCTTACATTTGTCATTGATATGAGCGCATTGTAGTTGAGCCAGGGTTCTTTTGCAGTGCATGCAGCACTTGGTAATCTTTAATCAGTGTGTGTAGGCTGCATGTGTTCCATGGACACTCGACGCTTGTGTCAATACTTGCTCTGGTTAGTTCTGCGCCAGCAGGCCCGGCAGTTCTGTTTTTCTTGGTGCACTATTTTTTTTTTAACTGTTTGGTTGCCGTCCGAGATTGCATTCTTAGCTGCCAAGATTTGATTTGCTCAGTAGTTGTGGCAGTCTAGTTGTACAGCCAGCTATATTTTTCAAGGGGGGGGGGGGGTGTTATAATGCAGTGGGTAAGTGTATCTGGAAAAGGGTCAAGAGGGGGCACAATGAAAATTTTGGTGGGTTGTTAAACATAAAAACACTTGCCTGGCTACACTCTGCCGTGAACCATTGTTTTGCTTTCCCTTGGTGTTCATAAGCTGCTTGTGTGCCTTCAGGGCTGCGTTAACAATATCTAAGATAGTGTTCACACTGACCATGGTTTAATGCACAGAAGATGAAGCACTCACTAGTTAGTTTTCTCTTGCTTTTGTGTGATGTGCACACTGTCAGAAACGTTGAAGCTGTCAAGAATGAAGAGAATTTTTACTGCACTCCACATGCTAGATCGAATCGCTGGCTACGTTGTGGTTTTCGGAAGATTATTGCCAGGCCCCAGGCAGACACACACATATATACTTATATGTAGTACCTTGCAGAAATGTCCTGGATGAAGAAATGGCACTTGCATCACGGCCTCATCGTGAAATATTTCAGTTACAAGATGACGAGAATTCCAGCTTGTACACTTCTTTTGTGAAAAATGAGAACAGTTTTTGTTCATTTTTCAAATAAGAGGTCTGCTTATTCTCGTTGTGACACTATCACTGTTCGCTTAATTCGGACCTATTTTTAGTCTTAAATGACCTTTTATCTTCACATCAACTAAAATTATACAGACTCATTAGTATTTTTTATCACAAAAGAACTGCATGGTTACAGCGCCTTTAGAAATTGGCAACATGAAGTGAATTTAAATGTAGTGTTGCCTTCTTAAACTGTACGTTTAGTGCAGTATAGCAAGGCCAGCATCTTTCTGAAATAACTAGATGTTAAATACGTTGTGAGCTGTGCACATTGTCTGAATTAAGTTGTTGGTGTGTTGCTGCAAGTACTTATGTTCATTGACACGTGAATGTTGATTTCAAAGCCTAAACAATGGCATTTTTGCACTGTTTCATAGACTGCCTGGAGAAGTATACCAGCAGCCATCCACAACCTCCCCCAGCACCACCGGCAGAAAGCAGGCTTGCTGCGGTCCGGAAGCACCTGCGTAGCTATTTTACGGAGGCTGGCCGCCAAGGCAAGCGAAAAAAGCCGACAGCTGCCAACACAATATGCAATGAATAAAACTTGACTGCATTTCAACATACTAGAGAGAAGTTGGTAGATAATTTTGATCCTAAGGTCGATATAATGCCCTTCACACTGTATACTAGCATTCTTCAACCCTCATTAGGAAAAGTGAATGCTTTAGAGGCTACCATCAAACCCCTGAACTGTGCTCAGCAGCTCCAGAACTACTGTTGTGTACTACACATATGTATTCAAAATATCTACAGCATTGTTCACTATTTTGCCATCGATACACATCTTAAAGATATTCATATGCTGTCTCGTGCCGCGTTCCTACCATCATGCCCATCCACTATGTTCCATCATGTTCCAGCATCCATCATGGTACACTATCCATCATGTCCCAGCTTACATCATGGTACACTATCCACCATGTCCCGGCTTCCACCATGCCACCGTGCCATCACCATAATCCACCATGATGATGGATGGTGGATTCCACCATTCCACATACTGGCAATATTTTCAATAGGGTGGATCATCATTTCAACAGGAAAATGCATATTGACTCTGTCTGATAAAACTCACGACAGCCTGCTTTGCGCTTTTCAAATGTCGCAAGTGCTTTGAAATACATACATTGAGAACAATTTCTTTTTTGCAATATTTCACTGCTTACTGTCATACTGTATTGATGCTGGTGCCATATATACGATTCCTACATAGATACTCTAATACTCCTGTAAAAACGTGCTCTTCCTTTCATATTACACCCCAACTACAAGGCCTCAACTAAACCACTCCTTTGTCCGGACCAAATCACGCCCCTACAACAACTCATAATTTATAATATATCACTGATGTGTGCATAACTCTCTGACAAGCAATGTCCATATTCACTGCTCCCTCTTTATGTCTCCACAATTCCAAACAAGAGGCCGCAATTGCGGTAATTTCCTTAAAGCACTGGTTAACATACGTATACAGGAAAAGACAACTTGGTAGTGCTGACACAACATTGCGGAATATCCCAGAAATTAAAAAAAAAACAACTCAACACTCTCATTTTGAAACATTTCTTAAAGATGTTGTACTAAGTGCGTATTCGGGATCCTGACCCTCCAATCAACAATATGCATTGTTCCGTTACGTCGTGTGGGTTGATTTAGAGCGACAAAAACGCGGCTTCGGTTTTACTGTGCGCGCTCTCCTTAACTCAGCAGTTGACATCATGTTAGTCGCCACCAAGCCTCCGAGTGGCGCACCCTTCGGAGGCCACGGGAAAACGGACCGTGCTGCAGTCTTGCTCCCGTATAGCGACACCGCACGGTTTCTAAGTATTTTCTTTCTTTGTAGCTTTCAAGTAAGTCAATTCTTTTACAGCAAACGCCAGTTCATTATACCTTTACACTTAAAAATATTTTACCGAAATGGCACCGAATAGTAGCATGCCAGCCCGTATATAGTGTCGCATAGTCGTTTCGGGAGCGCAAGGACACTGGGGATTCAAACGGGCGTTATAAAATGTGCACTGAATATTTCGCCGAAATATTTTATAATTGTCTCATCGAATGCATATTGAAGCACTGAAAATTGCAGCCTGGCATCTCCATGTTCTTTTCACGACCCTTTTAAACGTCTTAGAAGGGGCCGTATTAAGCTATTGATAAGCTTTGTAGTATACCCTGACGCGATGTTAAACTAACTTATGTTTTTATCCTGGCCAGAATCGCTATTAAACAGATGTATAAAGTATTGAATGTTTTATTCATGTTATTTATATTTATTGACTTTGATGTTCTCAATATGCCTTGTACGTTAAGCTGACATGTGGTTAACGATTGTATAGCCCTGTCTCCTGCCGGTACATTGAGTTATAACAACATGCATCCATCCTGCCATTCTGCTAAGTATCCTGATGCAAACATGTTCTGTATGGCTCTACTTGGTTTCACAAAGTTAAATTCAGTTCGGTTCAGTAGAGGGCTGTGTTCGGTTGGGAATTGAACCGGGCTAACTTGAGTTAACAACGTCAATCCATGGCAGCCGATCACACTTACTAGGTGCTATGTCGTTCTCGTGCACTGCACTTACACTGTGTTAAAGGGAGGGCATAAAGCTACAATACCTAATACAGCTTGCCCGGTCTACAATACCATACAGCTTGTCCGGTCACCCTTGCACACTACCTTAAATCGGCGATGTCAATGCAGCATTCACGCTACCACGCATAAGCGGAGCAGCACAGTGTTTCCTTGAAGCTGTCAAGCGTACGAAAGTTTTGCAGGAGCTCCAGCGTCTACATATCGACATTAACTACAGAGTTCGAAGATCGTTACATGTGGTTATTGCGCTGGGCGTGTTCTAGTGAGTTGTACGTATCCCATCGAGTATATTCACATCTGTCTTCACCATAATATACCTGTTTGCGGGTACTGTTGGATACTGTGGTCGACGATGCGAAATGCCACCTGACTTATGTTGCGCGCATCAAACTAGGAACACGCGTTCAGTGCAGCTTAAACCACCCACGGCCTTCCTGGGCGAATAGAAAACGTATGCGTCCGCATGCAGTTCACTACCTCCTTTGTATGACTGCACACAAGAGCACTAATTTTGGCAGCCAGACTTGCAGGCGGGAAGCGTCTTCTGCTGTCCGGATGGCTTTCTTGATGTCTTTCGCTCTCATTTAAACGCAGCCAACCGGATGCATAGGTTTCTTATTTGCTCAAAGCGGAACACAACACCACGCACTTGGCTTTCCGGCATGTCCACTAACCCACCATTATGACGAAAAACATTGCATAAAATGGTTGTTTAAAGTGACAGGCAATGGAAAAGTCGCAACAGGCTGTAACAGTAGACCAATACTATTTTATGAACCGAACCTACGACTAGCACAGCAAGCAGTTCCCACTTCGCAAAGATATATTGGCGACCACATTCGTCGGTAGGAAGAAATTGATCAGTGGCCGATGTGCGTCGGCTTTTACACTTGATTTCACAATACATTCCACTGGTATCAACAATACCTGTGTACAATCTGGAAAGCGCTCAAACATGCGCGTCGGGCAAGCAAAATTTCTGGAACATTCAGCAGCTTGGTCGAAGCAGCGTGCACTTGTCCGCGTGAGTGATAACGGGTGTAGCAAGAAAGTGAAAAAAGCGGTCACCGTGAAAGAAAAGAAAATTGATTGATTTGTGGGGTTTAACGTCCCACAATCAGTTGTGGTTATGAGAGACGCCGTAGTGGAGGCCTCCGGAAATCTTGACCACCTGGGGTTCTTTAACGTGCACTCACATCGGATAGCACACGGGCCTCAACAGCCGCCGCGGCCGGGATTCGATCCCGCGACCTTCGGATCTGCAGCCGAGTGCCATAACCACTAGACAACCGTGGCGGGGCAATGAAAAGAAAATGTCCGCGTGTCAATATACAGCATACTTCACTGAAGTTCAGCATACTTCAGTGCAATATCCGCGATATGCGAAAATGTTCAAATATTTTGTGAGAAAATAGAAGAAGGCCGTCTCTTCAAAGTTTCATTTCGGAACGAAGCATGTATGATGCTCTACAGATGACCGTTCACGGCGTGGCTGCTTGCTCTTTAGGAATGCAATTCTATTATGGAAGAATACTTCGCCCTTGAAACATCGCGATTTGGGGCGCTATGACATAAAAAGTGCTGAAACTAACTGTTATTTCATAATGGGAAGAACAGGCGTGCAAAACACGGATACAATGAAAAATTAGTGGAGAACACAGAGACAAAGACAGGTAACGTTACCTTGTACTTGTCGACGACGTCCATAGTTTCTGTGCTGTTTAGCGTAACAGGTGGCATGACAATGGTCCCTCCGTCAAGCAGAACTATCACAGTGTAAAGCAACCCCGACATGTGCGTAATGGGGCTCAGTACAAGAAACACGTCTTCCTTACCGAATGGCATTATGCACCTGAAAAAAAAATGTTGCTGGTATGCTCTCCTAATGCGCCCGCTGTTTCATTAAACGAACTGTGCTATGACGAGTTTAGCCGAGAGTGCGCGTGTTAGAGCCTGTGCGCAGAAAGATCAATTTTCTGTACAGCCTATGATCACTACGTGTGTCCACAAATGTACGCTCTAACACTCCAAATTCACGTATGACTATTTCAATGTGGCAACCGTAGCCCGCGTTACAGTGCATTACTGATTAGTTTTTTCAATGAGCAATAAATGTGAGGTGATCAGTTGGTAAAGAAAAATATTCATCTTGATGAACCCACTTGGGACAACATAGGCACTTCCATAATTGCGACGACGCAACACGCTTAAAAAAGAGACAGATCATATCCTAGAATCACGTTACCACGGGTTCACCCAGAAATAAGGTCTGTGTAACAAAATTAGAGCGTATCAAGATTAAGCATTCTTGGATGGAACCAGAGTTACGGGATCTGATCTTTACTGCTGTACAAACGAAGACTATTGGGGGGATCAAATTTTCAAAACTCCTTTATTCAACAAGCCTGATTAGAAGCTGCATTAAGTCGACCCTTCCTGGTTGTGCAGAGGAGGTACAATTTTCGACAGACTACCACGATGTATAATAATGTCGAAGTGGTAGTTTCGGTCATAAGTGCTGCGATTCTCTGATTCCATCAGCCTACTAAATGCATAATCCTGTTCCGTTGAAAAATTCTGCAGATGTATTCTTCAAGCGGACTTCATGTTGACCCAACGGTGTGCTTACGCTCTCGGTAAGGTATGGCTTTTTGTATGGCTTATCATCCACCGTATGGAGGATCACAAGAAATATAGGCCTGAAATTAAGGAGCACGTGCCGTAGAATGTTAAAGATAAACGATACGCGCAACGCTAAGAGTTAAAAACCCGCGAAGTTAATCAGGGGACGCACAGGAGAAGGTGACATAAGCATTTAAAAGAACCGTCTACAACTCGGAAAACTTTCTTAGCTAGTGGTAAAAATGGGCAGATCGTGCGTCACATTTACTACAATGAGCACGCTTTTACCCAAAAAAAAAGAGAATTATATGTGTAATTTTTCTGTGAAAGTGGCGCTCTGAAAGTGACGCCTAAAAGCGTGTTTGTCAATTTTCAAGAGTAAAAAACAGATGCACTCTGCTGAAAAACAATTATGTAAGTCTTACAGGCGTACTTCACCCTATGAGACACCTTTGTATAGCGTGCAAGAGCGTGTCGTTCTTCTTTTCGCTGCTTTCGGGGTGGCGCAGGTGGCGCTGCCTTGGAATTCGTCTGCCTATACAGGCGCGTAGTACTGTGCTTGTCAAGCATGCGGCGCTGGATGTTCGAGGCGCGCCTACTTTGCCTCGCTTCTCCTCCTCGTCAACACCGCAATGTCGCCCTTGGAAACAGTTCATGTTGAAGAAGCCCCCCGCGTCCGACAGGGTTGTCAGGGAGATGACGACGTGTCGTGAGCAGTAACCATTGTTGCCGGCGTCTGTACACCGCAGAACGGAGCGCCTTCGTGGATAAAAAAATATGTTTTAATAATTTCTGCTCAGTTTCTTTAGAGACCACTTCACGCTGGGACACTTCGAAAGGTACGCCCTCTATTGAGCCCAAAAACGGGACAGCGATGAAGGACGGTACGCAGCCCCTTAAAAGGAAGAGGCAGAATTGCGCAAGACATGTCAGGCGGAGGTGAGATCAGATGGACCGTAAGAACGACAGAATTGATAGCAAGAAAAGAAAAATGCAACAGAGGTAGGCAAAAGGTTGTATGGATTGATGAGAGTTAAGAAATTCGCAGGCACGAAGCGGAACCAACTCGCTCGGGATAGGGCAAATTGAAAATAGTTCGGAGAGGTCTTCGTCTTACAGCGGACTGGAGTTAAATTAGGATGATGACGATGGTGCCTCGTAGAGGACATTATGGTTGTACGAGATGCGTTGATGTCTGCTGTACTACTAAAACCTTACATATATTGTAACACTTATTTTAGACTTCTAAGTTCACTTCCACGAGCTCAGGCACATTGAAATCCATTCGGTGGCATTGTAAGGGTTAAGATGAATGCTCTTCGCGTGGAATTTTGCCCACATAATTTTTGTTTTGTAGCTTTATAGGTGGCGGGCACACGATGGCGCGGGACTAACTACGCTGGCGGGACGAATATCCCGAGCACTTAGCATGCGAGTGTCGGACCAGCCGCGTACACACTATGAAATGCCCCCGAGGAATAAGACAACAAAATGAGGAAGGCGAGGAGGATTTAGGTAGGCGCCGCCCAAATTTGAAGAGACGAATGGCGACAGGCGTGCGCGGACTGCAAACAAACGCTTATGCTAATCCACACAAGGTACGGCAATCACATGGCTAAGCGCACCCATAGAGAAATCCGCGGTGCGGATAAAATGGAACCGTCTCACAAAATGCACTCACACGTACCAGAACACCCTGAAGGCAAACGCACACACATTCTCGTAACAACACTTTCAACGTCCGTTAGGAACGCGCCTTGGGAAATGACAACGAGCTGCACGTCCTGAACTCAACCACTCATGCAAGTACGCCTCTCGACTACAGGCTCCAAGGATGTTACTATTTGTTTTTGACTTCTGAAGTAACGCTTTACTCCCGCTCTCTCCCTCTCTATATCTAGTAATGGTAAGCCTTATTTATTTCAAACCTCTGCTTGACACTTGTAAAAATTCTAATGACGCTTGTATTACCGTGAGTTCAAAAGCATAAGCGATCCTCGTAAACATTCCTTCTATTTCGCGCAATGTTTCCTAATATTACTTGTTCTTTTAAACGTAACTCGAGATGTCACTTTTATCCAACCAAACAAGGAACACTTTTCTTAGTAACTGATGGGAAACAAAAAGAAATACACAATAGATTCGTCGTGCTCCCTTTATTCTGCTTTGTAACATAGCTGGTTGCGACTTCACTACTACAAGGCAACGTTGCCTTGAAACGCATTAAATGTTTCCATTGTTCTTGGAGGCAATCATCATTCATTTAAAAAGCCACGCGCTTCGTGGTCTGCTTTCTAAACAGCGATATTTCTTCCGATGATGTCAATTCGCTATCTCCACCATCGGTTGGGGGTTAGTTCCTGATTTCTTTTGTATAGCTAGCGAACTAAGTTGAGAAAACATGTTTTGGAACCCACTGCTGAACAAAAGAACGTCACCGTAGTTAAGGCACAGTCCGTCAAACGAGCACTTTTGTGTCAGTGCAGGTGACAAATACAGTAGCTTTTATGTGCGACGGGTTATGCGCCGTTGTTTAGACTGTGACGTGAACGGCACAACATAGAGAGATCAACGAAAAACGAAAGTAGTTTGCTGTCTTGCACTGCGAAAACAGATAAGACGTCAAGAAATAAGGAAGCCATTATAAGAACACGAATGACGAACCACTCTTACACAAACGCATAAATTGTACAGGAGGCCGGCACCACCGCAGTGGCGTAGTGGCAATGACGCTAGGCTGCCGAACCAAGGGTCGTGGGATCAAATCTTGACCATGGCGGCTACATTTTCAGAGAGAGAGCGAAATATTGATGCCCTTTTACTCTGCGATATAAATGCACGTTAAAAAAAGCCAGGTGGTAGAACTTTCCGCAAGAGTCCGCTGCGGCTAATCCTCACAACCACGCCGTTCTGGGATGTAAAACCACAGAAATCACCCAATGCGCAGATCGCCGTCAAGACCGGTCACCATGACGTGCACGAGAAATAGACTGACTTTTTTAGGCATCGGCGCACGTCGCCGTTAACTAAGAAACTCGTCTCCTGAAAGTTTTATTTATTTATTTATTTATTTACAGATACTGCTGTCTCATGTTTGAGACATTGCAGGAGTGGTTACAAGAAACGCACAAAAACAAGAAAAAAAATGAAAACATCAAAATACATAATTGGACACTTGTTTTACAAACTGTGCATGTGGTAGCCCTCTCAAAGAAATATCAAGGTTATTCCAAGTCTCAACTGTGAACGGGAAAAAGGAGTATTTATAACAATCAATATAACATCTGAATGGCACAATGTTCAATGGATTGTATCGGCGGGTCACTTGGCTAGTATGACTGGTGAAAGAAATGGGTGTAGCTATGCTGACAGATTCGTTGACGATGTTGTGTAACATGATAAGCCGATCGCACATGCGTCGGTGTTCTAAATGATTCAGCGATAAAACGTGGTAGTGTTCTGAAGGGGAGAAGTTACGGTCGTAGCGATTGAAAATGAACCTGATTGCTTTCCGCTGGACGGACTCAAGTTTGTCTTTGTCGTTTGCAAGATGTGGGGACCATACAACTGACGCATATTCAAGAAGAGGCCTGACCAGTGACTTATACGCTATAAGCTTGCATTCCTTTGTGGCACCTTTTAACGTTCTTCTTAAGTAACCTAATTTCTTAAGCGATTTTGCAATAATAAGGTTAACGTGTTTGTGCATGAAGAACAGTCGGTTTAGTACCATTTTCGATCGGACATTAGGGAAGGTTGCACAGAGTGAAACTTTTTTTCACTTTTGACGCCTGCTTCACAGTCGACGCAATTAAATGCATCCGGTATACTAGCATGTTTTCATGTGGCCACCAGCATGAAGGACGCAGAATGAAAACGTTTAAAGTCATACTGTTTACTCGGCTAACCTGTGCCCAGCAAAGCAAGGAAATCACACGGCAAGACAACAGCGGCGAGAGCAGTCGTCGATAAGTCTGATCAGCGCGCGATGTACGTTGGCTTTCATCCATGCATAACAGTACAGTCCAGCGTTATCACTTGTCCTCGTAGTATATCGAAGGCACTCAAACATACGTGTCAAGCATAAAGAGTTTGAGTACCAGTCGTCATCAGTCACGGAGCACCATGTAAGCTGCCGCGCGGTCTGAGCCGAGTGATAACGGGCGCTTCAACAATTAATCAGGAAGATTGTCCTGTTATCGCTAAGGAAGAGGAGTGCTCCTGGCAGTAATTACATCAATATTCAGGCGCTGTACACCACTATGGTTGCAGGCGAGTGCTTCATACACTTCTTACCTCGTCGAATAGACGCATGCCACGAAGTTGTAATGAGTCATCTCAACACCTTTGGGCATGCCCGTGCTTCCAGACGTGTAGCACACGGCAAGCACTGTGTCCTTCGGGTCAGCAACAGCACACTCTTGGTACTCCTTTTCGTCGAGCTCTTCGAAATCAATCGCTGACAGGAAGCCCGCTGCGCGTCCCATGCTAAACAGGCCCTGTTCAGGGAATGTTATTTGATGTTTCAGACTGGTTATGTGGGGTGATATGCAAATTAACTCTTTCGTTACCGTGGGAAAATGGGCAACTTTTCGTAGGTTTGTGTTGGTATTTTTTTGTAATAAGTAATAAAATGGTTATACTGTAATGCAATACATCAAGCGAAAGCTAAGTAAATGTACTTTTGACGTGTGTAAGTTTAAAAAACTGAACTTGGAAACTAATATGCAGAAAAAATCGTTAAATGTAACATTTCTTGCAAATTTGAAAGAACATTTGCAATTGTATGTTTACTACATAAAAGAACTAAATCTGGAAAATATTCTGAAATTTACAAATTGTTTAGATAGGAGACATCTACCTAACAGAAAAGCTTCACTGACCTAGCTCAACAACTGCATGAGTTACACTTGTTTACTTGTTACCCAGTAGAAAGTGTCTTGTTCAGCCAGGTTGCACAGTTTTTTCTTTTTATTGCACAAATTTCTCACACACAGAAGCACAGTATATATTAGTAAAAAGGGAAAGAAATGGGCTATTGAACCATGTACATATGGACATATTGCGCTCTATGGTTGCAAAAAGAAATGGCAACCCGTCTTGTGCCATAAAACAAAACATACCGACGGACAGCTGATGTAGGTCCGGGCTGATTCTGCACGTCCTCGTCGTCAGAACTAAAATCCGATGATGCGGGATCATCATCTGAATCACTGCTGCTAGAAGCAGCCAAATGATCGCTTCCAGATGCAACAGAATCGCCAGAAAGGCGTCGTTCGCGCGAGGGACAAAAGCGTCTGCCATCTTCGTAAACAGACTGAGCGAACCGCACAATTGGAACCGCCGCTTAAATCGCTGCCGCACGGGAAAAATACAAACTACGCAAAAAATGAAAGATTGGTGCCTGGAGAATACGACTGATGGCGGTGCAAGTCCATAGGAGCGCTCATATTTTAAAAAATAGCTTGTGGGGCGTATGGGTCACCGGTGACCCATGTCCTATGGACATGGTAACGAAAGAGTTAAGCTTTCCCGCTTACCCCGCTCACTGTTTGAACGGAAGTGTTCACATTAGAAAACTGATTTTGGCTTTTTATGATTAGGAATAGTTATCAAGCAAATAATTTCAAAGCTACCTCGTCTGTCAAATTTCAATCCAACAATGAACCTTTACATCACCAGAAAAGTCTGGGTGGTCTGCAAAGCTAAACGCCCCTCTAGGCAGCTTGTCTGGGTCCCTGAATAGCGTTAAATTTGCAGCATACTACGTTTACAGCTGATAATTGTAGGCAAGTCCCTAGTTACGGAAAATATGAAAGTTACCGTAGGATAGCATGGTATACCTATTGCACAAAAAAGTTACCATTGCACAAAAAAGTTGCACAAAAATATTGCACAGAAAAGGTACCATTGGATTCACAACAAACACGTCGCATCTAAGCAAATCACATAAACAAAGGGATTCTAAATGTAAATAAAATGGTGAGAAGCTTAAATATGATTGCTTCTGCAAACAAGAAAATGTGCATCGCACAAAGATGGCAAACACCACAGAACTCAGAGTGACACTGGTCATTTTGGTATTTGTGTTTCCGGACCTTGGTGTGCACTTTCTGTTGTGAAGACATGCCTACTGCTTGCCTACTGAAATATTGGGCATCAACAGTCACTCTCCTAGGGACACGCCATCGCTATTTATGCATGGAAAAGCGGAATAAGGACAGAGATAGCATTATTCGTGTGGAAAAATTACACAATTTCAGGCCTTTAAAGATGAAACGTAATTGGGGTAGCTACGCACTAATTGTGGAAAGAATTAGCAAGTAGCCGAACTAGTGGCGATTCTCTCCTTACTTCTCTCATCTTCAACATCACTTCCCTTTCTACACCACCCTCTACGCTCGTCCTTTCCGTCCTCTTCACCTCCACACCGTCACATACTATACTGTACATTCCTATAGGGTGTGCCTCACCTTCTCCCCTTTCCCTTCATAATGACTTCAAGACGCGAAAAATGTACACAGACAAAACACAAAAACGACAAGCAGAAGCGCCTAACGTTTTTGTGTTTCGTCAGTGTGCATTTTTCGCGTCTTGAAGTCATTATGAATGGTCACCCCAATAACAGCTCTGACCCCTTTCCATCCTTGACATCTTCTCTTCTTTTTCCGCCTCCTTGTCATATTATACTCTACAAACCTGTGTTTTATTATTCCTCGTCATCTATTCCCTCCTCTGGACTCATAATTTCTCATCACCCTAACTTCACTACCCTTTCCTACCCCTCGCTACACTACACCATACAATGCTACACTATGCTTTACACTGTGCCCTCATCCTCACCGTCACTTCCCTTTCCCAAGCCGCTGCTATACAAGGCTACGCTATGTTCTTTCTTTTTTTCAGTTCTCTTTTTCAGCCCAGGCTCACGACATCCTGGACTAGGGACGCCGCCTACCTTGGCCGAGTCTGCAATCGGCTCTTTCTTTCATATGAAGTTTATTCCTCCTCCTCTCTTTCGTTGTCTCTTTCTCTACCTCTGTCTTCCTTTCGTTGTCTCTCTATGTTTCTCTCTCTCTCTCTGTGTTTCTCTTCCTTTTTGTCTTTTTCTCGTTCTCTGGACCGTAGAAATACAATACTCTGGCCACCATAAATGCTGGTTCTTAGCGTGCCTGGATCGCCGAGTCGCTACGACGCTCGCCATCGGACCACGGGTACGCGTGTGTAAATCTCGCCTCATCAAAAGATTTTATTTGTTTTAGCTTCTCCTTCTCGCCACTTCTTTTCTCACCTCACCCTTCTTTCCTTCCTCCGACACATTGCTCGTCAATGAGAGATGCCATAAAAGGTAGAGGCCGTTCATGATAATGGTTGTTTTCTGTCCATGGGAAACGGTCTAACGAAAGGTTTAACAGCTCTGCTGCAAAAGCACCGTCTTTCCTAAAATTATTCTGTATTACATGACACGTTAGTGAATCAGAAGAACGATGAGTCTGTGTTATTGGTGCACCCAGCAGGTTGTGGAAGCAGCATCTACCTGATGGTGGTCTCTTGACCTGACTTTGGCAAGAGCTAAGCATTCTTGCCCAAACACCCTCCATGGATGTCATCGACGGTGTGCGCCGATTGCATCTGCATGTGAGTGAACGGAGTGACGCAGCCAAAGCTGTGTGTGACAGCAGAGAAAGCGGCGACCATGACATCTGTGTAACTTTTCCAACAAGTTTTTATGAGTCTTACCGAAAAATGAATAGTTGTAACGTTTACACGCAAGCCTACGTCTTCCTGGACTGTGTGCATCGAACGTGAATCAATCGCTTGTAAGAGGTGTCATATATACATGGTTGTGATCGTAGGTCGGGACCTTGCCTTGAGCGTCTCACTCAGCTGAAGAAAAAGCCCAGTTGCATTTCGAAGCTGTTCAAATTTGTTACGGCAAAATCGCACGGTCCGTCTGCACTGTAGGCTGCAGCTATTGTTATGTTCTGCTACTCACGTGTCAATACGGCAGAGTAGGCAACACTGCACTCGGTACTATAGAACTCTTTCGGCTCGTTTCCATAGCGTACAGGCGCCAGCTCTCCGTGTCTTTGTTAACGCGACGTTGCTACTGCTTTCTGAAGGCAGGCTGGTTTGGAAGCAGTTGGGTTCCTTGGAAACCCCCTCTTGGGCACAACGGGTCGTCGGCCCTCTGTGGCCCTATGTCGGCCTTCTGGCCTTTCAGAGGAAAACTTGTGTGGGTGGTGGCGCGGCAACGCGCCGTCCCAATGCTAGCGGAACAATGACTGACAATCACTTCTTGCTTCCGGTAACCATTCAAAGAGTCATTTGCATAATTTCACGACCGGCGATGATTACGACCCGCCGAGTTCGCGGTCTATCAACAAATACTCTAAAGACCGGAACCACTTCCGACTCTCCGAATGGGGAGTCTACGGCAGCAGCTATTGATACCGGGAAGGGTATGCGTTATGCTGTTACTTCGGGTGGTCGGTGAGAGGGGGGCCTGTGGACGCGCAGCACAGAAACGTAGAAACGTGTAAACAACTTTGAAAGCATCCACGCAGCGAGGAACCGCTAAGAGCACGGGAGGAGAGAGAGAGCCATATTGAGAAAGAGTGGTAAAACGCTCGTCGAGAGTGTAGAAACACTGCTATTGAGATTAGGTGCACCGTAGTAAGGAGTGGCGTATATTAACTGTTAAGCGGATTGCCGAATAGATTGTTGAGGCGGACCAGCAGTGGTCCCCTCCCCTTTGTGTGCCGCAGTGTTTTAAAGACTGGATAGGACCCAGGATTCTTCAGGCTAGGCTGTAACCACAGTGCTGATAGATCAAGACTCCGTACGATGCAACTTTAGTCTAGGCCGTAACCACTTGGTGGTCGAACATTGAGACGCGGTTCCTCGTATGTAGTAACAGTGCTCTAGGGTCTAACTTAAGCAACTTACGTAGAACAGTAAGACGCTGATAATGTTTGTGTTGTCGTCAGTGTGCTTCGGGAAGCTCTACATATGACTCTGTAAATATTTCGCTATAATATACCTTCAAGTTTCATTACCATCTACCTGCCTCCTGCTTCATTGACGCCGGTCATCTCCTTGACAGGACACGATCCACATCAAGGAGAATAGAACGAACAAACTTAACTGCTATATAAGCCCCTTTGTCTTGGATTTCTCCGATACAGCCTCCCTGCTTTGTCCAACACATGCGAGGCGAACATACGTGCACTTCACAGCCGACGTACTTGTTACGTGTCTGGACGTGTCTTGGTCGTAGACCAAGACACGTCCAGACACGTAACAGTTTTTAGTGGACTGGAACACTCTCTATGTACTTTTATTGTCATGTAGACATAAGGAGCACACATTCTGCACATTTGACAGGTATGATCACACGACTTGGCCCTGTTGCCTGCGCGGATACTACGTGCTTCTTCCTGCGGTCATACGTCGAGTCAGCGTGATCCAATACTCTTTGCAAAGCGTCCGAAATCTGTACTGTAGCGTTTCCGTTTTCCTCACGTGTGCCTAATAATTCCAGGGATCGTTAAAAAGTGGCACTTATCAACACCAGCCCTAATGCTCTTACATCCCTACCGCTCTTAAATGAAAATACCATAGCCGTTCCTACATTCATACGGGCGGTTCCACTAATCACAACAGCCCTACTGGAGCTGTGATTCTTCCATTGGAGTCCCAAACCTTGAAGTTCAAGCTTTCGCACACTACCACATCGACTGCAGCAGAACTTGCCTCTCTTCGAAATATCGCTGAATACGTGGTAGAGCAGCCACCTAACCATTGGGCCATCTTCTGCTAATCGTACTAAGTATTAGAAACAGTGCTCTTTACCTTACCTCTAGGCCTGAAGAACCACGTAGAGTGTGAAACAGGCACACTTACCAGCAAGTGTTCGACACGAAACGCGACATTCCATTTCAATGGCTGCCGAGCCATTGTGGGATTGCTGGTAATGACAGCCCGGTGAACGTTACGGGCAGCTCTTCAGCAAGGTCTACGGGTGCTCATACCACTGGTTGGAACCGATTCTCCGCTGAAACTTCAGTGAATAGTTCATCAGATTCTCCAATTCCCAGAATGAATAATTCACCAGATTTGTCGAATTCCCGCTTACATTCCATGGATCCAAACTTGCAAGTTGTATGGGCACCTCGACTCCCTCGTCACCAAGAAACAATGGTGCTGCATCCGACTGGGAGTGGCTTGTATGAATGCCCAGTCGTTCCTCATAGGAAGGAATGGCAACATCTGGCATATAGTTATTGCGGCAGTGAGGAGACACGCCCATCTGCTTTGCCACTGCACATCCTACGCAATTCAACGAAGCGCGCTAGAAGCAAAGCTCCGTTTTCGTGGACAACAACATCGGTCCTTGGTCTACGCGCTTCCTAAAGTTGGCGAGGCTTGATCAGCGATTGTTAAGAATTCACCCATGCTAGCGCTTCAGGACTTTGTGGGCGTAGCCTGGCTAAGTTCCCCGTTGTTTATTTTTCCCTACTCTTCTTTCCTTTATCTGATTTAATGTTGCCTTCTCTCATTCCCCTGGTATACCGTAGCCAACCGGGCACGTAATTAGTTAATCTTTCACCCCTCCGTCTTCGTTTCTCTCTCTATCTCTCTCTAGTTATGGCACCGTGTAGGCTTTTCCCGGCGCTCTCCTCTATATGTCTTCGGCGAATCGAAGCTGAAGGAACAACAAGTAACAACACTTAGTAAGTCGTGAGAAATCTATGGTACTCGGCTGCTGATCCGAGGGTCGGGGTATCGAATCCCGGCCGCGGCGGCTGCATTTCGATGGAGGCGAAATGTTGAGGCCCGTGTGCTGTGCGATGTCAGTGCACGTTAAAGAACCCCAGGTGGTCGAAATTTCCGGAGACCTCCACTACGGCGTCTCTCATAATCAGAACTGGTTTTGGGACGTTAAACCCCACAAAACAACAACAAAGTCGTGAGAAATAATTGACATCTTACTTGAGCGCCCCAAAATGCAGCGATTTTCTTCGAAGGCCCTTACTGACCAGCTATGAAAGCCCAAATATAGGGTGATGTGTTAGGAAGGCTAGGTAAAAGGAATACTGTATAATAACAGAGCAAAAAGAAAGAACCTCTGCCTATTTTGTGTCTAAATTCGAGTAAAGTCTGTTCTGTAGTGTTCGCTATATTGATAAAGTACGAAAGCTTATCAAATACAGAATTCAGCATACCATGCTTGGATTTGGTTCAAGCGTCATATGTAGCAGTAGCTCAGAGTAGCACCGAGAGAATACACTTTCCAGAATGTTCCTCTTCGCCACGATGCTAAGAAATGAAACCACAAAGGGGTGAACCAAGAATGGAAGCGTCATAGCACCATCCATGCAGCCTTTGACTAAGTAAGCCGGCAATATTTTAGAACCGCCATTGAAGCTCAGATGCGAAGCACATGGTCTGCCGTGATGGTCTAACACCGGGAACATCGCGGTTTAAGTTACCTATAAAATTTATAAAGGAAAAGTCGCTGATATACCAAACATTGCAGAGATTCAAAGAAAGACTGCACGTACCTTGATAGGCAATGATTCCATGGCTCTCAAAACTTTTTCTGCAAGCTCCGGATCAGTTAGAATATAGGTGCTGTCGCTGTCCTTTGCCTGGTAGCGCAGTTCACCTGAGGAGGGTAGTCACAAACGATCCTCTACCAAACGCTGCCAAGGAGCCTATTGACCCATTTAGAGAGAATTCCGTTAATATCTAAGAGGGTGCAAGTTGCTTTTCTACGAGAATAAATTATCAAACATCTGCGACATAAAGATAGTTCGGGTAGCGGGTGGACTTGCATGGCTGAATCAGCGCGGAAATATCCAAAGAAGATAGTGTGCTCTTATCTTATTTGTGTACATCATTTAGCGCTACTTCAACAATATCAATATTGTGTTGTCCTTAGCTGAAGCAGTTTCCCCATAAAATGTTTGTTTTTACTTGTACGTGTACTGGCTGAAACTCTTGTTGTCTAATGCGGCACCTCTCCCGTTCGCGCCATATAAAATCTACTAAGGACTCTATGCTCAGTTACACATAATAGATAAACAATCGCAGCATAAGTACTTTGTATTACAGGTGCATTTACATCTACTTTACCACCAGGAAAATTATTGGAAATAATTCCCGTTCACCTCCGAACTCAAGAATTGTTTAGGGAAAACTCTTATGAAAAGTATAAAACGTACAACAGTGGGCAATTTAAATGTTGTGTAAGGTAGATAAGAATGACAGTATTGGTTTGTGCAATAAAGAGGTACTTAAGGAGATGTATAGCTCATGAAAAAATTAATAATTCAAAACTAAAATTCCTTAGGAGATAACGAATAGGGTTCAAATATTATACGACTTAATATAGCAGAGATGTTTAAAATAGGATATTATATACATATAATGTGACGACATAAGTGTTCATACTGCAGAGTCATTGAAGCATTTAAGAAATTAATCAAACTTTATTATGGAAAATTAAAAAAAGCCATATTGTGGCTCGCATCTTCGTTCAATATAAGGATATAAGCTTTACGTAAGAAAGAACGAGAGAAATGAACAAGATTACATTTGCCTTATTGAATACGTGGGTATTGCACATAAAGTAATACAAAATTCACCAAGCCACCGAGATGCGAGGGCAGTAACGGCCCCTCAGTTAAGCATAAGTGTTGCCTAAGCAATTTTCTTTTGTTTTCTTTTTCTGTAATACTTTTATAGTGAAAATATCACGGCTGGTCTACCAGTTTACATCGGAAAAAAAGGGTCGTGGCAGTGGTATATTTCTCCGTAGTTTCGCGGAATTTGAGTAAACTGTAATTTCGCGTTAGACGAGTAAACCGCATTCAGACCGTCGGACATCCAAAAAAAAAAAAACATATCATGAACTAAATACCAAAGCTGTAAGTTTCCTGGGTGTTTCGATTGGTTGACTTCCAGGATTTCGCGCCCCGAAACCACTTTCGTGTACCATGGAGCTCACGTAGTATATTTCTCTGCGGAACCTGATTTGATATTTTAAGCTCTAGCTGCTTGACAGGCAATTTATTACGAGGGCCTCCTTTGGCGTCTACGATTTATGAAAACAGCTGCGTCTTGAAATGCTGTAAACACTTTCTCGCGTAGGTGTTTTTTACAAAAAAGGCGACGTATTCTTTCGGGACGTAGTGGTCACATTTATTTATTTATTTATTTATTTATTTATTTCACACAGCAACTAACCTGGGTCTATTGCAGGAGTGGGATGCATAAATCCCACATCAAGCACTGACAAAATATAGGAGCGGGCAAGTTTGTGAACACAGCCTGGCGAAGAATTCCAGTGTTCGATCGGGGAAGAGAAAAATGTGCTTGAACATATCTACTTGGAAATTTCTAGTTCGAAATGCTAAAAGATATACTTTGCAATAGCTACGAGGGCGGGAAGGATCAGCGAAAGTTAGACACTTATCTAGGCAATTTAGGCGTGACGAGTTAATAAGGCAATGTAGGCACTTTAAACACTCAGGGCGTCAGCATATTAAGAATGGGATAAGTCTGAGTCTGGAAAGGTTTGCAGAAGGCGAAAAATATCTGTCATGCCTAGTGGATATAAAGCTGACAGGTTTAGATTGTGCAGACTCAAGCCTGTGAATATCATGTTTGCTCAAGAGGGTTCCATACTATAGACACGTGTTCATGAATTGAGCGGGATATTATTTTATACGTCAGCAGGTTTGTATTTTGCGGCTCTAAACCGAAATGGACGAAAACGGCGCTTGCTTTTTGTCGTTTCGGGAAGTAAGTGGGCTGTTATAGGTTTTGAAACAATTTTGGAGCAACTGGGACACTGACAGAAGAGGTTCAAATTTTTTCGTCACCCGCATTTCCCATTTGATGGTTTAAAACAAGCCCTCGGTGTAACATTCCAGGTAGACTAACTGTTTAACCAGTTGCGACCAACCGGGAAAAAGAAAAAAGAAGGCTGCCCATCGCGATCAAATTTTCACTGGATTTATCAGCATTTATGATTACACGTACAGATTTTATCATATTTATTATCGCATATACAGACTTGCATAAACGCACAGGAACATCGCACACGCAGCCGTGTAAACATATACATAAGCATATCGGAGTAACGTACCACATACACCGCTCACCTCATACAACCGTACACCGGAAGTCCGGTATACACATCCAGGCATAATGACCTGCCATGTAGTGCCGGTGGCAAGCGCCTGTTCCGCGCAGTTACAAAATAGATATTCACAGAACAAGTGTCCGGTTATCGTTAGCTCTTAGGTAAAGATGCATCACGTAGATCTGTTAAACTCAACCCGAATTAATGTCGGCGCATTTTCAATTAGCAAATTCCAATTATTAGCTACACCTTGTTGATTGAACCGAATGGGCATTCGCAATGTCGGGAAGCGAGCTCATAAGACACCTCTGAATGCACACAAACACAGTAACGGCAAACATTCACTCACGGCGGCCAAGGCGATGAAACGTGACGCATAGTTGCCCCGCTGTTACCTTCTTGCGGAAGGCGCCTGTAGGCCTTTTCTTTAGAGCACGGCTGTACAATAAACGGCCACAGCTGCTCACATTTAACGCGATAGCGTTAGAGAGCTCGTTCCGCAGAAATACCGCCGTCGGTGTCGGCGTCTCCACGCGTCTCTTGTGAGCGAAAAATCAGCCGTGAGCAAAAAATAACAGCTCCAAAAATGGACAACTATGTCCATCTAGCGGAAGACATATCAAGCAATGTCTCGGCTACCATGGCCCCCGAGACGGCGAGTGCGCCCGCCATCTCGGAGGCCATGCGACTACAGCAGAGCCTATATGCGGTCTCGTCGGATGCTCAACATCCACTTCTTTAGGATTTCATTCTCACGACACCATTAAAGAAGTGAAGTACTGCAATTGCCATTTCACCGACCATAAGGCGATGGTTGTTACGGTTGGCCGGAGGAGGTCTCCAGAAGAACAAATGGAACAGCTGCCAGACAGTTAACGCACGAAGGACGACAGAACGTGACCATTTACGAATAAAACTGTCACGCCTACGCGCAGTTCATAATACAAGACCATGTGACTACATCACTGTACAAAATTTTCATGAAGTTGATATCAGAGTGTTGTTAAATTGATCGAAAACCTCTACCATTACTATAGATATGTCGCGCGCGCGTGTGTGTGTGTCTGTGCGTGTGTGTGTGTAACAACACATATTAATAAGTATGCACACTGAGTGGTTGAAGTGCGCACTAGCGGGCGGATTTCGCTATCGCGTTCAACTCTTAAAGGCGAAACTTAAGGGTCCCCCAATTTTTGCCATTCCTGTGTTATAATCCGCACACAAACGAAGAGCACGTTTATTCATCAGTGTCAGGGCTAAGGTGCAATGTACTTACCCCACTAACTACGAACAAGACGGGTCGCGGTCACGGTACACCGTATGCCATGACCACTGTAGTGGGCATAGCAGCAACGTGGAGATGCGGTAGTGAAACCCGATACTGTTTCTCGCGCAGATCGTGCTTGGTGTGCTGCGATTATCACCAACAGCAACGGGATATGATGCGCCACAGCCACGGAAATTAGCTCCGGACACGGTCATGGGAAGACTGCCACTTCGTTACGTGCTTCGTTGCCAGCCGTGCTATGGTGGCCCTTGCGGCGCTACCCTGCCCCTCCTGGAGCCGGCGGAGCTAACGGCTTCGAGGATCACAGATATAAAACAGGCTACACATCGACCACTCGGCAGTGGCCATGGCAGCAACTCCAAGATGCAGTACTCAAACCCGCTATTGTTTTTCATGCAGATCGTGCTTTTTTTTTTTTGCTGCGATGATCACATACAGAGGCAGTATATGATGTGCTACAGCTACCGCATTTAGCGCCGGACACGGTCATGGGAACAGTGCCACTTCATGACGTGCTTCGTTGCCAGTCGTGCGATGACGGCTCTTGCGGCGCTACCCTGCCCCTCCTGGAGCCGGTGAGCAAACGGCAATGAGAATCACAGATATAAAACAGGCCACACATCGACCACTCGGCAGCGACCATGGAAACAACGCCAAGATGCAGTACTCAAACCCGCTATTGTTTTTCATGCAGGTGAGAAAACGCAGCTCCATATTACATCCTAGCGACGATGTCAGCGTACTCTTGCTGCCGTGCCCACGGTCCATTATGCTGTTCAAAATGTCACGCGATGTCATAGGTTATGTGAAAGCTTCACTGCTCCTCGGTGGTGACAATGAGCCAAACCCTGGTCCTTCAGTAGCAGAACAACTAAAGCTGATAACTGACGATATTCAAGAAATTAAGAAAGGGAAAATTGAAATCAATGAAAAGTTGAATGCAATAGACAAAAAGCTCGAGAAAATTGGCGGGCTCAAAAATAAATACTCGACTCACGAAAAAGATTTCCGAGCTAGAAAGCGGTCTTGCGGCTATGGCGAAAAAGGTCGACGATCTAGAAAACAGAAGCCGGCGATCTAACCCTATCGTTTATGGTCTCCAAAAAACTATTATTGCAGAAGACGTTAAGGTACCCGGATTAAAGTGGGACACGCTGAATACAGCGACGAAAGCTGGCAATGTAATTCCAGACATAATGCTCACATTTAACCTTGCGTAAATTTTTGCTGTTTCAACACGTAATCAAGGCTCTTCATCTTGCGTGATGGATCTTCTTTTCATCTGTGATCACTTTGGAAAATGTCCCTTTAATGCAGAGAAACTAGAAGGCTTGACTGAACACAAGATAGATTCATGCTCGTTACAGTATCAAAGCCCAGTTTATACTGAAGGCACAACAAAACGGGTGCTTGTGTTTCCGAGAGCGGACGATGGAGCTATCATGACATACCTTGCTAATGAATTTTCTAACTTCTCAGACCTCTCCTCAGATGAACACTTGTCGGTAGATGCGGTATGGACAACATTTAAAAACATTTAAAGCATTGCATTGACATTTCTTTTTTCCTAAACAAAGAAAAACCGTTAGAAAGCATACCCTATGAATAACTCGAAATGATTCATATAAAACGTAAAATTAAGCGGCTCAGAAGAACTAACAAAGTTTACTCGTGCAGTAGCGATAGGACAGAAAATGCAGCACTGATTAGGACCTTTAGGAGCAAGGTCAGTGTGGCGAAAAACTCTTGCTTACTCACTCTTTGCACAGCTCTATTAAAACGGCTCCGCATAAGTCCTGGCGATACATTAGTCTGAAGCGTCATAATGAAGCACATAAGCCCACCCCTGGTGGTAAACAGACAGCTGATCTGTTTAACAGTTACGTCCAGTACATTTTCGCAGCTGATAACGGCCTTCTTAAATGCTACCCATCCATATCAAACAACGAAGATAAATCTCTAGATACCCGCCTAATATCGCAGGAGGGCGTGTTATCGCTCTGACGCAGCACTGATGAAAAGAAAAGTACTGGTCCCGATGGCATTCCAAAGGTTTTTTTAAAGAGGTATGCTGAACTCGTAGGTAAATTCCGCCAGCTAATATATTTCGCATAGGTCGTCTTTCATCTGAATGGAAATTTTCAAAGCTTATTCCTGTGCACACGTCAGGTGATAGCTCCTCTCCTGCTAACTAAAGAGCCATCTCACTAACATGGACTTCTTTCAAAGTACTCGAACACATCATTCTAAAATATCTGACAGATTGTGTCGAGTCCAACAACATACTACACTCCAACCAGCATGGATATCGCAGTGGCGTATCGACTGTCACCGAGTTAGTTGAAACACTTCATGACTTTGCCAAAGAGAGTAACAACCAACTTCAAGTCTATGTATTTTTATGGATTTCTCCAAAGCTTTTGATCGCGCTACCCAACATAAAACGAACTATAAATTAAAATGCCTAGTCGGAGATAGCCCACTTACTCATTGGAGCGAAGATTATGTTTCGGACCGCTACCAGAACGTGCGGTACAGTAACTACGGATCAGACACCTTTCCCGCTTTATTCAGTACCGCCAGGTTGTGTTCTGGCCCCACTGCTCTTCTCGTTGTACACAAACGATATAAGTAATCGCGTTGGTGTAAACATCAGGTTATTTGCAGACGACTGCATACTGTATCACGCACTGAAAGCCCATGACGACCAATTAAAATTTAATAATTAGCTACACGATATATCTCAGTGGTGCTAAGACTGGCCAATTGCATTAAATGCAAAAGAAGCGGTTTATATGAACACAACAAAGAAAAAATGAATCCTTTTCTTTCTTTACAGCATTAACGGTCAGCTGCTACGGAACGCTTCACAGTGCAAATACCTGGGTGTGATTATAATCATTGAGCTCAGCTGGAACGCGCCTGTCCAACACGCATCTAAGAAGGCACTGAATAAACTGTTCTTTATGGAACGCTCACTTCCGGGTTCCACCTATGAAACACCATATCTTGTTTACACAAGCCCTATCCGACCAATATTGAAATATGCCAGTGTTGCATGGTTTTCGCACACGAACAACAACATTCTTACACTTGTAAAGGTTCAAAGGAAAGCTGTGCAGGCAAGCTACCGTTTAAAAAAATGGCCGGTCCACCCTATGAAATGTTCATAGCACTTCGTTTGTACAGCCTATGGAGATCGAGACTGTGTGATCGGCATGTGAAAACCCGCGTTCCACTAGATCAATCTACCGTGAAACCGCGGCCTATGTAAGAAGTGTGTACGCTGCGCAAGATCTGCCGCCTGGCTGGACGCACTTGGACGCGTGTGTTTGTTTGCCCGAGTTTTGAGGGTATATTTCTCCCAGTAATGTGACCTAGCTTTCATTTCCATGTAATAAATAAAAAATATGTCGGTGGTGTGGTGCTAGCGCTTCTAGCCCCTACCGTCGCGCCCGGGCTGGTTGTGGGTTCTAGCACCGCCGAGGATACTTTTTGTACCTTACATGCGTGTTAATTTTCCAGACATCTACTCCCGTTACGGAAGTACGTCAGATTTCTTGGTGAACCCAGGCACAAAACACTTTGGGGTTAAAACGATGTCGCAAATGCTTTTGTACAATCTTTCGCTTTACAGAAAATACATAATGATACGAAAAACTTACAGACAAAAAACGAACGTAGTCAGCAATAACACTCATGTTTGGGCTAGTTGGTACATTCTTAACACAAACTCGGTAGCGCAACAACACGGACGAAGAAAAGAACGAACACACACAGGCGCAAACTTCCAACTATATTTCGGAATGCCAAAGCGGGTCTATATGTAAATGCACACCCTTTGCACACGCGCCACCAGGTATGATACAAAATCTAAGGTTCTCCATGATACCGCTATCAAAAACCAAATACATGCGCGAAAAAAGGATGAAAAGTCAACAACAAATCAACAGAGCATAAATGAAGACATGAAAAGTCAACAAATAACCAGTGTATAAAAGAAGAAATGAAAAGAATGAAAAAAATGAACAAATGGAGTAGACATTTATCGGCAACCGGCATGAGGGCAAGGCGAACCCGTAAGATACGCTAACACGATGTATCACTTGGTGTGATTACAAAAAACCCTCTAAAAACTGCTGCTCCTTAGCAAGCAATGTCAGGGAAGGCATGCTTACGCATTTGTCAGCACACTTAGCAATAAAATACGCTTCCACTACTTCCCTTTCCAGTTTGTTTTTTGACCTGTGCAGGAAGACGGTTTCTTTCAATTTCGGAGTACACTTACATTGCCGACAATGAAAATCTAGGAGGCCACCTGTGTTGGAACGGACAGCCAGACTATGCTCTCGTGCCCTTTCGTTAAAACAACGCTCCGTCTGGCCTATGTAAAACCTTCCACAGGACAAGGGTATTTTATACCACACCTTTTATACACTTAGTGTAGGGATCGACGTGTTTTTTACATGTCATGGCCCTCTTTTTGTGCATCAAAGCACAAACCTTCGCCAACTTGCACGGAGCCGTAAAGACCGTTCTTAGACCGAAACGGTTGGCAACTTTTTTTCATATTGTGTGAAACGCGGTGAATGTAGGGCATAACATGCAGTGGCCTGTTTTGGTCTACCTGCAGCATTTGTTTCTTACTCCCCTTCAAATTCACGGGAGCATAGTCTGGCTGTCCGTTCCAACACAGGTGGCCACCTAGATTTTCATTGTCGGCAATGTAAGTGTACTCCGAAATTGAAAGAAACCGTCTTCCTACACAGGTCAAAAAACAAACTGGAAAGGGAAGTAGTGGAAGCGTATTTTATTGCTAAGTGTGCTGACAAATGCGTAAGCATGCCTTCCCTGACATTGCTTGCTAAGGAGCAGCAGCTTTTAGATGTTTTTTTGTAATCACACCAAGTGATACATTGTGTTAGCGTATCTTACGGGTTCGCATTGCCCACATGCCGGTTGCCGATAAATATCTACTCCATTTGTTCATTTTTTTCATTCTTTTCATTTCTTGTTTTATACACTGGTTATTTGTTGACTTTTCATGTCTTCATTTATGCTCTGTTGATTTGTTGTTCACTTTTCATCCTTTTTTCGCGCATGTATCAGATTTAATCGGCAGATTCTCATATATTTAGTTTTTGATAGCGGTATCATGGAGAACTTTAGATTTTGTATCATACCTGGTGGCGCGTGTGCAAAGGGTGTGCATTTACATATAGACCCGCTTTGGCATTCCGAAATATAGTTGGAAGTTTGCGCCTGTGTGTGTTCGTTCTTTTCTTCGTCCGTGTTTTTTGCGCTACCGAGTTTGTGTTAAGTAGTCAGGAAGTTCATTCAAATAGGCTTGCGTAGCTCCAGGCATGCCTGCGGTACTCACAAAGTTGGGCAATGCGCGAAAAAGGCGTAGTTGGCATATTGTTTCAAAAGGGCACACGTACATCCCGAACGAGAAGGAAGCGATTGCACATTTAATGCACAAACACATGCGACAAGTTATGACCTCCTGCCTGAACTCGCCTGAATAGATTAGTCCTGATACAGCTTTCCCAGGTGGAGCCCCCTTCAAGGACAGCGAATAACCTAACAAGCCTTCGTAGACTCACTCAAGTAGAACTTAGCAATTCCATCCCGTACTAGAGCTTGCTCACAAGAAATATATTGCATACAGCACTCGGGCGAACGTTGAAAGACTAGCGCCGTTCTGCCGCGTCGTTTTTTTCCCCGCGGCTGTTTTAACTTTTCAATCTAGTACTCATCGGTGCTTTATAATGCTCGAAAGCCAAGGTATTTTCCTGAACTTCTAGATCCCCTAATGTTAGCATAATTATATGGCCCTGGTGACCATAACTGAGAAACCCCCACAGGGCACAAACGGACAACCGCTTGTCTTTGGGCCTTCTCCGAGTGGTTCATGTTGTTCTTCTTGGCGCTAAGTATTTAGTTGCCCGTAGCAGAGGTCAGCATTTCCAGAAATATTTCAGATGAGGTTTGCACCTGGCACCTTGTATTAAGCCATTCATATTGTCGCGTGGTCGTGATTATGATGGACGCAGCAGGTTTCAAGGCGTTGACAGTCGAACTGTTTGTTGGGAGAACTTATGCGCGGTAACAAAATGCAAATGACACAGGAAGAAAACAGTGGCGTGAATAGTCACCGCTCGGCGATAAAAATTGACAGGCGGCGACACGCGTCATCTCTGATACGTTAGTCGTATTGCGCTCTGGTTCCATGGCGGATATTCTGGAGGGCACTCAAGTCTTCTAGTTGTCCGCGCAAACATTGAAGAACCATAGACGCCGTTCGCGAAGAAGCATGCAAGATAAGCGTGGACTGCACTGCGCGTCATAACAAAGGGATGAAGGCAATCCCCACGAACAGAATAGAACAGTCACACCTGCCACTATGTAACTTCCAGGGAGGGCTCTATCACTTTAACGTCGAGCAGCGGGTAACGATATAAAGCATAGATGCAAGAAAAAGGAAGTGAAACACAACGCGTAACAGTGATCACCTGGAATCATAAATAAAAAAACTATTACTTATCAGTGCAAAGATGGCACTATACACTTAGGTCCTTGGTTGTATTGGGACAAATGTATAAATAGCGGTCTAAAATACGATCGGCTTACTTTCATTCAGCGAAATCTTCGACAAGACCACCGTCGCCCCAGCCATGATGCAGCCATACGTGGCTATTAGATTTTTTATGGAGTTCTTCAGGTGAATGCAGATTCTGTCTCCTGGTAGGACGCCATTCTGCCGAAAGCCTACTGCGTAGCGTTGCATCAGAGCCAGTACCTCAGCACGTGTCATACTTGTGATGTCATCGATCTGAAAACAGGGAAAGGTTACTCCCTGAATTTTGCGAGAGAAACGTTGTAAGTAGAAGTAGAACGCGCTTGTAAGAGCGGGAGCCCCTACGAATTACAGCTCATTAGCTACTACTCTCTACGTTGTTCATTTTGTTCTGCCCCCTGTATCACCTTAACAAACACTACAGTTAATGGCCGGCAAGTGACATCTCATACAGTAACAAGTTAATGAAACAACAATCATTGAAGCCTAGGAAAGCATAGGGGAAGTTATTCCAGTTCGTAATTATGATATTGTAATTTTGTGGTAAGTAGAAAGGAAATAAAGTGGACACACTTCCTTGCCAGGAGGCATCACGTTCTACGTGACGCCGCCTGGCAAGAAAGTGTGTTCTACACACGCCGCCTTGGCTACGAGTGGCGCTGCCTGACACTCCCAGGATAACACGTACATAAATACACAATAAAATGGACGGGGGGACGACCGCCTTCGTAGCTCAGTTGGTAGAGCATCGGACGCGACATCCGAAGGTCGTGGGTTCGGGTCCCACCGAAGGCAGGTTTGTCTTTTCGTCCACTTTAATTCCTTTCTACTTTCTCAACAATTAATTACAATACCACAAGTAACTTCCCCTGTGTTTTCCTAGGCTTCATTGTGTGTTTGCTCATTAACTTGTTTCTAACAGATAAAGAGCAAGCCCTTGACCCCTTTCGTTAACGTTATGACCTGTCATTTACGTTCTTCATGCAGTCATGTTGTGCCATAGAAATTTTGGTACACATCCCATTAACGAAACGAGTGGCATGTAGATCATGCCGCTCATGACATGCATGTCACGATTTTCACGTTATGACCTGTCATATATGACCGTCATGCATTCATGTTGTGCCAAACCAATTTTCGTATACTTCCCATTAACGAAACGGCGTATATCGCCAGGACCATGACATGTAAATCATGCCAATCATGACATATAGCATGAAAATCATGACATGCATGTCATGATTTTCATGTTATGAGCTGTCATTTATGGTAGTCATGCAGTCGTGTTGTGCCATAGCAACTTTCGTATATATTCCATTAACTAAACGGCCCCAAGAGCACCAAGGCTGTGGCATGTAAATGATGCTGCTCATGACACGCGTGTCATGAATCTAGTATTATGACCTGTCCTTTACGTTCGTCATGCTGTCGTGTTGTGCCATAGCAATTTTGGTATGCATCCTATTAACTAAACGCGTGGCATGTAAATCATGCCGCCCATGACACGCATGTTATGCTTTTCATGTCATGTCATTTATTTTCGTCATGCAGTCATATTGTTGCATACTAATTTTCCTACACATCCCACTAACGAAACGGCCAAGAGAGCACCAAGACCGTGGCATGTAAATCATGTCGCTCATGAAATGCATATCATGATTTTCATGTTATGACCTGTCATTTACGTTCATGATGCAGTCATTTTGTGGCATGCCAATTTTCGTATACATCCCGTCAAAGAAACGCGTGGCATGTATATCATGTCGCTCATGACAAGCATATCATGATTTTCATGTTGTGACCTGTCAGTCATGTTCGTCATGTTGTGGCATACCAATTTTCGGATACATCCCACTAAGGAAACGGCCAGGAGAGCACCAAAACCGTCGCATGTAAATCATGTCACTCACGACATGCATGTTATGATTTTCGCGTTATGACCTCTCATTTATGACTGACATGCAGTCATGTTGTGACATGCCAGTTTCCGTATGCGTCCCATTAACGAAACGCGTGGCATATAAATCCTGTCGCTCATGACAAGCATGACACGATTTTCATGATATCACCTGTCATTTATGTTCGTCATGCAGTCATATTGTGGCATACCAATTTTTGTACACATGCCATTAACGAAATGGCCTGAAGAGCACCAAGACTGTGGCATGCAAATCATAACACTCATGACATGCATGTCTTGGTTTTCATGTTACGATCTGTCGATTATGTTCGTCATGCAGTCATGTTGTGGCATACCAATTTTTGTATACATCTCATTAAGGAAGCGAGCAGGAGAGCACTAAACATGCATACCATGATTTTCATGTTATGACCTGTCATTTATGTTCGTCATGTAGTCATGTTGTGGCATACCAATCTTCGTAAATATCCCATTAGCGAAACGGCCAGGAGAGCACAAAATCGTAGGCGGCTAGATACATAGATACGCTCAAAGTCGCCGAAGTTGGCTAAGAAATACTTCGCCTTTAAAAAAATAAAAGAGCGAAGCTTCCACTAGTGGTGCAAGGTTAGCGAAGCAGCAAAGCTGTGGGCAGTTGGCTACACCCGCATCTTGTCGTGGTCCGATAGTTCGGCAAATGTGATGCACTGCGAGGCTCGTGATGCACTGCGAGGCCAAGTGAACGTTTCCGAAAGTGTCAAACCGAGCTCAGCGTAAGGATATTCGCGTCGAACCAGAGACGGTGGCAGACTCCGCATCCGTGGCTTCGGCTTGATGCCGTTTCACGCCTGTCGTACACTCTGCGTGCCTGTCCTGCACTAGGAGCTGCTTGGACGCCACGAGAGGACGCATGATCTCGTGGCGCGAAGCTATGCACAAACGCGTAGATTTGCGAGTTGTGCATATTTACGCACACTGTCTTTCTTATTCTGCTACTTGCATGCCAAACACGTTCGTGCGCCAGCGGTATTGCCATTGTAGTGGCAGGCTTGGGGCATGAGCGCAAGAGAAGAAAGGAGCGCTCGTGCGAAGGTCGCGGATTGGTAACTTCGTAGAAGTTGACATGCACTTTAGGGTAGCCCAAGTAATAATGATGACAGTTTTATGCGCCCAGTCGTTTAACAGCTACGGTGCTAAATGTTCGAAGCGAGATCGCGTGGCCGCCTTCCTTTTAGTGAACAGCATGACAATTCATGGCGGTTGCTTCGTTACCGTAAACGTGGCCTGATCTGAAGACTTCCGTTTCGCACAACGCGACATCATCATGTCAGTAATGTTACACTTGAACTAAGATCAGCACTATGTCTTTCCATGCATCAATGAATGTCCCGAACACCTACCATTCATGTGTATCTAACGAGTTTATAAAACTCAGTGCTAGACATTACGTGCGAAACGGAGATCATTACGATACTCACCGCAGTGGTGGAGTTTAGAACGAACTGATCACGCGCTTTGCTTCCACTTGCATCAAATGCAAGATCACTGGTGTTTCTCAATTTCTCCACAATTTATTTGGATCCTGCGTGGTCAGGAATGGAAAGCGAGTCCTCAATCGTGGCAGTGTGGCATCTCACTTGCTTAGCTAAAGCGCAGGTCAACTAACCAATTGTCTTGCACTCGGTATCAATATTCTCCTGAGATGGGAAGAGTCCTGACGCATGGTGATTCCTTTGTTTCCATTGCGTTGTGATTTACTGACTGAAATATCCTCCAGAGCACAGTGCCCATGCGCCTGTATCTGTGGCATTGCGGCGCGGTCGGCTTCGGCCTAATCAACCGTAGCGCGCCTATAAGGACGCGTATCAAGAGTGCCTGCACGAAAAGGATGTCATACGACGACAATTCCAAAAAATGGCGGAAGCGGGTACTCTCAGCTAGTTCTTTGTGAACAGCGTGGCCACGCAAGAACAGCAGCCGTGTACAGGCAAACACATTGTGAAAAAAAGAACGCACATACACACAACAGCCGCTCACTTCAGAACCATGAGTGCGCGTAGCTGAAGCACAATATGCTCTATGTGACCATAAATACATGCGTACAGCAATACAGTTGATCTCAAATTGCCCGTTAAAGAGTATCGTAATTGTTGACCTATTTCGTAGTCTTCGATGTGTTAATTAGGCTACTATATTACCGTGCACCCTACCGCTAAATTAGGGAGGACAAGTTGATCTTGAACAAGCTCATGCTTGCCTCAGCATACTTTTATATCATAGAAGCAGTGTCATGTGGTTTCTCAAAACAAATATTCATAAGGTGACTTCCATACTCACCAGTGCAGTTTTGGTTGGGTTCAACAACAACTTCTGTTCGACCAATGAACAGAAGGAAGACAGGGGAATATCGATGGGCGGGTACGGAGAGTACACGACACCATCCTCAATGCGAGCCTTCATTTTGACAGGATAACCAAGGAGTCACTGCAGGAGAAGAAAACCTTTAGTCACCAGAAAAAAAAGAAAGCATTTCCCCGAGGGTGAACATGGTTAAGTGCGAATGCACGGGGTGATGCTATGAGGGGGAGTAAAGTTATGATTAAAGTGTAATTAATGAATTTAAAGTGTTGTCATGATGCATTGTACACACACACACACACATTTATACACGAAGTATTATTTATTTACACCTCGCAATTTCGTAGATGCATAAATGCACACATCGCCGAGCACGTCACACACACACACACTCTACACACGTCACTACAGATCAGCACCTATTGGTGTTATCGTTGTAGCTCACGGTTAGTACCAGCGCTTTGTGATCCGAGAAATGTACGGTGAGCGGATCCGGCAAGACGGCGCGGACCGTACAGTTCCTACTGAATGCCAAGTCTATGAAGCCACCGTTGATCGTGGTCGGAAACTCCTACCGCGATGGATCCAACCTGCGATGGATCCATACTGCGAAAGACTTCACCGACCGCGGAGCCGAGCGAAAGAAAGCGAGCGGCAGCCGGCGGACGTTTATATACGGACTGACGCGCCGGCGCCACACACACAGCTGCACAGCGACGCCAGCTGCACAGCGCGCCGTGACGTCACGCCGCGGAGAGCGGTGCGCCCGCGCAAACCGCGGTGAGGAGGCAGAGCGCGCGCAGTCACGTGGGGTGTGACGTCGCTGCGCCGTTGCTACAGACGCTCCTCTCCGCTCCTCGCGCCGTTGCTATGGGACGGCGGATTCAGGGTCGCTTACAAAGTGCATTCGCACTTAAAACCCCTTTCAGGAAAATTCGACATACTTTCTGTATCCTGATGCACATTCGTGGCTCTGACACTGTGCAGCTCGTTGTTAACCAAAAAAATAAAGGAAAGGATTGAGGGGTGAATACTAATTACTGTAGCTTCAAAAGGACGAAGCAACGCGTTATTAAGAGAGAATGTTCTGCTTGTGTGTATTGAAATGTATATTGGAGCTGCGGTCAAGCGCACTGAATTTACTGTGATCGTATTTAGCAGAATTACATTTTTCCGCTATGAAAAAACGAAAGGGAAGGGGTCACGGGCTGAATTTTTTATTTGTTCGAAACAACTGAATGAGCAAACAAGCAATTAAGCTTAGGAAAGCATAGGGGAAGTTAATTGTAGTATTGTAATTGTGGAGTCCACAATTACAATACTACAATTAACTTCCCCGATGCTTCCCATAGGCTTCATTGTCTGTTGGCTCATTAAGTTGTTACCAACATTTCCCCGCTATGATTATTTACAAGCGAAGTAGACCACACCATGCGGTTTTCAGTTAGAAGTAACTACGAAGTATAAGATTTCGTTGTACTGTTATAGCGACAAAAATATATCAGAATATTGTAGGGCCCGTTCTGCTTATTGTTCACACTAGAGTAAGCGGAATGAGCTTAGAAACAATACAATAATTGCAGCGTATCCAGGCAGTAAAATGTCTGTTGATGTCGCATGATACCACAACAGTCATAGTGCGCATTTGAATGACTTCTTACAGTCTACTTACACCAATGTATTCGTCAATCTTTAATGACCAATTGGTTTTAGAGTACGTCGGATTCTTCTCGTCAGTATTACAAACGGTGGAGTATACTGCCTCATGTCACGACGCTGTTTAACTGCTCAATTTTTAAAAATATATGAGTTCGACGTTTGCGACCGGACCTCTGCGTCGCGAAGTACCATCGATGAGTTAGCAAAGGTGACGAGAAATCCGCTTATATAGAACATTCCCATATAATTAGACGCTTGATTGAGATCACTTTTTTGCCACACCTCTGGTTGTCACGTGGAGCAATGATTTATGAGGCGTTCATTGCATGATGCGCGATTCCTCATAATTGAATTTATTTGCTCACGTGCATTCCAAAGACAAAAGGAGAGGTTTAAAGGCTTATTTGGTTAACATAGCCACATGGTACATCAGCCTCGATAAATGCTGGCATCATATTGTGAAGTCGGTATAACCATCGATGCGACTACGAGGCACCATCCCATTTGTTGTGTGTTGCCAATCATAGGGATTCTACAGTTTAGGACTAAGCTTACTGTGCTCTCACATGCCACCCATAACGTTATTTTAAATATTTCTTTCTTGCGTGAGAGCGGGGAGACTTTGGATCGTGGTAGTGGCGCCATTTCTATTCGCGGCGAAATGCCTATTCCTGAGAAAGACTTCACGAATGATACCTCGGACGGTTTTCTCGGTGTCGCAAGATGTTTACGTGCACCCACGTACTGCAATATTCGTACCCGTGCACTCTTCTCGTCCTCTTGGGTCCTGCTACGCGCTAGCCGAGCCCAATCTCAACAACGTGCTCAAGAAAAATGTGATAGTGCCTCCTTGCCTCGTGCTCGCCGTCGATGGTTATACGTAGTTGTGGACAGTAAATGCCACAAGAGAATTCATATCTTTGCCGGCGGGACTTAAACTGGGAAGCTTTGACGAATATAGGATGAATGTCCAAACTGCAGAACTATCGCCTGCGGGAAAGAAATCATATCCCGATTCCTACCCTGACTATTCCCTTCACTTTGAGCCCATGATCAACACGTCCCTTTCTTCTGCTGAGCGGCGTCGCCTACAGGAGGTGCTGGCAGGTTGTACTTTAGCGTTTGACTTTGTACAAGACCAAAAATCAACCAATGCGCTGCCCCCGTCTTGTACGCAACATCGGATACATAACGGACACGCGTCGTCAATTCGCCAGAAGCTTTATCGCATTTCGCCTTCTGAGAGGAAAATCATCACCGAGCAGGTTCAAGAAATGTTCGTCAAGAAAAAAGACGACTCGTGGAGGTTCTGCGTGGACTACCGCCGTCTTAACGCCATCACAAAAAAAATGATGTGTACCCATTACCACGTATAGTCAACGCCATCGACTGTCTGCACTCCGCATCCTATTTCTCTTCTGTTGATTTGCGATCAGGGTACTGGCAGATCCCTATGAACTCCGCCGACAAGGAAAAGACAGCCTTCGTAACAGCCGCCGGGCTCTTTGAGTTCAACATTATGCCGTCCGGCTTGCGCAGCGCTCCGGCGACATTCGAGAGGTTTATGGATACAGTGCTCCGGGGACTCAAGTGGGAAATTTGTATGTGTTATCTAGAAGACATTATTATTTATGGCAAGACATTTGAAGAGCACAACCACCGCTTATCCGTTGTGCTTGATTGTGTACGGAGGGTTGGGCTTAATTTTAACTCCGAAAAGTCTCACTTCGGTAAGCGTCAAGCTCTTTTCCTCGGTTTTCTGGTTGATAAACAGGGAATCTGACCGGACCCACAAAAGATTGCTTCGGTCTGTAACTTTGAGCAACCAAAGACGATGAGAGATGTCGGAAGTTTTTTGGGTCTCTGCTCATATTGCCGACGATTTAGAAAGAATTTTGCGCAGCTTCCTTCGCCTCTAACGTGCCTTCTTCACAAAGACACACCATATTTGTGGACGGAATCCTGTGAGGTTGCATTTCAGCAACCCATGTTTTTATCGGCCTGGTCCCGGCGCACTTCGATTCCCATGCGTTAACTGAATTGCACACTGATGCTAGTGGTTTTGGTATTGTCGCTGTGCTCGTTCAGATCTGCGATAATCTGCAGCATCTCGTCGCTTATGCCAGTCGGACACTTATTAAGGCGGAGAAAAAGTACACTGTCACCGAGCCGGAGCGCATCGCAGTTGTTTTCGCCGTTCAGAAGTTTCAGCCGTATCAGTACGGACGCGAGTTCACGATAGTCACGGGCCATCATTCACTGTGCTGGCTCGCTGGACTCGGTGATCCGTCTGGCCGATTAGCGCGCTAGGCATTGCGCCTTCAAAAACGCAGTTTCTACGTCAAATACAAGAACGGATGGTGCCACACGGATGCCGATTGTCTCTCCCGCCTCCGCCTCCCTTCACCGCACGCAAACGCACAAGATGATGATTTTGACAACTGTTTAGTTTCTATTTCGTCCGACTGTCCAGGTCTCAGCAGCTGCAAGAGTGAACAACATGGCGATGGTGCCGTGAAAAAGTTATCGGAATGTGCAGGTGGTTCCCCAGGGCAGCCTTTTACTATTGACAATAATTTGCTGTACAAGAAAAATTTCTCAGCTGATGGCCCATCAGTTTTCTTTGTAGTGCCCAAAAATCTATGGCCGGCGGTTTTACGTTCAATGCACCACGACATAACATTCGGTCACTTTGGCGTCGCCCGCACGCTACACCGGATCCGCCAGCGGTTTTACTGGCCTAAACTCTGGAAAAGGACGAAACTGTACGTCGCCAGCTGTGCTGTTTGTCAGCGTCACAAGCAAACGAGGAGTGCTCCTCCAGGATATTTGCAATTGTCACGCCACCGACGTCGCCTTTTGAAAAAGTGGGTATCGACTTCCTCGGACCATACCCGAGGGCTTCAACAGGGAACCGGTGGTTTATAGTGTGCGTGGACTATTTAGCTCGTTACACGGAAACAACAGCAATTACGTCTGCCTCAGCAGCCAATGTCTCATCCTTTCTGCTGCACCACGTTATATTACGTCCTGGCGCTCCACGGGTTATCATCAGTGATCGTGGTCGGCAATTTATTGCCGACGTTGTTGAAGAACTTCTATAGCTCTGTTGTTTTTTTTTTGCATCGGCACTACCCTCCTTACCACCTGCAAACTAATGGTCTAACTGAACGGACAAATCGCACCCTTACCAACACGCTATCGATGTATGTCGACGCTGACCACAAGAACTCGGACGCCGTTTTGCATGTTGTTACGTACGCATACAATATTGCCAAACACAAAGTTACTGGATATGCGCCCTTCTTTTTGCTTTACGTCCGCAATCCACGCAGCTTTCTGGACACACTCCTGCCCTTCCAGCATCATGAAGATCTGTCCATCGCCCAGACTGTGTCGAACAGAAGCTAGTCAGCTCGCACGTCTGAAAACTCTGTCCTAAGGCCAAAGCAAAAGCCGGTGCGAAGCCCAACATATCACCGTGAGCTTTTCTCCCGGTAACTACGTTTTGCTGTGGACACCAGTTGGAACAAGGGACTGTACCGCAAGTTTCTCGCCACCTACTCATGACCCGTCGTCATTCTGGCTCGTCTAAGTGACGTGAACTACGTTATTGCCCAAGTGACTGCAAGAAATCGGCGCTCATGCGCGACGCAAGTCATTCATGTTGCACGCCTCAAGCATTATCATCTGAGACCCGTTTAACTCGCTCGGCAAGGTTCGTCTGCACCCGACGAAAATGTCGCGGCAACGCGTGGTGGTAAGAGAAAGGCAAAGGAGAAGTGGTGTGTAGAGCGCGTGAAACTTGGATGGTTGATCGAACCTGACTGGCCTTAACCTTTGCCTGCGCGTCACCTGCCAAATGCCGATACCTTCGTAACAATATTGCCTCCACTCATTGTTTAAAATGAACCAGAGATAACTAAACTGTGCCCTAATTGTTCTTTAGATATTTCCCAGATTATTAAATCCAGGAACCATGACCAACCAACAAGCAAGCATACGAGGGCAGTCGAAAGACGATTAAAGGAACAATTCAGAAGAACTTTTATTCCTTCATTTAGTTACTTTGAAATCCTGTTTTCTTTTCTGCTCCCTCGTCCATGATGGCCGGGTAGCTGGGTACTTATCTTATTTTTTAGCTTTTAATTTCCAGGTTATCACGTTTCTTTATTTTTATTTTAGTTTCAACTCCCGTTATACTTAGCCCCACAGGAACAGGTACATTTCTCTATGATCTTCAATTTTCTTTCAATTACCTCCCCTTAACCTAACCATAGCCATTCAAGACACGCATTACAGGCAAGGAGGATATCGCTAAAATGGCTGAAACTTAAATGGTTCTTTCAGGTATCCTGGTTTTACGCTGCGATACGGGGCAAGGCAAAGTGTTGATCGCCTGGCGTTACTTTGAAAAATTGAGAAATATTTCTAGGTAGCCCCAGCCTATCAGCACGGGGCCAAGCTCTGCGACAAATTCAGGAGGCTTTCGTCACTCAGTAAAATAGGGAAAGGAAAGTATTTGTGGCATGTGGATATATCGCCATAGACGTAATTTGAGGAATATCGAATGGTGAGTGAAGATGCAGGAGAAACAGCAGCGCGCTGAAAATTTAATGAACCTCAATACAAGATTTGGAACGGGCCAATTACCCTATGTCCAAAACAAGAACAACACATGCGCATCCAACAAGATGGCGGTAGGACACACTCGGGTGCTTCTTTGTCGAGTAAATTTAACGAACACTGTCACTATTAGTGACCGCGACATATCTGCGATGGGCAAGGTGGCTGAGCATACTATTATGAAAAATGAACAGACATAAAAGTGTTTTTCACCCACAATCTATGTAGCTGCGGTAAACACCATTTACGTCCAAAATGGGCGTATTGCTCATTTTTAGATGCCACAATCATTAATGTCACAATGACGCGCATGTGGTGGACCTGCCAAGGCCTAACGGAAACCGTCTTCTCCACCTCCGCGCAACAGGCCTCAGGCCTGGCCGACCACCAGACCTAAACCGCTGGATCCATCCACCTTTCCATCGCTCGGTCCTGTATTTCATTCATGAATCCAATTTATTGCTTTATTTTTTATGCTAGCCGAATATGCCTAGAGGCAAGCTTTCGTAATAAAAAAACATACGTGACTCATGTGCATTGTATTCCTGGTAACAGCTATCTCCTATTTAAGTCGAGCGGGAGTGTATCCCATTGGATGGCAATTTCCCTAAGAGTGAATAAGGATTAAATAGTTAAGCGCCTTTAAAGGGACTGGCTACCGTCCTTTGTCGCTCGCCCGTTTCTTTGGCTCAATAGAAAGCGCACCTTTCGGAGTGTCCCAGAGCGCATTGGTTTCTCCAGAAACTGAGTAGAAATTATTAAAACACAATTTTTTATCTACGAAGTCGCCCGTTTTTTACGTGTACAGAGGCGGGCCACACTGGCTACCGTGCACGATGTGTCGTCGTCCCCTTGGCAACTCTTTCGGGCGCGGGAGGCTTCTTCTGAACAGGAACCGGTTCCAAGGCCGATATTCCAGAGGTAACGTGTACGACAGGCGAGGGAAAGTTGGCGCGCTGGGGTGCGCCTCTACAGTTACTCTATACGCTACCGCAGGTAGCAGAGTTGCGCGTAGGTCCGCCATGTTGGCCAGCAAGAACTAAAGCTATGCGGCGAAGCCACGCTCAATTTTTGCAGGCAGCATCCCCAACCGAGCATGGGCAGTTTTCCGACGCTCGTAGACCGCTTTGAAGCCTAAGAGGAAATAAAACACGAGCGACGGCGTAGTGACGAGACAGATTAAAGGCGTTGCTTTTTTCAACACGTGGCGCATAAGTACATAAATATACAGCCGTTCATTTTGCGCTCCGACAGAAATGCTGCAGGGCTAATCTCTAGCCACAGTCAAGACGTAACTGAAAAATAACACTTTCTCAGCACTTCGAGTTGTCCCGCAACATGCGCGTCTTGAAATAGATGCTCGGAACGCGCTCCGACGCTGACAAAGTTCCGCTGGATTCGCTTTGAACTTGACTGGCGACAATCCAGTTCGCTGCACCGGCGGCGCCGAGAAGCACAAAAGTTGGCCTGAACGTCACCTTCTCTGCAATGCTCGGTTGCTTCGCAGCTGGCGGCGCTTGGAAAACAGAGGCGCAACTCTTTATGCTAGCATAAATATACAGTAACTCTATGCGCCTCAGACATGCAGCGCCACATGGGTGACAAGCGCAGTACTACGCGCCTGTACAGGCAGACGAATTCGAAGGCAGCGCCACGCGCTCCACCCCGAAAGCAGCGAAAGAAAAAGAACGAATTGCTCTTGCACGCTATAAAAAGGTGTCTCATAGGGTGAAGTACGCTTGTAAGACATGTGTAATTGTTCTTCAGCAGAGTATGCATGCCTGCGTGGGCTGGTTCTCGTACACTCCGAAATTGACAAACACGCAGTTGGGTGTCGCTTGCGGCGCTTTTTGCATCACTTTCAGAGAAGAATTAAAAACATATTTCTGTTTTTTTGTGGGCTCAAAGCACTTTCGTTCCCGTAAATGTGACGCACGATCTGCCCATTTTTACCACTATATTAAAAAATTTTCCGAGCGGTAGACGGTCCCTTTAAGTCCGATCTCACTATAATACGTTTACCTTCTATATAAATTATCTTGCACTTCTCCCGAACTTGCACCATATATTTTGTGTCTTTAAAGCTGTACTGTTGTCCTGGTGCCCGTTTACTTTACCGTGGAAGGCAAGCAAATTCATGTTTATTACATTTTAAACAATATTGAAGGAAACTGTCTAAATAAAACCCGAATACAATCTGTAGACCTAGTGCGATCACATCGTCGTTGTCCGAAGGTCGCAAGATCGAATCCAAGCCGCGGCGGCTGAAAGTTGATGTAGGGGAAATTTTGAGACCCGGGTACCGTGTGATGTCAGTGAATGGAACTCCCGGATGTCGAAACTTCTGGAACCCTTCACTATGGCCTCTGATAATCATGCCGCGGTTTTGGGAAGTGAAATCCCAGAAATAAATCGTCCGCCTTGTTGCATAACAGCAATTCATCAGTAAAAATCCCATGGTTCCTATTTGGTTGCAGACAAGTGCAAGGAAACCCGCACCATTTACTTTATTCGTACTGTACTACGTCTAATCGTTCACCATGAATTAGAGCTCAGTAGTTCTTCCATAACTTCTAAATTAGCTACAACATTGCCTTCGGTAATGTGGGTGATAAAAACTTTTATGTCTGTTCATTTATCATAATATTATGCTGAGCCACCTTGCTCATCCGGATATGTCGCGATCACTAATAGTGAGAAATGGTTCGTTAAATTTACACGACAAAGAAGCACCCGAGCATGTCCTACCGCCATATTGTTTGATGCACATATGTTGTTCTTGTTTAGGATATAAGGTTTTGCCCGTTCCATGTCTTGTCTTGCGCCAACGAGCTCGATCATTTTTTGGCTTAGTCTTCCATTCGATGTATTTTATAATTGACGATAGTCTATATTACTCAAGTGTTTGAAAATCTTTAACATATTTGTGATTCTAAACTCTGTTGACCCAGAAAAATGTTCATTTTTAATAGCAATTTCATTCCAAGGTTAAATAGACTTTTGAGATTCAGCGTAGTTCACCGGCGGGAATGCATTCGCTCATAGCTGCAAGTGTATCATATACACAGATAGCTCTTGCTGTGTTTGGTAGTATTGTTCTTCTGATGTTCGGAAGAAAAGCAAGGAAAGGCAATTGATCACTTAAATCACATGTAATGAGGTCACGCGGCACATAAGGAGGCAAGAGATCTTCGCTCTCCGTGAGGCAAGAGATCGGGGAGGCCACAAATCTATCGCACTTGAACTATTTGTCGCAATAACAGTACGAACGTAATTAGACATTACGCCAGGCCACCTTCTCGTTGAACAAGAATTAGACTGCGTGTGAGTGCTAAAATAACTCATTCATTACCACAGGTTTTTCATTCCTTGTCATAGCAGAAAGTATGCTATCTATATGCGTGACCGAATTCCAGAACAAAGCAAGCGGGGTCGGACAGGCTACTCCGAACTTCGCTTTTAAAAGTGAGACGCGATAGCGTGGCGAGCACCATCTAAATGATGTTTATGCAAGTAGCCTATCCGGGCCAGCGCATTGTCTTTGCTGGTGGCGCTGCAAGGGTTCGCCCCGTCTGCATGGTAGGGATGCTGGGAAATGGTCTTTCGGGGGTTTCCCCGTATCGGAGTTATATTTTTTCCTACGTTGAAACCGCAATATGCGCTACGCCGTGCGTAAGTTGTGCTTAAGTGGTAGCATATGATTTTTCTGACGGAATTTCATTTTGATAAATTTAGTGTTTTCACTACCGCATACGAGCCATGGCATAGGGCCTGCGACGTCGGGGTGGGCAGGGATGATTTTTAACGGCCACGGACACCGACGCTGAATTTCCTGCGAGAGGAGGTCCTGAATTCCATCGCGTTAGAAACAAAGGGTAAACCGGGGAGCATGAAAAAATCGCTGCTAATTTCGCGACGTTTTTCAAGGAAAACCTTATTTTATCTTTCATAAGCATCACTCCCCCTTGAGTATTTTTTGCAGAGCTGATTTCCATATTCGTGGCCACGTACTTCGAGTTGCTGATCAATTCGCCAACGCGATGTCAGTCCCTTAGCCTCCTGGCTATCTCACTTGAAAAACGCGTCCGGGTCCAGGTTTTGTACCATGGACCTGAACAGGCCTGGGTACATGGTACAAAACCTGCACCCGGACGCGCTTTTGTAATAACCTAAGAAGCTTCATTTTGCGGAAAATCCGCTTGGAATTTCTTTGTAGCTTGTGATAGGAACGGCTCGATCCAAGTTTTTCTTTTTCAGAATTGTTGCTTGTCCTCGCGGTATTCCGCACAGTTGATATACCAGAAGTTAGGTGCGCGGAATATGCCTAATACTATTATTTATTATAAATACTGTCGCAGCACCAAAAGCGTAATGTACAGCTGTTTGGCCATTATAGCGCAATACCATACAAAATACTCTAGTGGCTCTTGCTTTCCGGCTGTTGCCATACATCGGCTATTTCCGATAATATATTGACAATTTAGTTGAACTTTGAGTTTTTAGTCATCCTCTTGTTCAAGCAAGATGAGAAGACACGCCAGAACAATCGCGCTGTGCAAAAGATCAAAATTCTAACGTAGCATGAGAAAAACTGTGGAACTCACTTGCACATTATGCTCGTATTTGAATAAATGGCCCGGATGCCACTAATTATAACACGTGGAACTGTTTCAGTAATGGAAAAATTGTACGTACAGGATCGGCAGATGACCACGGCTGGTTAGATGGCCTTGTTCTACGAGTTATCAGATACCAAACTAAATTCAAACGTTCCGTATGCATCCGTTAGAACAGCTGCTTGGTGCTTTCCGCCATGCTATTCGGATATTTGCTGGCGATAAGTAGAGTTTTATTATGCCGGGATGCAGATTGGCAGGCGGAGAGAATACTAACAAGAAACAGTGCTGGGTTCCCGTCACAAGCAATCAGCAGTAACAAGTTGCAACGCTGCATGCACGGACTTCCCGCCAAATTGTAGCTTCAAAAAGACAGCTATGAATGATTGCGCTGCGAAGAAGGTGAGCATAAAGATAATGTGGTTGTAGCATCCGTTTCTGTTGTTGTTGTTTTGTGGGGTTTTACGTCCCAAAACCAGTTCTGATTATGAGAGACGCCGTAGTGGAGGGCTCCGGAAATTTCGACCACCTGGGGTTCTTTAACGTGCACTGACATCGCACAGCACACGGGCCTCAACATTTCGCCTCCATCGAAATGCAGCCGCCGCGGCCGGGATTCGATCCCGCGACCCTCGGATCAGCAGCCGACTACCTTAGCCACTAGACCACCGTGGCGGGGCAGCATCCGTTTCTGTAGACGAGAAATGTCGCTTTCGGTGTTCTAAAAGCGAGATAGCTTATCTCTCCTGACAACACATAACACGTAATGACCAGCACACGTATCTATCTGCCAGAAATTTTTCTGGAGTAATTTCTCATTCCAAAGTGATTTATTGTTTTTTTTCTGTGCTACACAATTTGATTAGACGATTTTGACCTGATACAGCACGAAAATCGAATCACTCGAGCAAACACGCGAGGCGCAAAGAAGAGGGCAAAGGACTGTGAAGGCACGGTAATGCCGTACGCACAGGAAGAGACCACATGAAAATTGAATGTCGCGCCTGCATCCGCTATAGAGCGGCATCCTTGTAATACGACATGCGCATATTTTCATAACGGTCGCTGATCGTAACGGAAACTCTGCTACGCAGGAACGGGATTCGACAGCCGGGCGAAATGCATAGAAGGAAGCACATTGGACTCACGTGAAGCCTCAGCAGTGGTTACAGCTATGAAGTTAGAAGTGAGCGTGACATCGGACCGTCACCGATGGTGTTGATATTAAACGGCGAGCAAAGAATTATAGTAGAGGAATAAAATAACCGATTTGTTCGTTTTGAAAAAGCCATGACATCAAAAGTATTCCACGTACAAATCTCTATGAAAAGAACGTCAAACTCAGCAAATTCACACACCCTGGAACACGGAGCATGTGAGCCCTTTTGGCAAAAAAGATCCATAGATTAATCAAGCTCATTCCGCACAAGTTCTAGCCAATTCGGGCCAATCATGAGGGCTGGCACGCTGCTAAGCTGGTACTGCCACACTAATAATAGATTTGTGCCGTCACCTGCAACACACACGTAAACTTGACGATTTACTAGTTATTTCCGTATATCTTTATATTTACACGTGTAATACCTTCGAAAATATCCTGTTTTCGAATATAAATGACTCATGGACGCTGACGTTGCATATTTCAGACTGTCACCTTGTAAAGGACATAGCCAGCAGTGTTTTTTGTCCCATAACGCGTACACCGAGGTCTCATTTGCTCCTACGCGAATTTCTCTGAACGCTGCTTGAAGTATTGGTATGCGTCCCCACGCGGACTCCAGAACTGAATGCTGCCTACGTGGCTCATATGAAGGACCGCCATAAAGAAGTAAATATGTGGGAGAAAACATGGCTTTGGCCAAATATGTTGTAATGGTGGCACAAAAGTGTTCTGCAGGACACTACTTAAAGCTGACATAGGGCATTGCACGCATGTCGAAAATTCTTAAGGCTCCGTTAATTTCCAGTAAACCACATACTAGGCAAGCGCCTCCTATTGGGGAGTTACATGAGTTGTGGGTCAAAAGGGCAGAACTACCAGCGCTGCTGCCGCTCGTGTAGAATGTGACCGCCAAGCCTGCAATGCAGACCAAGCACTGAGTTCCCAGCGGCTGATACTTAGACGTCATCGCGAAGAAGCGAAACACTACTTAAGAGGGCATCCTATGACGATGAAAATCACTTGGTTACCAGCTTCCACAATGCGTTTGAGCATAGTAAGGTGTAGTATGAACTACTTAGCTCGAAGTACTGCACAGTACAGCAGTGTGCCTGCGCATTTTTCTGCAGTAGGGTGAAGTGTCTGCCAGTGAAGGTATTAGTGAATACAATAGAAATCAAGCGCGCTGCGCGGCAATGGGCCACTAAGACCGATGCGACTAATTATGCTCAGCTTGAGATGCGAGCAGAGGTAGTACTAGAAAGGAATAGGAAATGCGCGAACCAAAAAGGACGCTCAGACGATGACGGATCAGAAAAGGGTGCAGAGGAATCAAAGAAATTCGAAAACGGTAGCAACTAAATCAGGACTAAATGGAAGCAGTAATGGTATTTGCAAAATTCTGGGAGCTGAATTGTTCGGCCACGCCAGTTGTTTTGCCTAGAGGCATGGAAATTGCTATTTTCAACGAAGCTTCAGGCAGCTCAGTGGCGGCACTTACTACAGAGCCCGCAGCTACTTGCTCGCCTCGTAATTATCGCCTTTCTGGAGAACTAATTCTCGGTATGATCAGCAAGGCTCTCTGTATACATCCAAGCGTCAAGCACTATAGAACTTCTTTCCTGGCACGTTGCTGCATTCGACTTCACACATGCAGCTGCGCCCCTCCCTTCGTCATCATGACGCGCCCGGCAAAGAATAGATACAGGTTCAGCACACACCATTCGCCAGAAGCCATACCGTTTGCCAACCTCCGAGCCGAAGGTTATCTCAGAACAACTCAAGGAAATGATAAGCAAAGCTGTTGTTAAGAGTTGTCTAGCTCGTGGGCAGCTGCAGTAATCCTAGTCCGAAAAAAAGATGGTTCCTGGAGGTTCTGCGTAGATTACAGACACCTAAACGCCGTGACCAAAAAGGATGTCTATCCACTACCGCGAATCGACGAGGCCATCGACTGCTTACACGCCGCTTCTTATTTCTCGACACTAGATATAAGATCCCGGCACTGGTAGGTAAATATCCATGAAAGCTGAAGAAAAGACCACCTTCGTGACACCAGATGGCTGATTCGAATTTAGTGTTATGCGTTTTGTTCTCTGCAATGCTCTTGCCAAGATTGAAAGATTTATGGACACGATATTACGTGGTTTAAATTGGGAAATATGCATGTGCTGGCTGGAAAATTTTGTAGTGTTTGTCCACACGTTTCAAGAACATAACACCCACCTGAGCCTTGTCTTCGATTGCATAAAAAAATATGGCCTAGTTTTGAACTCAAAGAAGTGTCGGTTCGGCGAACATCAAACATTGGTTTAGACACACCTAGTTGACAAGGAAGGCGTCAGACCCGATCCTCGTAAGATTGAAGCAGTGAGCTCCTATAAACCACCGTAGACAGCACGGGAACTAAGCTCATTCATTGGTATATGTTCTTATTTTCGCCGTTTTGTGCCACGCTTTGCCGATATTGTTCGCCAATTGACATGTATGCTAAGGCAGGGTGCGGCCTTCACATGGACACCGCAGTGCGAAGCGTCGTTCTCGCAACTGAAGTTTCTACTGACATCAGCACCCCTCTCGTGTCCCTTCGACCCATCTCGCCAGACTGAATGCACACTGATATTAGCGGCATCGGAGTAGGAGCGGTACTTGTACAATGCCAGAACAGCGCCGAACTTGTCGCATATGCCAGCCGTTCTCTGAGCAAGTCGGAGCGAAATTATACCGTTACGGAGCAGGAATACCTAGCAGCTGTTTTTGCCGTGCAGAAATTTCGCTGTTATCTTTATGGTGAATATTTAAGATAATCAGCGATCATCATTCCTTGTGCAGGCTGGTTGGTTTGCGTGATCCATCAGGTCGACTCGCGCGCTGGGCGCTGCGCCTTCAGAAATATGATTTTTTGGTATCATAGAAGAGCAGCCGTCGTCATGCAGACGCCGACGGTCTTTCTTGCATTCCCCTTCCCACTAGTGATTGCGGCGCTGAGAAGTTTGGTAATTGTCTCGGTGCCATTACCCGTATATTCCCCGACGCGGCAGACTTTAAGAGAGAGCAACGGAGCGATCTCAACCTGCATCCCCTGTTTGCACCGCTCGTACTTCTCAAGGCAGTGGTCGCTTTACCATCCGTGATGAGTTCCCCTATAAGAAAAATTTCCACGGGACTGGAGCACGTTCTCTTGTAGTTGTCCCCGAGAGTCTCACTCTGACGTTTTAATCGTCATGCACGACTCCGCGACATCTGGTCATTTTGGTTTGTTCCGAAAACCACACCGCAGACAAGAGCGATTTTACTGGCCCAACATATACCAGCCAAACAAGCTCTATGTGGTTAGTTGTGAAACAAGGCAACAAACAAGCGACCGACCACTGCTGCACCGGTTCCCCTTCAGCCGATAACACCGCGCACTACGCCTTTCAAGCTAGTAGGCGTAGACCTTAAGGGACCATCCCCCTTATCGTACAATCGTAACCATTGGATAGTCGTTTGCGTGCATGGACCATCTCGCACCGTATGCTGAGACGGCAGCGATACCAACTTCTGTTAAAGCTGCCTGCGTGGCGGTCTTCCTTCTGCGTTGTGTAGTCCTTTGCCGTGGCCCGCCGCGTGTTATCATCAGTGACCGTGATCGCCAGTTCACTGTGGACGCCGTTGAGGAGCTGGTTCGTCTTTGCACTTCTGAATTCCGTCACTCCACGCCGTATCACCCGCAGACCAACGGCCTCGTTGAGAGGACAAACAGAACACTGACAAACATGCTTGCAATGTACGTCTCCTACAATCATAAGGACTGGGATGACGTGTCGCCCTTCATAACTTGCGCATATAATACAGCGAAACACGAGGCTACGAACTATAGCGCATTTTACCTCTTCTACCCAAGGTTGCCGCGAAGCCTTTTGGACACTTTTTTGCCATTTATTCTGCACGAAGACGATTCTGTGTCAAAGAATGTCTGCCTCGCTGAAGAAGCGCGTCGAATAGCCCGTCTTCCCACTTGAGCCTCGCAACACCGGTCAAAAGGCAGATATGACGAGCGTTACGGACAAATATCGTTTCCCAAAGCCACTTGGTGCTTCTTAGACATGTCAAAGCAAGCGCGGAAGGTGTCAAAAGTTCCTTCCTCCCTATTCTGGCCCATACGTTGTTCTGGATCGTTTGAAGGAATTTATTATGTAATAGCTCGCGTTTTAGGAAATGGCTAACGATCACGCTGGACGCAAGTGACTCATGTTGCTCGCCTGAAACATTTCTGCCCCCCCCCCCTCTTAATTGCTCCTGACTCGCCCCACGGGCTTTGTCTGCTGGCGGGGGAATGTAACGATCGTAGAAAAAGCAGGTTTGATGACTGAGAGAAGAGGAGGACGAAGTGCTTAGAGTCCGGGCAGCGAGATCACCATCATCCATCTGCTGTAAATAAGGCCATGTCTTCACAAGTCTCCGTAACAATATATATATGTATGTATGTATTGTGAGAGAAAGTTGACGTCGCAAGACTCTTCCTTTTTATTGTCCCGAGAGCGAGCCGGTGATGATGAGTATTTACTGGTGGGAACGATGAAGCAGATGAACAATGTTCACACTAATTTCCGCGCGCCGAGGAGGCCAGCCTGGCCGTGGTTTAGACTGGGGAGATACGCCTAGCGAAGGGCTTGCGACGCGATACACAATCTCAGAACCACGCCCGCGATGGTCAGGAGAAACCTCGAGGGGAGTGACAGGCTAGTTAACAGATGTTCGCTGATTAATTATGTATGGTCCAATGAATCGCAACAGAAAGTTATCGCGCAATCCAGGAGCACGAGTGGGCGTTCATAGGAGCGCTTCATTGCCGGAACTGAAAGAGACATCACGATGAGAACTGCCCTACCGTTCTTAGAGATGGTGTTGACTGGCTTCTGTCCCGAGTCCAGCAAGCAGTTAACGTATAATTGTCGAATTGTCAATTGTAGTATTGAAGAATGAAGCGTCGATCGTGGAAGCCGGTGAACGGCCCTAAACGAGATAAAAAGGCGATTACCCAGTAGTGCTTCAAAAAGCGGCATTATGGGCAAATGCCACGAATGGTTAGATTCTGTCCCAGTGGTCGTGATGTGCGATGTTCATTGATATCATATCTATCAGGGTCTGGTGAAATAACTCTGTTATATCATCGGTTTGAGGATGGTATGTTGATGTCGTCTTGTAAACTGTGCCGCAAGTGTGAAGCACTTCTTTGATTACTGTGGACAGAAAAGTCTTGCCGCGATCGCTTAGCGGGACGCATGTCGCACCATGACGGAAGACAATGGCTTCGAGAAAGAAGGTAACCACGTCAGAGGCTGAGATAGAGCGTTGTTTTTATGTTGTTATGTGGGGTTTAACGTCCCGAACCAGCTCTGATTATGAGAGACGCCACAGTGGTGGGCTTCGGAAATTTTGACCACCTGGTGTTCTTTAAAGGGGTCCTGAACCACCCTCCGGGCTTGGTGGAAAAACATATTCTACGGCTTGCCTACGCCGTGATGAACATCTCAGCCAAATGCTGTAGTCATCCGCGAAGCGTTCACAAGCTGAGCACAAAACTTCCACTTCCTCAGGAGCCCTCAACTCAAACAGTGGCTTCTCCTCACGCTCCTTGTATATGCTCTATTTCGTCATAGAGCATTTACAAGGAGCGTCACTGCTATTGGCCGATGGCAGACACGCCCGCCGCGCCTGTGTGCGGGCCCTTCACAGCGCGCGTTTTTTTAAACCGTAAGCGCGTGCGTGCCGTGCGTGCCGTGCGCTCGCTTTTCCTTGCGTTGTGAGCCCCTATATAGGCAAAATAGTTGCTGGAAATATGTAAAAAAAATATTTGTTGATTCGCAAGTCTCATAGATGCCATTGGAAGGCGTCCGTAAACTACCTCGGTGTGGACGCGAACGGTGCGGTGCAAAAGTCACCATAAATATAGTTTTCCAAGAAGGCAACAAATGCATGCCAGCAGCCTGTAATAAATCACAAATTATTCCCAAACTTTAAGAATTCATCAGTGATTGTAGATGGGTTTATTCCCTATGGTACTCCAATGCGCCACCTTCTAGTACTCATACTCAGTAACATGGCTGGAGTCGAACCCAAAATATTTCTTTTATCAGGTAGATTAAAGGACTAGGTCTCATCAGGGTATATTTGGGTGGATTAGAGCTCATTAAGGCGCATTAGGGTGGATTACAACAGACTGAGGTGCATTAAGGTGCACTATAGCATACAGAGCGGATTATGCTAGACTTAGATTAGGGCGAATTAAGGATTACACCAGATTAGGGTTGAGTAAGGTAAATTAGTGTGGATTAAAATGATTACGTCTGTAATGTGTGGCTTAATTTGGCGTAACTTAATAGTCTGACCTTATTGAGCCTTGACTTAGCCATAACTTAATCAGTCAGCACCTAATTAGAGTTACACTATTTAGGATCAGTCTAATTAACTGAAACCCAATCACATGACTTAATAAGCTGGGCTTCATTAGTCATGATATATTTATGCTTGAGTTAATTAGCCCTATCGTAATTATACATGACCTAATTAGTTTACGCCTAGTTACGCTGTGCTTTGATATATTACCTTAATTAGGTATCGCTTGGTGAGTATTGTCTTAATTAGGCCAGATTTAATCAGTGTTAGCTTAATTAATCCTGAAATATTTAGCCTCAGCTTAATGAGGCTTTGCCTTTAAGTCGTACCATAATTTACCTTGGATTAATAAGTGCTAGCTTAGGTTTGACTTAACTAGTAATAACCTAGCTATGCATGGTTTAATTAGTACTAGTTAATTAAACATGGTCCAATTAGAAGCTGGCTTACGCTAAACTTGATCACATCAGCTAAATTAGGCTTCGAATACTTAACCCTATCCCAATTAGACTTCGTTTATTAAGTATCGTGGCTTAATTGACGGTAAATAATTAGTATCCGCTTAATCAGGGGTCACTTACTTGTCATAGCTCAATGAAGCTTGAATTAGTTCAGTTTGGCTTGGTTTGACTTAGTTGGATTAGTCCTGTCTGAACTAGGCTTCAATTAATTATTCATAATTAGGCTCCTTTGAATTAGACTTAACCTTACCTAACTAGTTTTAGGAATCTTAAATAGGCTCCATAGAATTAGACTTAGCCTTACCTAACTAGTCCTACGAAGCTTTGTCTTTACTATAGCGTGGCATTGTTATGCTAGCATTACATAGCTTAGCGGAGTTCTCTGCAAATTTCTCAGTTTCACCAATAGATCCCAGTTTCACTGTTAAAATTGACTAGTGTATTCACACATTAAATTCATCCATCCTTCTTTGCGCATGTCAATGCACCTTATTCCACATTAATCTGTCGGCAGCCCCGCCACGGTGGTCTAGTGGCTATGGTACTCGGCTGCTGATCCGAGGGTCGCGGGATCGAATCCCGGCCGCGGCGGCTGTATTTCGATGGAGGCGAAATGTTGAGGCCCGTGTGCTGTGCGATGTCAGTGCACGTTAAAGAACCCCAGGTGGTCGAAATTTCCGGAGCCCTCCACTACGGCGTCTCTCATAATCAGAACTGGTTTTGGGACGTTAAACCCCACAAACCAATCTGTCGGCAGGGGTTCGAGTTGCGAAGGTCTTCCTTTCGAGTCATGGTAGTCACACGTTCGAGCCCTACAGGATGATAACCCGTCTAGAATCACTAATCAACAATTAACTAACTTGGGGTTATGCATGACAAGGTGGAGCAGCGTTGATAGTTGCGCTGTTTGTCCTGACGCCGTCTTATGCGCAATATCGACGACAAGCACCGCACTGACAAAGTAAGCGCGCACACCTGCGAGCCTAAACGTGTGTGACGAACGAAAACAAAGCTTCGAAGGATAAAAAAAATGCGGTGATCGGGGGGGGGGGGGGGGTCACGCGACAGAGCCCAGGCGCGGAGGGAGCAGGCGGCCACAGGCGCGCTGCGGACAAACAGTCGCCGGTAGTCGCGCGCTTTTCGTCAGCCACTCTGACACGTCGCTGAAGTCTGGTGACGTAACGCAGTGGGCGGGGCACCTCCTTCGACACCGCCCTAATGAGCTCTGTACCCTCTATTCCGCAGAGTTGAGACAGGACTGGCTGGAAAGGGAGTTTTCCGGTCGCAATATCTTCGCTCATAACAAACCGTTTTGAAAAATTCTTTCGGCTGTGAATTTCTGAGAGGCCTTCAATACACACCCAGCCGTTTTCAAAACCAAGCCCGAGTGTTGGTTCAGGTCCCCTTTAACGTGCACTGCCGTCACACAGCACATGGGCCTCAACATTTCGCATCCATCCCGCGACCCTTGGATCAGCAGCTGAGTACCATAGCCACTAGAACATCGTGGCGGAGCAGGGCTAGAGCATAGAGGAGCGGCCTCTGCATACCGCGTCAGGTGATCAGCTGCTGTCATGATCCATCGATGTCCCGTGGGAGTTACAGGAGAAAGTCTGACGAGGCCTATCAGTGGCAAAACGTGCAGCGGGACATGGGATGTTTTGCAACAAGCCAGCAGAATGCAAAGTTGGCCGTTTGCGCCGTTGTCATAGTGCGTAAGAAGACGCGTAATGGGCAACAGAAGTGGAGGGGCCAGTCCAGGACAAACACCTTCTAATGCGGTTGTGTGTTTTGTGGAATCCCAAGAAACCAGCAGATTGGTCATCGTGCAAGGCGCCAAGGACCTGCACACCAAAAGAACGTGGAATATCGGGCACCCAGTGGTGTCCATCATTATGATTGTACGGATGCACGACCTTCTTGTCGAGCTGAAATTGCCTGAGTTGCCGGCGTGACCTGGCATTAGGCGGCGGGGACGCTCCGCCGAGGTGTTGAATAATGCGATGGCAGTATGGAACATACCATTGAAAGGAGGCCAAGTGAGTGTAGCGACTGGAGGACAGCCGCCAGTTCTGGTGAAGTCAGGGGACTCGTAGCTTCCACATCACAGGACGAGCGAGAGAGAAGGTTGGTCGAAGCAGGTGGGAGTGGTAGGGGGCAACGAGAGAGAGCGTCAGCGTCTTGGCGTTTTAACACTAAAATGCTTTATGCGGGAGTCCACCATCACACATCACTTCCGTAACGAATGTGATGCAGCGAAACGTACATGCAAGAACAACAAAGAAAATAATCCACGCATTCCACGAAGTGAACCATGACGAGTGGGCGAAGCTGGGGATCGTTCTTTATTCCCGTAAATCACCCGTGACGTTGCCCACTCATGCATGTAAATGAGTGACAACGCGTGTGTGTATTTAGCGCGCGTTGTCATTTACGTTCCTGGCGTTGATGAGATTCCTGCGCTCCCACGTCGTAGATCGAGCCAAGTTCCGAATTGCTATAATTAACGCGCACGCTGCGAATCCTCATGGTTCAACTACGCGCAAGAGAAATCTCACACCGCCACTGCATTACAGGCCAAGATCCAGTGCCCATATATATTATGGTGGCTGGTGAACTGTTGTGCCACGCGAAGCGTAATTCTTTTTTCAATCAAGAAACTCGCTAGCAGGCGCTGCCTGTGTTAGCGTTGTCTCTCGCGGGCGAGGGCGTGTTCTCGTTCCTTGTGAGCTGGTAAAGCATTCATCGAAGAAAGAGTGTTTCCATAGTGTACGCGGGTCGTTCGCCCTCTCTCAAGACAACAGATGCAAGAGAGACAGATCGCGCGCCAGGAGGTACGCGCCGAGCGCGAGCGCGGCTACGACGCGACAACGGACAAGCCTCGATCCTAAGGAGCTTGCCCCTTAAAACAAGCAGAAATTCACGCATCTCCACGAAGCGTTTTTTTTTTTGCCGCCAGGGGGCCAGGGAGTGCGGATGCACGTCGCGTCGGCTCCGCAGTTTTTGTATGATTCTTGGCGGAACATCGCAATTTCGTGGAGGAAATCCCATTGATCATCGAAAGACGAAGTTCCAAGGGTCCCAAGGATACCATCATTACCAGGTGGGCCCATTTTTCGGCCGTCAATCGTTCCTTTTATCCGGCTACGTGTGGCGGGAGAGCTAAGCCTGACGCGAACGCCTCGACGAACGCCGCCGCGGCGGCGGCTGCGCGAGCTCGGCTGGTGCCGTAATGGTGCTCGCGCGCGTGGAAGGCGAAAACATGCAAATGGATGAGTTTGGAGAAGGATCAGGCTGGTGTGAAGTGAGAAGAGACGCGAAGACGCGACGCAGCGATGAGGACAGATTGGCGGGAAACAAGGAGCAGGGAAGCTTCGTCGAAGCTGCAACAAATGGAAGAACGCACGCAATGTGCGACAAATCATCAGAGCAAGTAGGCTGCCTAACCTACCGAAGGAAGATTACCGAGTGATCGTGCGTCCACGTGGCGGATTCAACGTCTCGAACTACAAGCTGGATCGCATTTACTACTGCCTGTGCAACGCTGCCGGCGTCGGTCGAGAGACAGCGAAGGAAGACAGCATATGTATAAACAGCACGAAAAACATCGTCGTGCTAAGCACGCCATCCGAGGATCGGGCCAGGAAATATGGGGCTATCAATAAGCTCCGTCTTGGCGAAAAAGACTTTGAAGCAAGCGCTTACAGAGCCGCTCCTGATAATACATCCAAGGGTCTCATCAGAGGAATATCCAAGGAGGAGAGTCCAGAGGACATTGTGACCAACCTTGTCACTCCGCGAAATCCTGGGGTCTTGCACGCCAAGAGAATGGGTAACACAGACAACGTGATCGTCTTATTTGAAGGTTTTCAAGTCCCAAAGTATGTGAGATATGGAGCGATGCTTGTTCGTTGCTCCTTGTATAAAAAACAGATTGATATCTGTTATGGATGTGGAAGAACAGGACACAGGGCTGACGTGTGCCCCAATCCTGAAGACAAGACTTGTCGGGGGTGCGGGTGCAAGAATCCGCAGCAAGACCACAACTGCAAAGCGGAGTGCCAACTATGCGGAAAAGACCACCTCACGGGAGATAAGAAGTGCAAGGCGAGATACAAGGTACCGTACCTGGTTAGGAGACGCCGCTGGGAGCGGCGGAGGAGGGAAGAAGAGTACTACTACCACACCAACAAGGAAGCCAGAGGGAGCAACAGCAATCCCCATGAGCCGGTAGAGAACAAACAGCCATCTACCGACAAAGAAGAAACAACCAGGAAGAACTGTGAGCAAGACGCCAGGAGAGACAGGTCCGGTTTCTTCCTAAGGCTGTCCGTGGACGCAGGCTGTGGACGCTTCAGGTCCAGGCCCAGATCCCGGACCAGATCAAGATCAAGGCCGCGGTCCGGTTCGCGAACTGCTCGAGGGGGAGGCAAGAGCAAAACACAGGTGAGCTGGGCAAGCGCGGCCTCCGGCACAGCTACTCAGTCACCTAAAGCTAAGGGGTGCGCCCTAGAACAGGAAATGACGCAGATTAGAAAGATGTTAGAACAGATTACCCGGGAGAATGGAACGCTTAAAGAAGAGATCAAACAGCTTAGGGCAGAAAATACAAAGTTACAACAACAAAGAATGAACAGCAGCAAGCCCTCAGCCAGTGGGACGCCGACGCCTAGTCAAGCTCCAACGCCCGTTCCCACACAAGCGATTGGGGAAGCCCCACCACACAAAAGGAGGGCGCAAGAATATGTTGAGGAAAAGATAGACTTCACAGCCAGTGAAGTCATGGTGCCGTTTAAAGACATGTTCGATGGGCTACAACAACAAATCACAAACATGTATGTAGAGATTAAGCACCGTTTCGACGCACTAGACAACAGAGTAGCGTTACTAGAAAGCACACCGAAAGATATTCTGCCGACAGGCGTGGGACCGCTTAAAAGCAAACCGTATAGCAGACCTGCTGCGGCAGAAACTAGCAAGGCTACCGGGGCGGATCACGTCAATCAACATGGCGCCGCGTAACCAATGCACGGTTTGGCAATGGAACTGCCGCGCGTATCGTCGCAAGTGAGGAAACCTGCAGCAGTTCATAACAAGCAAGGAGATGCCAGATGTAATCGCCCTGCAGGAGACTGGGGGAATGGCAAAATTATCGGGGTATAAATCGTACAGTGCTTCCGGCGAGAAGGTAACCGTCACGACGCTGATACACAGAAACCTCGCGGCTGTCGAGCACGGTACCGGCATGCGCGGCATAGACCACGTCGTGATTGAAATAATCCCGTCCCGCAAAAAGGAGGAAAGTATATTTATTCTTAACATATACAGCCCACCACGACATCAGCCGAAATTTGGTCCACTTCTCCGCAAAGCGTTGGACGTAGCGGACAAACAGGCGCTAATCGTCGTCGGCGATTTTAACGCGCCACATGCAGCTTGGGGATACAGGATAGAGAATGTTGAGGGTCGAAGCCTATGGGCAGACGCTCAGCACGAAGAACTAACGCTCATAACTGACCCTCAGGCCCCCACAAGAATAGGAAACAGCGTAAGCAGCGACACGACTCCTGATCTCACATTCACGAAGAACGTAGCAGATTCTCGCTGGCCAAACATGCAGGAAAGCTTACGTAGTGACCATTACATCATTGTCACAACGGTACAAGCTGGCCCAAAGAAAAAGAGGGGTAGAGAACTGAAACTTGTAGATTGGGACTCTTTCCGCAAAATCAGACAGGAAGATGCGGAAGAGACTATAACGGACATTGAACAATGGACAGAAAAACTAAAAGAAAGTGTTAAACGAGCTACTAAAAGTGTTCCAAAGAAGGCAGGGATAGAGGAGGTCGACAGCAGGTTATTGCACATGTGGGAAGCGAAAAGTAATCTGCAGAATAGGTGGAAAAAAACAAAAACATAACCGCAAGTTGAGAAAGAGAATTGCGGAATTAGAGAAGGAAATTGAGGTCCATGCAAATAGGTTAACTCAACAAAACTGGGAAGCCACGTGCAACTTGATGGAAAGACAGGTGGGAACGTCTAAGACATGGAATATTCTCCGATACCTCTTGGACCCCGAGAGCACAAAAACAGCCCAAAAGCACAATATACAAAAGGTTATCCACAGCTACAAAGGTGCAGAAGATGAGCTCTTTCGAGAGCTCCGACAGATTTACGTTGGAGAAGCAGATAGCGAACGACTGCCTGATTACAGGGGTAACGAGAATCCTGATCTCGATGCCCTCATTTCGGAGGCAGAAGTCAGATATGAACTTAGCAGGCTCAATCCGAAGTCGACACCAGGACCTGATGGGATATCCAACAAAATGCTCAGGAACCTCGACGATGAATCCATCCGAGCTCTCACAGATTGCATGAATAACTGCTGGGAGCAAGGCGGCATTCCAGGTCAATGGAAAGCAGCCCAAATCATATTTATATGTGGAAAGAAACCACAATTGACGAACTTAAGGCCCATATCGCTAACATCCTGCGTCGGTAAACTCATGGAACATGTGGTTCTCACGCGCCTCACGGATGACACGTTGACACGCGCCTCACGGATGACACGTGAGGCGCGTGTGACACGCGCCTCACGCACCTCATGGATGATAGAGGACTTTACCCGCATACCATGGTTGGATTTCGACCAAAGTTGTCGACGCAGGATATTATGCTCAAACTGAAACATCAGATTATAGATCCGGAGGCAAACACTCTAGACACCAAGGCAATACTAGGACTCGATCTAGCAAAGGCCTTTGACACTGTCACGCACAAGGCAATCCTACAAAATCTCCAAGAGCTGGCTGTAGGATGTAAAACATACGCGTACATCAAAGACTTCTTGACGGATCGTACGGCAAAGATGGCAATCGGAGAAAGCAAATCAGAGGAGCTTAAACTAGGCAATAGGGGCACTCCGCAGGGATCAGTCTTGTCCCCCTTTCTATTCAACGTGGCCATGATCGGTCTTCCTGCGAGACTCGAAAAGATAGAAGGCCTCGGACACAGCCTATACGCGGACGACATCACCCTCTGGGTGGCGGCTGGAAGCGATGGGCACGCGGAAGAGATCCTCCAAACAGCTGTAAACACGGTCGAAGGCTACATCAGAGACAAAGGATTACGATGTTCCCTGCAAAAATCAGAACTTCTTCTCTATAGACCCACATGCAGGGGTCGAAAAAGCATTCAGGAAAGGCCATGCATTGTGGTCGCAGTAGAAGACACCAGGATACCAATTGTGGAGAGCCTGAGAATACTGGGACTCCGCATATCCGAAAATGGCCATAATGGAGAAACCATCAGACTACTGGATAATAGTGTTCACCAAACAATCAGGCTAATAAAGCGGATATCAAACAGGAACTATGGTATGAAAGAACACAATCTCATCCGACTAATAGAAGCATTCGTAATCAGTCGTATCGTATATGTGGTTCCTTACCTTAAGTTCTACGCCACGGAGAAAGCCAAGATTGAATGCATGATTAGGAGGGCATTGAGCAAGCCTTGGGACTTCCGGCAAATACATCGAACGAAAAGTTTCTGGCGCTCGGAGTGCACAATACCCTAGACGAACTTATTGAGGCCCACAAAGTGGCGCAGTATGAAAGACTAAGACAGAGTTTGACGGGCAGACAGATCTTAGACGATATCGGAATTACCTATACTGCACAACAAGGACTGCGGAAAGATATCCCAAGGAAAATAAGGGAATATCTCTCAATACCCCCCTCCCTAGAAATATGCACCCTGAATTTAATAAAGATAGAAGACTCGCAAGAGCGAGGGCTCTCCATAAAATATACAGTAGTGTCAGAGACGTGGTGTATGTGGATGCGGCGGAGTACGCAAACGGACAGAGTATGTCCATAGTTGCTGCGAGTCTGAAGGGTGACTTCCAAGTTAGTGGCACCATAAAAACAGGAAATGCCGAGGTGGCGGAGGAGGCTGCATTAGCACTGGCAATAGCCTCCACGGAAGCCACTGTCGTAATCAGCGACTCCAAGACCGCTGTTAAGAATTATGCCAAAGGTAGGATCTCGCCGGTAGCACTGAGAATTTTAGCCAATTTCCGTGAAGATCGAGGTGTTTCCATTATTTGGGCACCCGCGCACTCCTCCCTTTCCGGGAATGAAATGGCGCACAACCTGGCTCGGGAAATGGCGGACCGAGCAGGTGCCACGCCACTACTGGGAACGGAGCGAGACCGGATGACCAGCTTTAACGAGATCACCAAACACTATAAATTGGGAAGGGTCCATTTCGCCCCGGCACACTCGTCGCTAAACAGACGGCAGGCGACGGCATGGCGTTTGTTACAAACAGATACGTATCCAAACCCGGTGGCCTATCACCGTTACTATCCGGAGCTTTATTCAAATATATGCAGATTTTGTCAGGAAAGGGCGGACCTACAACATATGGTTTGGGCATGCCATCTGGTACCCGCACAGGAAAAAAAACTTATAAGACCAGAGAGGAGTGGGAGACCGCGCTGCTCAGCTCTACACCGGCAGACCAACTAAAGGCAATCCAGCAGGCCGAAGATGCCGCTAGGGCCCACGGGCTCGAGGCCGTCATCTAGGCGTAGAGGCCTAGGTCTCATAAATCTGCTGCCTTAAAAATAAAGTTTCTTCCTCCTCCCCAGTTAAATATGAAGGTCCGTTGTCGGCGCCCCTCGGTGACCCGAGTACACGCTGGCAGCACGAAGTGAGAGTCGCAGGCCGATGAAGAGAACGTTTATTCCACTGCGCCAAAAAGCGTCTGTCCGGGCTGAAGCCCGAACCTTTCCTCCTCCGCCAGGGAAGCGGAGCCACCTTATATACCCCGGTTGCTCCGCCCCTGCATCCCCGACCGCCAATCACAAACGGCGATCGACACCCCACGCTTTCCACGTCCCGTATGCGCCCGGCCATAAGCAGCAACACAATGCTCATACCCCTGAGACTGACTCCTCCCCCCTCAAGAGTGTTACTAGACACTCGATGTCTATGTAACACGATTAAAAAAAATAAACACATTCTCTTCACCCAGTACTAATAACAAAAGAAACATACACAATATAACAACACACAAAAAAATCGCATACGCCCTTTGGAACCTGTAACTTTGTCCAGCAATACCCCCTATCGCGACGCCGGATACATACAGACGAGAACTGCACTTGAACATAACACATCACGCACCACTAGATTGTCCTATCATGTGAGACACATTTCAAGCTCCCTCTGGTTCTCGAAGCACTCTCAAAGGGAGCAAATGGCACACACACAAAAGAAACTGTCTCTCTCGAGGGTCCTTGCCGAAATCCAAGAAAATAGCATACACAAACAATACAATATGTATACACCGACCCAACAATACACTAAAACTCGCGGATGCTGTAACAGAATACTACTTGGAATATTTCAAAACAAATACAGGCAGCTCGGAAAAACAACAAAGAAAAACAAACCATGAAAAAGAGCTTCCACTGCCCTGTCGATACGGACGATTCCCGGATGTCCCAGACTATACATAACATGTGGAAAATGCACTGCGAGGAGCTGAGCGGGTCAGGAAGGTCAAGGGGTCCTGGTCAGTCTTAAGCCTGACCTTTATGCCGAAAATCCACCTGCCGAACGTCTCCCTTGTCCACACTGTCCCAAACGCACCCCGTTCGGCTGCAGATCCTTTCTCCCTTGTGGGCGCTTTACCCTTACTGAGAACAGCAACACTGCGCGGGTCTCCGTCCCTCTCCCGAGAAGGGCAGTGGCCGATCGCTTGCCCTGATGACGGAAATGGCGCTGCTAAGGCCGGCATCGACGCGACTGCCTCTCCTACCACGTCAAACGCATGATGTGCCTCTGCCGATGATTTCTCATGCACTTGCTCTTCTGCAGGAGGGTTGGCACTAAACGGTATAGGCCGTTCCTTTGCCATTAGGCTACACACCTGCGCTGGGTCTCCGGCGGCGCCCACTTTAGCTATGCTGGCCTGTTCTCTGCCGCCTGAAGCGGGATCAGCCTCCTGTTCGGAGATCTTATTGTCCCTACTGACCTCGCGTTCATGTGCCGACTCTAAGGTCGCTTCACTGCACACGTCGTCCTCGTCTCCTTTGTTTGGTTCCTCGCGGACCGCGTCCCGCGCTATTTCCTCTTCACAAAAAGGAGTGGCGGTATCTACCCCATTTCCATTAGCAAGGATTACCGCTTGCTCTGCTGACCTCTCCACTAAGCCGCAGACACTACCTTCAAGCTTAGGCTCTGACCGCGACATGGCAAGACAATGATTATCCTGGTCACCCGGAGTCATCAGCACATCCGCGTTAGTGGCCAGCTCCCGACTCACGGGCAATGATACGCGCCGAGTATTCTCCGACGGACACGGCAGGCCGACAGGAACGCACACAACCTCGGTTGTTACTGCCTTACCAAAGGAGCCCATGAGCTTCGTGCCATCGCAGCTCTGTTCTCGTACTTCCCTCTTTATTTCTGGGAAGCACCTGCGGTACTCCGTCGGGGTCGGTTTTAACTCCCAGAGCACCTTTTCCTTAAGTTCCTCATAGGAACAAGTGCCACTCAATGACGTCCTGACCCTCTCGGTGAGGAAAGGCAGTACGAGAGTGCCTTGCATTTCCTCTGGTACTCCCAGCATCTTTAGCAGCATTTCAGCCATTTTAAACCATGCGGGGACCATGGTGTCATCAGCGGACATGGGGACAAGAACGGCCTTTAAATCTTTGGCGTACCTGCCTAACCCGCTCGTTTCGCTCCGTGCTTGTACTGCCTTCTGCAGAAATCGCGCAGTCTTCAGCTTTTCTACCTCGAGCTGAAGCTTAAGAGCTTCGATTTCGAGCTTCAGCTCATCTGCACGACCCATCTTATGACTGATCGTATCAACACACGAGCCTTAGTCAACACACGAGCCCTATCAACACACGAGCACTATCATCCATATTGCCAAGCTCCCAGAGAGTGCCGGAACGCAAGTGCATTCACTCGAGAACCAAAAGAAAGCACGAAATGGGTCTCACCTTCTGCAGCGACGCTCGTTGCCGGTTGCACCTCTGGCTCCTTGGCTTACAGTCCTCGTCGAAACTCCGGCTCGCAAGTGTCCAGGCTCACAATGGACGACTCCAAATCTCGGGGTGGCGATGAACTGCAGGTCACCTACTCGCACAGCAGCACTGTTGTCGCACGGCAACAAAGTTCCTTTTCGGTGGCTCAACACCGTCACCTCATTCACGGCGCCCAGGCTTTCTGCTACCGCCGCTACCTTTTCGCCGCAGCTCCTCTAACCGAAGCGCTGCCCACACGTCCGCCGCTTGCAGCCGTGCCTTGCCTCGTCCTTACTCGACCGTGCGCCCGAGGACTCCGCTGCGGGCGTCTTCAGGCAGCTTCCTTCTGGCCCACGAAGTATTCCAGCACCATCACTCGTTCGGCAGCTGGACGTTGGGCACTTCTCGTGCCGTTCTTGCGGTAGCGCCCGAACTCTTCAAAGTCGGCGCAGTGGTGACGACGACGGCAGCTCACCTCCACCGACCTCCAAACGTCTCCCTCGTTGCGGGCTGTCCGATCCTGGAGTCGACTGCGCCAGTTAAAATAAGAAGGTCCGTTGTCGGCGCCCCTCGGTGACCCGAGTACACGCTGGCAGCACGAAGTGAGAGTCGCAGGCCGATGAAGAGAACGTTTATTCCACTGCGCCAAAAAGCGTCTGTCCGGGCTGAAGCCCGAACCTTTCCTCCTCCGCCAGGGAAGCGGAGCCACCTTATATACCCCGGTTGCTCCGCCCCTGCATCCCCGACCGCCAATCACAAACGGCGATCGACACCCCACGCTTTCCACGTCCCGTATGCGCCCGGCCATAAGCAGCAACACAATGCTCATACCCCTGAGACTGACTTCCCCTCCTCCACGAAGCGAACCATGTCGAGTGGGCGAAGCACTAGGGATCGTTCGGTGTTACCGTAAATCACCCGTGAGATTGCCCACTCAAGCATGTAAATGAGTGACAACTCACCTGCATATTTACACACGCTTTGCAATTTATGCTCCTGATGTTTATGAGGTGCCTGCGCTCCCACGTTGTAGATCTTGCCGAGTTCCGGAATAATTTAGTTAGCGCGCACGCTGCGAATCATTATGGTTCTACTGCACACGAGAGAAATCTCCAACCGGCACTACATTGCAAGATCCAGTGCCTAATATACTTCGCGGCGGGTAAGCAGCTATGCAGCGCGAGCAGTCGGCTTTTTCAATCAAGAAACTCGCTAGCAGACGCTGCCTGCGTCGCTGTTGTCGTCTCTCGCGGGTGAGGGCGCGTTGTTGATTGATTGATTGATTTGTGGGGTTTAACGTCCCAAAACCAGTTCTGATTATGAGAGACGCCGTAGTGGAGGGCTCCGGAAATTTCGACCACCTGGGGTTCTTTAACGTGCGCTGACATCGCACAGCACACGGGCCTCAACATTTCGCCTCCATCGAAATGCAGCCGCCGCGGCCGGGATTCGATCCCGCGACCTTCGGATCTGCAGCCGAGTGCCACAACCACTAGACCACCGTGGCGGGGCAGGGCGCGTTGTTGTTCCTCGCGAGATGATGATAATGATGATCGTGATTGGCTTTAGGAATGGAGGCTAATTTCTGCAGCCCATGTCAGGAGTACGGTGAAGAGTCCGTGGGGGAATGGAAGGAGGAGGAGGAGGAGGAGGAAGGGGAAACAGAAAGGCAGGGAGGTTAACCAGAAGGGCGTCCGGTTGGCTACCCTACACTGGGGGAGTGGGAAGGGGAATAGAAAGATGGGAGAGAGAGAAGGAAGGGGAATGATGAAAAAGACGTTGTCGGACAAGTCCAACTGTCAAAGGCGTTCACGTAAACCAGTCATCTTGAAAAAGCGTAAAAAACCCGCATTTTCCCGAAGGGGAGTATGAGGAAGTGCGAAGCACGGGGTGATGCTATAGGGGGCGCGCGCGACTAAACTGCAGAGCCGAGCGAAGGAGACGGCAGCGAGAGAGCACGCGCCAGCCGACCCACGGAGGTCTGGCCGTTTTTAAGTGCAAAGCACTTTTACTGATGATGATGATTAAGTGTAATTAATGATTTAAAGTGTTGTTGTCATGATGCATTTGTACACACACACACACACTTATATATGAAGTAGGGTGAGTGCAAACCTAACGGGGGGAGAGGCACACCAGCTGCATGGCGCCGTGACCTCACGGCGCGGAGAGGGTGCGAGGAGCCGGCGCGGCGCGCGCAGCCACGGCGCGGAGGCGCCAGCTGCACAACGCGCCGTGACGTCACGGCGCGGAGAGCGGTGCGGAGCCGGCGCGGGGCGCGCGCAGCCACGGAGCGGAGGGCGGAGCGCGCGCAGTCACGTGGGGCGTGACGTCGCTGCGCCGTTGCTACAGACGCTCCTCTCCGCTCCTCGCGCCGTTGCTAGGGGAGAGGAGGAGGAGCGCGGATGCCGGCGGAGTTTTCGGGGTCGCTTAAGAAGTGCATTCGCACTTAAAAGTGCTTTTAGTGCCTTGTGGGCCGACGAGCGATGAGGGCGGTGTTCGAGTAGCATCTGTAAGGATAGTGGCCGATCGTCAAGGTGGTGTAGCGTCACAGCAAGGATTTTCCTATCTTCGACGAATCGCGGACAGTGGCACAGCAGATGGTCCAGGGTTTCGTCGGTGTCGCACATCTCGCAGGTTGCACTGTCGATCGCTCCAATTAATGCGCAACTCCCAGCCAAAGTCGACAAAGAAGCGAGGCCTCATGTCGAGGAAGTTCTGATGGAGGGCGGAGATGCAGGGAAGGGTTTAGCTGGTACAGTCGCGTTCGTCTGATGTTTGGTGAGTTCCACTCAACCAGTGAGAGACGGCGTGCCAGGTGTCGAAGCTGCATTGCAGCATCTGTCCTTGAGAGTGGAATTGAAATAATGTTCGCTTCTTGATGTGAAGTGCTAGCTGCGCCATCTGCGGACTCGTTGCCGCTGATTCCGCAGTGACTGGGCACCCACTGAAAGTCAATCTCGTGGCCATTTTCTCGGAGGTGGTGGTGAAGCACAATTACATCGTACGTCAGCTTCTCGTGGCATCCGCGCCTAAGAGCTGACCGTATGCACTGCAACGCCGCCTTCGAGTCCGAAAACACAGCCCATTTCCTCGGCCTCTCAGTACGGATGAATTCTAGCGCACGACGTAGAGCCGTGAGTTCTGCCGCCGTGGACGTCGTGACATGAGACGTCTTTAGTCGAATCGTTATCCCCTGCCTTAGTACGATCACCGCTCCGCCAGAACTGGACGACGTAGTCGATCCATCGGTGTATACGTGTACGTGGTTACCGTACCGTTCGTACAACAGGTGTAAGCTGAGTTGCTTTAGCGCAGATACTGGTAGATCTGTCTTCTTCTGTATCCCAGGAATTGTGAGGTGTACTTGTGGGAGACTCAAACACCACGGAGGGAGCACTCGCTTAGCCGCAGGCGCGTACCCTGGAGTAAACGCCGCACTGTGTGCATTGACATTAGCGCTGAATGAAGTGCGGGGCCTTGCAGCAACGAGGCTCGCCAGATGGTGTGAGGGAGTCATAGCCACATGCCTGAGGTGAAGTCGCGTGGTCTCAACGGTGATGTGCGTCGTGATAGAGTAATCCTGCGCTATGGCAATGGTTTCAGCCGTTGACGCGCTGCGTGGTAAGCCAAGGCATATCTTAAGAGCTTGTGCTTGAATGCTCTGTATCGTGCGCAGGTTAGTCTTGCAGGTGTTGGCGATAGCAGGTAGGCTGTACCGCAGGAATCCGACGAACAGCACTCTGTACAGCTGTAGCATAGCGTGTATGGACAGGCCCCAGTTTTTTCCTGCGAGGAATCTGAATAAGTGGCAGATAGCAGTCAGCCGTTTCTTTGCGTAGTTCACGTGCGGAGTCCAAGACAGGTCTCTGTCAATTACCACTCCCAGGAACCTATGACTTCGGCAGTATGGTATTACTTGACCGTTAATGGCGATGTTATATGCAAACATCGGTTTCCTGGTGAATGCCACCATTGCACACTTTTCGCATGAAATGTCTAGTCCTTGTTTCTGAAGGTAACGTGACGTCGTCGTGACTGCCTTCTGAAGCCGAGCACGAAGCTGAAGCCGTGTCACAGCGGACGTCCAAACGCAGATGTCATCGGCATAGATGGAAAGTCGTACGGTGCTGGGCAGATGATTTACTAATCCAATAAGGGCTAGGTTAAAAAGCGTTGGACTTAGCACTCCGCCTTGAGGGACTCCACGGCTAACGTGATGCTTTGATATCGGGCCGTTCTCTGTGTGAACGTAGAACGTCCTCATGTGTAGGTAGCTGCATACCCCCGTATACATCTTGCCACCAAGTCCTACAGCGTCTAGTGCGCTCAGAATGGCTTTATGGGTGACATATTGTCGTAAGCGCCTTTAACGTCCAGGAACTTAGCGGCAGATAGTCGCTTACAGGCTTTCTGGTGTTGGACATATGTGACCAGATCAACAACGCTGTCTGTTGATGAACGACCGCGTCTGAAACCGGTCATAGCGTCGGGATAAACGTCATAGTACTCCAAGTACCATTCAAGGCGCGTTAAAATCATTCTCTCCATCGTTTTGCCGACACAACTGGCAAGCGCGATCGGACGATATGAGGAGATGTCCAAAGGAGATTTGCCGGCCTTAAGGACTGGAATTAAGCGGCTGCATTTTCATTCCTGCGGTACCGTGCCCGTCTGCCAGTAGTCGCTTTAAAGGATCAGGAGTGCCTTCCGTGCTTGTTCACCCAGGTTGCACAGGGCGCGATAAGTGATGCCGTCCGGTCCTGGCGCTGAAGAACGCCGGCACACAGCCAGTGCAGCTTCTAGTTCTTCCATGGAAAATGGACATTCCACGCGAGGATCACGTGAGGAGAGAGGGTGGTCGGGCGACCCCACCAACGCTCCATCAATATTTGCCTCACCAGCAATCCTTTTACAGAAAGACTCGGCGACTTCTATCTCACTGCACTTTAGATGGAGTGCCAGAGATTTAAACGGGTGGCGCTGACCGGGTGTTCTACGAAGGCGACGAACAGTTCTCCATATGAGCGACAAAGGCTTTCGCGGATCCAGAGACTCGCAAAAAGATGCCCATCGCCGCGAAGCCAGCTTGTTGATTTGACGCTGTATTTTCTTTTGTGTGCGTCTAGCCAGTCTCAAGTCGTGGATAGACTTCGTGCGTCTATACCTTCTTTCCGCACGACGGCGAATCGCACGAAGTTTTTCCAGTTCGATGTCGAAGTCCGTGCGTACGGAACTCTACCAGAGTGATTGGGTGGTGGATTCCAGGGCGCCCTTTATCGCTTCCTCTATGTTGTTCGATGAACCGTCGCAACAAGAATCTTCCATGATCATTTTGTATTTAGACCAATCAGTGCTCACAACAGCTCTGCAGGATTCAGATTCCGTGAAACCGTCGATCCTCAGATAAGTTGGGATGTGGTCGCTGCCTCGCGCTTTCAAGAATGGAAGAATGGGGAATGGAAGAGGGCCTGAAAGAGATAGGAAGGAGAGAAAAGCCGTAGTGGAGGGCTCCGGAAAATTTGACCACCTGGACTTTTTTATTGTTCACTGATAACGCACAATACACGGTCCTCTGGCATTTTCGCCGCCATCGAAAATTCGACCGCCACGGCCGGGATCGAACGCGCGCTTTTTGGGTGGCAGCCAAGTACCTCATGATGATGATGATTATGATGACTGTGTTTCGGCAAGGAAAGGACGCTAATTTGTGCAGCCTATATAGGGAGCACGGCTAAGCGTCCGTGGGGATAGGGGAATGGGAGTGAAAGAGATAGAAAGGAGAAATAAGCCGTAGTGGAGGGCTCCCGAAATTAAGACAATCTGGGATTCTACAACATGCACTGAGAACGCACAGTACGTGGGCCTCTGGCATTTTCTAGCGTTTAAACGAGAGATAAAAGAAAACTTAAAGTTTTTCATGTGTTATCTAATCTTGCCAAGAACACTCATTCATATGGCACTCGTTACATAGAACAGTGTAAGGTAGTCACTCCGCGGGCAAACTATTCTATGCAGAAACTATCATACACGCTACCGACCCTTTCAAATTCATTTCATGAATTACACATTGAATTGCAAATAACTTCTGCCCGAACACTGCGCGAGCATTTTATCCATCCATGCTCACATAGTAAATGAGTGTAAAATACTGCTTTCTTCTTTTTGTCTTACAAACGTGGCTATTTTTTGTATGAAATTGTATAAATTCTTTTTTCGACATATTTGTATTTCTGAATATGTGTTTCGATACGAGTTTTTTTTCCTTTGTGAATGTGTGCCATCGCTGCCTGCACTGTAGAGGTGGCCGCGGGCCTCTGTGAAGTTGCTTGTGTTTCAAGCAACTTTTACCCGCAGTCTCCGCAATCGTTGATGGAAATAAAGAAGTTATTATGATTATTATTATTATTTTCGCCTCCATCGAAAACGCGACTGCCGTGGCCGGGATCGAACCTGCGTTTTTCGGGTGGCACTTAACCACTACACCACCGCGGCGGGTAACTTGCGAGCTGGTAAAGCGCTTATCGCCAGAAAGAGCTTTTACATAGTCAGTGCGCGCCATTCGCTCCTTCTGACGACTCCGCAGCGCCCCTAGCCGTCTCCATGCAAACCAGAGCTACGGACAGCGGGAGCGGGGGACAAGGCTCGACCCTAATGTGCTTCGCCCCTAAAATTTCCGGGAATGTGCTGGGAACCGAACTCAAAGCCCCCGCGCCACGACGAAAGGCGCCCTATGCTCTACCACTAGGCCATCTGCTCTGTCCACTTGACGCTGTACGAACATCCCTTATATTCCTTCTTATCTCACTTCGTTCGTTCAATGATGTTCTCGTTCGGCTCAGCGCGTGCGCATCGAGGCACCGTTGCCTGGAACGGTGCCGCCATCGAGGAGAGGCGGCACCGTTGCAGGCGCGTTCCAAAGTGCGTCTCTGTGCACGCACGCGGAGCCGGACGACCGCATCCACAGGCCATTGAGGAAAGAAGCGCCATACGAGTATAAGGCGCATTCGTACAGAGTGAGCGCCAATGGAGTATTGGTAGCCGCGCCGGCCACCTGTCGTTGTGGATGGCGTTTCCTCGCCGACTACATTTCCAGCGTGATAGCCTCAAAAAAAAAAAAAGACTGCTGGTTTAGCCGCTCAGCTGTGGCAACGACTTTGCCAAGTCAATTTAGCGCAAGTAAACATGATTCATGCCTTTGTCGTGCAGCATTTACTGTCGGCTGTGTCCAGCTATTACGTAGACTACTTCAGTTACCACAACGGGCTGGTCATGGATGTTCTGGAGGTAATGCACGAACGCCGGTTAATCCACGCCAAACGCTGCCGTAGCAGCGAAACGCCGATGGCCAAGCTCACCTCCATATACAGTAAACCATCAGCTGCTTATTTAACTTGCGTTTTATAGAGATTTCTCTGAGAGAGGGATCAGCCAAATTTTTTCCAGATTGATAAACAACGTCAAAAGTGTCCTCCTGCAGCCGAAGCACCCACTGACCGAGGCATCCAGAGAAATTCTTTAGGGATAACAGTCAGCATAAGGTTCGCTGGTGTGTAATCAATGTAAAATAGCGTCCGTAAAGAGAAGGTTACAATTTTTTGTACGGCCTAAAAACAGCCAGGCATTCTTGTTCTGTTATTGAGTAGCTTTCTTCAGGAAGAGGGGGGGTGCGGCTGGCGTAAGTGACGACTCTTTCCCGACCACCGTTATCATGCTGTGGAAGGACGGCATCGATGCCATTGCTGCTAGCGTTGGTTTGAAGACTAGTAGGGCAATCTCGTCGAAGTGACCCAGGACAGGGCTGGATGTCAATGCTTTCTTGAGAGTTTCAAAAGGGATGTCGCAATCGTTCGTCCAAGTGAAGGCAGTGCCCGAGGTCAGTGGCTATGCAGCAGTGACGCGATGCACGAAATCGCGGATGAAGCAGCGAAAATAACAGGAGAGGCCCAGTAAACTTCGTAGTTGCTTTTGGTTTTTGAAGCTAGTTAAGCGAGTCACGGTAGCGACGTGGTCAGGATCCGGTCGTACACTATTTTTAATGACAGGGTGGTCTAGCACGATGGTATTCTTTCTGGCGAAATGGCATTTTTTCAGTTCAGTTGAAGACTAACATTAGAAATGCATGTCAGAATTTTTCCAGCCGCTCTTGATGCTGAGGAAAAGTAGAAAAAAATATAACTATGTCATCGAGATAACGTAGGCACACACACACACACATATATATATATATATATATATATATATATATATATATATATATATATATATATATATATATATGTGCCTGACGAAGGCAGGCCCACCTGCCGAAACGTTAGTAAAGAATTTGTGTTTCGAACGTTTGTCACCCTCTTCCTCAAACACACACACACACACACACACACACACACATATATATATATATATATATATAACTTGACGGCCTATGCCCGAGGCACAATTTATTGTCCATGTGCGACCAGAGCAATGTGATTATTTGGCACGGTGCAGTGTAAGCCATCAGATTAAATTTTTTCCCGTTTGGCCGAGAATTGCTTTCCGTCTAACGAACGTGCAAAAAAGAGTAGCGTATCATGACGCATGAGGAAGCTTTGTTGCATCGGGACGCTCACGCATCTGGAAGCTTTATTGTGGTATAGCCTGGTGCCACAACCTTCGGCCTCTCACCGTACGGGCGGGATGATCAATCTTCCTATCTTCGACAAAACCTTATCGCCCATCACCGGAGGCCGACTGCGTATTGAACTCGCGGAGTGGCGTACATCGCCTGAGAACGGTCTCCCACTTTCACTTTGCTGAAATCCTGCAACCACACCAATGCTAGCCTCGTACCTTGTTTTGTTTTTCGTGCCATGCTTTTCAAAGCGCGTGTGGTATTATTTGGTTCGGCTGTTAAAGGCACCAGTCCGGGCAGCTATGTAGATTCGATATCCTCTCAGGCCACTAACTCACGCTACGCTTGAGACGTCAAACAGCCAAGATGTTCATGGTGCGCCCCGTCGCATATCCACTACGCTCCGTCTTCACAACATTGGTTCACGTTGGTCTCGTCCAAAGCTCTATGACCACGCCGGGAGCCTTGTCACTCGAGGCACTCCTCGTGTGTGCTTCATGCTGTTGGCCTTTGTCATCAGGCAGTCTGTTATTACACTGCTGATTCGTTCACTATATAACATATCCTACTGGGTCTTTCGTTGTGCCATGCGTACTGACCGACGATGTCTCGAAAAAGCATGAGTGGCGCCGCCGGCTTTCCAGGCGCACCAATACGACATGAGCTGCGCTTCTTTCATTGTTCTTATTAATTTCACTGGCCTTCTAAGTGTGGTTGCGTGGAACAAAGTTTTTTTTACGAATTCTTTCTTTTCGCACGTCCTCGTTGGACTGTGTTTATTTGTAATGCTGCAACCATCTTCTTTTAGCAGCGAAGCTGCTTAAGCTAGCCATTGTTTCACCTATCACGAAATATGTGCGGCCTGTCACTAAATATGACCTTTAAGTGGCCTTGCCTAGCAACCAAGCAACGCCACATGTACCAGCATAGCCTTGTACGGCCTCGACATCATGCTGTATTACGTAAAATGTCGTCACAAAACGTGACCGATAGAAGAAGACAAGCGTGAAGCTGATGAAGATAATGTTGCTGACAATGATTAGGATGTTGATGAAAATCATGATGCTAGCGATCACAATGATGATGACAATGACGATTATGAGGGGAGTAGGAGGGAGATTAGGAAGACAAGTTGAAAATGATTCTAGTAGTGTAGAATTTAGAGCACTGCACGGGCCCGGGCCGGCCCGAAAGCCCGGGCCCGGCCCGGCCCGCGGGCCGGGTCGGGCCGGGTAAGTAATTGTTGGATCGGGCCCGGGCCGGGCTCGGGCCCACGAGCTTCGGGCCCGGGCCGGGCCCGGGCCTGGGTCAGGCCCGAATCAGGCCCGGTTCTCATACGTGTCGGTAATGGCGCGTGTATGCTTTTTGGTTTTGTTGTTTCTTGGGATTTAACGTTCCGAACCTAGTCAGGCTATGTGAGACGCCGTAGTGGAAGTCTCCGGGTAATTTAGACCACCTGAAGTGCATTAGCGTGAACTGAAATCGCACGATACAAGAAGTCTAGCATTTTGCCTCCATCAGTATGTTACATGTAATATCGGGAAACTGCCTCATATAAGTTCCCGCCATTATATTAAGTGAAATACTTTATTGCGTACCATGTATCGAAAGAAGTGGTAGTCAGGCAGCACTGCGAGAAGTGCGAAGCAACGGTACACTGCCCGGATTAGTGCGTATAAGGTGTACTCATCGGTATCATGGGAAACATTTCGAGTATGCAACTACGCTCGCATGCCCGCCTCGCCTGCTTCCGCCTTCGAGACTCTGTATACTGGTCAACGCGACTCGTAAGTCATTAAGACTTGAGGAGCTGTTTTTCCTAAGAGAAGTGACTCTTGTCACAGGGTCGCCGATCCACGCAGATGTTGCTGATTTTTTGTGCTAGCAAGGCAGTTGCAAATATTTATGATTTGGCAATTATCGAGTCAGAACTAGCATTTAATTCGGATTCTCATCACATCGAGTGTGTATTTGCTGATTGTCACGGCCACCTTTATCTTCGTGACACTTCGTCAGTAATTCATAAGTTTCTTCATTCATCAGAGCACAAGTGTTCTCATGGCGCTCAAAAACGTGGACGCGCTCCCGAGACAGAAGTGAGCAAGCACCTAAGGAAGGTGATAATCAATATGATTTACTGCAGTACACTTTGTAACAGGCGGGTGTATTGGCACCCTTTACCGCATAAATATCTAAGGGGTCCAGCGACACACCGTGTGGACGAATTTTTCATCCCTTCAAGCTTCCATCTGCCTTGGAACTTCTGCCGCTATTAGATTTTAGCGGTTAAGTAACACACATCAAAACGGGAGACATGAACCCCTCCTCCAGTAAAAAAAAAAAAACAAAAAAAAAACGTATGGCAGCTCCGCTGCTGTGAAACCTCAGAACGTGCGTAGCACGGGCACCCAGCGATTCCCGTTCGTAGAGTTCCCACTGCTCCGTGGACCAAAGCGTCAATGACCTCAATGTTCGTGGCAAAGCAAGTAGGGTTTCCCCGGCACGAGTAGAATTTGTTAGGCAGATTCGCTAAGTTGGTGTGCGACATGTGCGCTACTTTTTTGTTTACTTTTATCGGCTGCGGTATCACCGTCGCGTGTTCCAAAACCACGATCCAAAATCGTGGCGCGGGTAGCTCGGTGCGTGCGCTAACATAAGTTGATTATAGTGGGTAATACAGGTTTTGCGGAAGCTATATACAGAGGCATAGACTAAGTATTCTGTGCCGCACTTGAGATGCTTAACACCCTACATGTTGAAACAAAAGCAGAAGGGCCCAAGTTCATTCATATGATGGAACACATAACTTATTTTATTGACGGAGCAGTTGACACCTTCTGAAATGAAGCCTATACTGAAGCAATAGAATATGGGAGATCCACGTGAAATGTCCTTCCACGTGGGCGCTACCCCTCTCAGAAGTTTGCTTTTCCTTTACTTTCCGCCTTTTCCTGCCCATCGTAGTCACCGCTTTTTCCTTTCTGGCACACGTCGCCTCCACCGTCACAAGCGCCAGCTGCAAGACTACAACCACGACTGCGAGCCACAGACAGTCAGACTTCGCTCCCCTGTTCGCACCGAGGTCTCTGGCCCTCGGCGGCAACCAACTCTCCCGATTGCTGATCACGCTCCGGACACCAGACCCGCCGCGTTCGACGTGGAGCGCTTAAGAAGCCAGCGGCTAGTTCACTTGGATGCTCTAATAAGCAGTTATTTCGGAAGCCCTTAGTCCGGTCTTGATTTAAAGTATAACACTTTCAAAGACCGAGGACGGTCAAACAAAGGCGACGAGATAGGCATCTAAAGCGAACAGCGAGGACGGTATGTCGCTCGCTAACGTGTGTGGCTTGCTTTGACAGATCTATGGCACTTATAGTCCCAGCAATTATAGCAAAGCGAATTATAAATGTCCGCCTTTTTTCCACTTTATGTTGGCGTTGTATGATGTAGTCGTTCTTTGAAAAGAAATAAGAACATTGCACCGTTAGCACTGCGTGCATGAGATAGCCAGCTATGCCTCCTCATATAACTTCCTGCAAATCTTTCGCTAAAGTGTTACAGGTGTAATTAACCGAAGGTAAACACAGTAACAGTGCAAATCGTGACACTGTCATATGTTTTCACAACAGTCTCCGGAAACTATCTTGAGAGCGTCTGGTATCTTCACTATAGGAGAAGATTGGGCAGTGCCTTGTTTATGCTCAAAGAATAATTGGTTGAATTGGGCCGGGCCGGGCCGGTTCGGGCCGGGCCTAAACCTTTCGGGCCCGGGCCGGGTACGGGCCGTATTTAAAAACACCGGGCCGGAGCTCGGCGTTTTCGGGCCGGGCCGGGCCCGGGCCGGAAAAAGCCGGCCCGTGCAGTGCTCTAGTGTAGATGATGGAGAACATGATGAAGATGATGATGTTCAGCCAGCTTCACTGTGATATGGCCCTGCGCGACCTATTCGAACCTGCGCGCTTTTTCACCGTTTGTTGAGCTACGCCCTGGTGTTAAATTTCATCAGTAGCGGGGAGACTTTACCGCAGGGGTAAAGCCGCTGTGGGGCAAGACCTGAGGAGGGCACGCAACCCTTTGCCCCGCCGCGTTCTGTAGCCTGTGCCCGCCTGGAAACTAATATGTTGCAGCGAATACAGACAATGCTTCCAAAGTATCATATAAAAAGATTGCAAAAGCCTGGAAAGCAGCGCAATCAAGTGGATGGGATCGGATCGAGACATGCCCTGTAAAATGAATGAAGGAAGTCGACACTTAAGAAATCCAGGGAAGGTGGCATTGATGCGCAAGACTTGAATTGCGACAAAATTGTACGCCAGCATGCAAGGAAGCACAGTTAATTTTAGTATCATGTTTATTTACAAAATGCAATTAGCACTCTTTGTCACATACATAGGAGACGTCATGGTCTCGAGACAAAAGTTTCGCTCTCGTGATCATCGGCTCATCGTCGTTTCAGCAGCAGCGTCTGCACGTGCGGGGTCGCATCTGAGTAAACGTCGACATCCTCGACCTCTACCTAGCACGCCATGCTTCTCGGAGCGAACGATCCGCGGTCAAGCCATGCCTCGAACACGCTGCGTGCGAGTGCTCTTCTGTCATACTGCGCGCATCCGCACGACGACGCGAGCTCACCCACGAAGGGCTCTTCTAGGATACTGAGCGCAAGCCCATGACAGCACGAAGAGCGGCTCTTCTACGAACTAAACGAAGGAGCTCACGCTATGAGGTGTCTTTCTAGTTCTGAGCAGGTGTCGCGGCGATTACGGCAAAACACTCAAGCGCTGCGGCGGCCGCTATCGTGTGTCTTTCCAATGTCGAGAGGGTGTTGTGATGACTGTGACCCAACTGCGCTCTAGCGTTCCTCGTGGAGAGTTTTTGTGCGCACCCGAACTCCGAAATATGGCCAGTAACAAATATTTCGTTGTTAACATAATTTTGACAGTGTAGAACGTTTTGTAGCAAGGCGATATGCTCAATCGTGCGCCGACTAGCCATGGGTTCTGGGGATAATGCGCATGCGTTCGATGAGGAAGGCAACTTGCGATCATAGAGGCTGAAATGAATAATATTGTTATCTTATTAATCCTCTCAAGCTCATGATTATAAAGGTCAACCTGCACTGCTGTAAAGACTTGTGTAGGGTGAGCATGACACCTAGGCGTTTCATTAGTATCTACAGAGTGACGCAAGTCACCGTATGTTCTGGACATCATTACGGGCAGCGCTGCCTACACGAGCAGGTTTGCTGTCCAAAGCAAAACGGCGATACTTAGCGCTATAGTCGTTGCTGTCAAGTTCAGTGGAGCTCAATACATTCTTGGATGACATTGCACTCTCATTTTTTTTTGACGTCAGCTTCACCAGCTTCATATTTCTGACGGCGGGGATGCTGTGACGTAATCGCATAAGCTGCACTAACGTCTACCCGTTTCGGTCTCGGTTTGAACACACTGTTGAAATAGAAATACTGCAGGCCAATACTTTAGTCCAAGCAGGAGGGGCATTACAGCAAGAGAGAAAACAAACAAGCAAAAAAAGAAAGAAAACACGACATGCGTAAAGAATGCCATATGAAATGTACATAGTTCGTAAAAAGAAGCAGCAATCACTTCGATCACTGAAATTCCCAAGAAAAAGGGTTTGTCAAGGCAGCCATGAAATCATTTGATTCAAATACAATAGGAAGGCGATTCCGCTGCCTCAGCGTTCGAGGAGAAAAACCGTACTTGTGAGCGTTTGTTGGAGCGAAAAGCAGCGCAAGGAAGTGTTCGTGACTGTGTCTTGTTCTTCTCCTACACACCGAAGAGGGCAATACATTATTATTTTACGCAGCAAGTGTATTGTGTAGTAGTACCGTACGATTAATTTTTCTGCGTGATTCTGGTGTCTGTAAACTGTTTTGTGACATTAATGAGGACGCGGAGTCTTTCACGGCATATTTCCCGTATATAAACCTCACAGCTTTTCTCTCGACTCGCTCAAGCTTCAGAATGTCATATTTAGTATGTGGGTCCCATATTTCAGCAGAATATTCTAATTTTGATCTTACGATTGCGTTATAACCTAACATTTATTTGTTATAGGCGTGTCTTTATGCTTCCTCTTTACGAACCACAGGTTTTTTAAGGCGGTTGAGGAGATATCTGAGATATATGTTGTCCGTGTTTATTGCTAAGGGTAACGCCAAAATATATATATTTTTCTACTTCGGTTACAGTTCTGTTTTGAAGCTGACAATGGAATTTCCTGGGAGACTTTTTTCTTGTTACGCGCAAAAGTACGTTTCTCTCCGCATTCAGCTGCAGTCCCCAATTCGACCACCAGTCAGAAATTGCGACAAGGCATTTTGCTGGGAGACTTTTTTGTTGTTACGCGCAAAAGTACGTTTCTCTCCGCATTCAGCTGCAGTCCCCAATTCGAGCACCAGTCAGAAATTGCTACAAGACATTTCTGCAACACTTCATGATCATCATGTGACACTATTTCCTTAAAGATAACACTATCATCCGCATATAACGGAATGGACACATTTGCAGAAATACCGTCTATTATATCATTAACATAAATGTAAAAGAATAATGGCCCTAACACACTGCCCTGAGGAACTCCTGAGGTGACCGGGCGAGCACCAGAGCTGCAATTTCGGACATGAATAAACGGCTCTCTTCACGTCAAGTAAGCACAAATCAACTGCATGATATTCATGGGTAGTCCAATTTCTTTCAGTTTATGTAATAACTTTCCATGTGGGACCCTATCGAATGCTTTGCTGGAGTCCAGAAACAGCACATGTAGTTGCGCGTATAAATCAAGTCCTTGTGAAAAGTCATGCGCTGTTGTCACTGGTTGAGTCACCGTAAAGAGTCCTTTCCTAAATCCGCGCTGAAAGTTGTCAGTATATTGTGATCTTCCAAGAACCTGCGACAACATGTTCCAAAAGCTTGCAATTTGTGCTAGTAATAGATACAGGCCGGTAGTTTGAAACTATTCTATGGGCTCGTTTCTGCCGGTATTTCTCCTAAGTTTAAAGATAATTGGAAAAACTTAGAAATATGTTCGAATATATAATAGGAATATCGCCTTAAGAAAGCATTGGGGATGTTATCAGGGCCAGCAGATTTTCTCATATTTATATTTAGGAGCAGTGTGAGGACACCCTCGCGCGTGACTAGAATGTCATCTACCGTGCGGCTGCATGTGCTTGAAAACTCACTCTGACCTTGTTCCGCAAACACACTTTGAAAATAGACAATGAAGGGCTCTGCAATGCTATGATCATCCTTTACTTCAGTTCCATTAACATTAATGCCCTCTATCTGCTGTTTTCTTTGGCGTAGGTGTAACCAAAATTTTCTCGAATCATTAGAAAGGAATTCTTGAATATTCGTGCTATAAAACCTATCTCTGGCCAGCTTTACCGTTATCAAAAATTCTTGTTTCAGGTGCGCAAACTGTGTGATCGTCGATTTGCTCTTCTTTCTCAGCCTTTTAATTTTGCGCATACCTTCGATAACTTCTCGAATTATCCGAGTAATTATCCGTTTTTGTTGAATAGATTTTTACCGGTAAAAGTGTTCATTACAATACTTTACGACATCCTGAAATCTATGCCACGAAAGTTCAACATTGTTATCAATTATTTCAATATGCGTAACTAAGTAATCAGTGACTGCTAAATCATCGGCCTTTGCAAAGTCTCTCATTTTTCTTGCAGTCCTATAATTTTGGTGTGTGACGCCGCTAAAACCTCTCAGCAAATATATATAAGCTTGTGGCCAGATATACCTGGCTCAGCTATTGCTGTTCCGCCAGAAAATATCTCGCTCAGGAACGGAAGGCCCAGAACGATATTTCCCCGGGTATTACTGTTAATAACCTGCTGAAGACGAAGGTTGAGCATAAGGTCTATCGCCAAGTCACTAGAAACCGTCGAATCATAATTTAGGCGATTCCAATTTAAACAGGGCCAATTAAAATCACCTGCTAGAACCAAGTTTTTTTCCTTTCAGTATTAGTAGATGATAGTGCAGTTTATGCATACATGAGTCAACGGCACCTGTCACCCGATATACAGACAAAATGACAGTCCCCACAGAGTCACCTTCAGAAACAAATTTTCGTTCCCGCGGATTTGATTCCACGACTGTTAGTTGAACAGCAGATTTGACAGCTACTGCAATACCACCTCCGCGAGAGCCCCTGTCTTTCCGATACAGGTGATAGTCCGGTGGAACGATTTCATCATCGCGACTGGCTTCATGTAACAAAGTTTCCAAAATGACGCAAGCATGGGGATCATATTAAAAAAAAAACAAATCTAACTTCTCTGCTTTATTTACAATACTTCTCGCATTCGGTTATGTAAAATTATTGGTGAGTTTCTGAGCAAATCGCCTGATCCTGGCTGCTTCAGGGCTATCAGCACTATTAGAAAACAGCGACATCAGATGATGGCGGGAAACCACGGAGTTTTTCTTTATCGTTGTCCGAAACAACTGAACACTCGGTATTTTACATTCACCAACTGGAGTGCTAATATTACGGACGCCTCATTTGAGGTCTCACGATGGATAGGAATCAGCTTTAGTCATTCAATAGGCAGGTTACTTACGCTCAATGATCGCTTCCATGTACCGCAGCCTGCGGAACGCGACGACAGCAGCCAGTAAAGAACACGCGACCATCAACTCAGTACAGAGCGATGCGGTAAAATAAGGCTTAATGTTTCCATGTGATTTCAGTGTTCGGTGCTTAATGTTCAGTAGCATCCTGCTGTGAAATCTCCGAAATGATAAATGGGAACGGAACAGAATCGCTCGAATGAAGCAGTAAGGTTATGAAAGGTAGCGCCAATGCGGTTGCGGTTCGCAGAGTTGCCGCAACCAGGCAGTATGTCTATGGTATACAAGCAAGGAAAAGCATACACTTCACGATTATGGAACCTTCACAATTACAAGCAAGAGGCTTTCTCTGGTAGGCAGGTTTTACTTACAAGAGCATCCAGACGAGGACTCCAGGCAGCTTTTCCTGTTTTTGAAGCACACTGTTTTTGAGGACAGCTAAGTTTGCGAAACGTGGTTTAAATTGAGTGTAAAGCCTGCGTTTTCTACAACAGCTGCGCTGTCGTACGACAGTGGGGTAATGTTCTGTTTTGATGAAGGAAACTAGACCAACTCGTGGAACGGAAGTGTGTAATAAACCATGGTGGTGTTCTCATAAAAACAGCTGCGAGAAGCTGCCAAACTGGATTACCCGTACATGAGATATCTGCACTGGTGGGGCTACAATAGCTGTTGTTCTTTAGCTAGGCTGTGAGTTTTTTTTTCTTCAGCGTATTCATTTTAACCCGCAGCTTGAGACCCTCTTGGTTTAGGTAGTTCGCCGCCATTACTAAAACACCCTGCGCCATCTGCAGTCACAAGATCTCTGACATGTTCTCTGCAAAGTTCTATTATGATTATTTTAGAAATATATAGTCCTTTAAGTACTTCTCCTATTTCTCCTAGACCTGCCGTGAACGACATCGGATGGACGGCGTCTCCCTCTCCGATTACCTTCCTGATCTAATTTTTAGGGGCGAAGCTCCTTACGCTGTGGCTCAGTCCCTCCATCGTTGTTCGTCGTAGCCACCCCCGGCTCCATCTCACAATGTTCAATAGATGGCGCTGCGCTGTGACAGTACGCGAATTGATCACTAGACGGCGTGGAGGTGTGCGCTGCGTGGGAAATATATCGAGAAAATACAGCTTTTGAGGGAAATATATCGAGAAAATACAGTTTGCATAGAATGGGAAGGAATCAGTAGCAGAGAGAACGTTGATATTAGCAAGGGACTGAGACAGGGATGTCCTTTGTCGCCGCTGTTATTCATGCTGTACATGGTTAGAATGGAAAAAGCGCTAGGAGATAGCAACATTGGTTTTAATCTGTCACACAAACAGGGCGGCGTGATGATTGAGCAGAGGCTTCCGGGTTTATTTTATGCTGATGATATTGTCTTATTCGCGGACAGTCGAGATGATATACAACGGCTGTTGAATATATGCGGGAAGGAAGGCGAGGCTCTAGGACTAGGATTTGGTGTAACAAAATGCGGACTGATGGTATTCAATGATCCCAACGACCAGGCGGTATCCATACAGGGCCAAGAAATACCGAGAGTAAGCGAATACAAGTACCTTGGCGTATGGGTAAATGAGGATGATAGATACATGAAGGTACACGAAAAAGCCTTGGCAGCAAAGGGAAAGAGGAACGCAGCAATAATGAAGCACAGAGCGTTATGGGGACACAATAGGTACGAGGTGCTTACGGGTCTGTGGAAAGGGGTAATGATACCGGGGCTTACATTTGGGAACTCAGTGGTGTGCATGAAGCCAGAGATACAATCAGGAATGGATGTGAATCAAAGAACTGTGGGACGCCTCGCGTTGGGTGCCCACGGGAAAACGACAAACGAGGCTGTAAAGGGCGATATGGGATGGGCGAGTTTTGAGGCAAGGGAAGCGCAGAGCAAAATAAGGTTTGAAGAGAGGCTAAGGAATATGAAAGAGAGTAGGTGGGCAGTGAAGGTGTTCCGCTATTTATATAGAAAGAGCGTTGACACGCAGTGGAGAAAGAGAACTAGGAGGCTCACCAGTAAATATACGGCTCTAAGAGAACTGACAACAAAGAGCGTAAAGGGAAAAGTCAGAGAGGCGGAGAAGATTTACTGGAGGGCAGCGATGGAAAAAAAACCGACTCTGAATAACTACCGAGAGGGCAAAAACGAAATAAAGAGGGAGGCATTTTATGATAATTCAAGAGGAAGCGCTTTATTGTTTGAAGCGAGATCGGGCTGCCTTATAACGCGTATTTATAAAGCGAAATTTAGTAAAGAAGAGGAAAAATGCACATGCTGCGAGGAAGATAGGGAAACGACGGAGCATGTTCTGATTGAATGCGGAAATATCCACCCAGGTGTACGTTTGGGCACCACCCTACAGGAAGCCTTGGGTTTTAGGGCGAACAACCGGAAGCTGAACATAGCCGCGATTGAAATAAGTAAGAGACGGTTAGAATACTGGTGGCAGAAAACTAGAGAGAACGGCCAAAAATAATTATAAAAAAAAATATGGACTTTCTGCCATAAGGGACAGGGAACTGGGCTATGAATTTCCGTTTTTGCTATAGTATGATCGATTTGATTGAAGTAAATTTAAAAGGCATGAGGAAAATTTAAAGAGAGGAAAAAAAAAGTTCTACGAGCCTGGTGGCGCACAAGTCACCGCCCCGTTACAAAGGGGACGCTCATAGCATCCATCCATCCATCGTGTGGGGGTTAGTGTAGTAGGAGAGCGCTAGATGGGGGTGAGCGCCATAAAAGGCGCTCGCTCGTGGCGGGCTTCCTCTTTCGACGCTGCGCCATGAACAGCGAAGACAAGGCGGCGGAGCGGAGGGCAAGGAAAGCGGCTGCAGCGCGCGCTCGCCAACAGGACCAGGCGGTGAGAGCCCGCGAAGCCGAAGCTGCACGGAGACGCCGCGAAGCGGATCCCGAGCTCAGAGCCCACGAAGTAGAAGCTGTACGGAGACGCCGCGAAGCGGATCCGGAGGTGAGAGACGGCGAAGCCGATGTTGCACAGAGACGCCGAGAAGAGGATCCAGAAACGCTCAGAACTCGAGAAGCGGCGAGGAAACGCGCGCACAGGTAGGAGGAACCGCTCTCCCTTCATTTCACGGACCATAAAGCCGTGATAATGAAGGGACAACGCAAGCCATGCATCGTCTAACCACGAACAAAACAAGAAGAAAATAAAAGTTGTTTTCATACATACACACACTGTTTCTTACGTCTTTCATGATGTACTGGGCGAATTGCACGGAAGATTCACGGTTTACTGACGATTCCCTCCGGAGCTTCGCCCACTCATCATCATTCACCCCGTGGATATGCTGTGAATCTTTTTGTGTTTTCTTCCGGATAATCGAGGGGGCCGTATATTAGTACACTGATATGCTTGCAGCAGTATGCAGTAGAGTACCCGTGGTAGCTTTCCGTGATTTTCAAAATAATCTGCTGCGCGGGTCCCTGAGGCTGAGCAAACGCAATTAAAGTTCATTGTCTCGACGGCATCCGCTGCAGCAGCTGCCGTAGTGTGCGGCAGCGGAATATTCCAGCGTTGCCTTCTACTTATGAAAGAACGAACTAGGCAGTAAGCTGTACTATGACATCCGGTATGCAGCCACGTCATTAACCCCGAGGGTTTGCACACATAACAGCTGCGAGCAGTTTCGAAGCTGGAATAGACAATACTTCCATCTAATATATAGTGAATACCCACACTTTATGTTACTTGGCTAATGCAAACTTTATGCGGTCCTAATGGTGCTTTTAAATGTCTTTGGAAATGAGCAGATGGCATTCATTACTATCGTCCTTCTCGCAGAAAAAATACAACTATTACATATTGCTCAGTGCAAACATACGGGGAGGAAAATGAGACACTGGAAAAGAATCGGGGTAACGGGTTTCGAACAAAACTAACAGGAGTAACACTAAATGACGCGAAGGCGTTGAAATGAATCAGAGGAAACCAGGAGCAGCCGACATTCTCGTGAACATTAAAAGTAAGACATAGACTTGAGCAAGCGACATTAAGGGAACTAAAAAAAAATAGCGAAGCTTGCACTACAAATGCAAGGCCGCCCAGGGTGCGAAGTTGATAGGCACTTGGCTGGTCCAGGTCTGTCATCGGCACGCCGTCATTTTGTAGTGATCTGAGGCTTTGGGAATGGCCTCGCGAAGCATCGCGGGTCCCAGCGAACGCTTCTCAAAATTTCGCACCAAGCTCAGCGTAAAGACGTTTGCGTCGAACGAGATACGGTGGCAGTAGTGGCACGCGGTGCCTTGGCTTGACGCCGTCTCACCCCATGGTTGTACTGCACTATGCACTAACGCATAGCTTCGCGAGACGCTGCACACCTGGCCAGTCAACGCACACTGTATTTTGCTTCGGCTTGCACGCGCAAGACATGCGCCAATCGGCCGTGGACCTGCCTGTGTGTAGTAGTGTGCTCAGGGCATGTGCGCAACAGAACGAAGAAGCACGCTTTCGAGCGCCGTACACTGAGCATTGCATAGCCGTGCAGGCACACTCTTCGGGAGAAGAAGTAATGATAATGATACTTTCCTGATGACCAGGACACACTACGGTCAGTCTAAACGGCTTTGATTGACTTGTGGGGTTTAATGTCCCAAGACCAGCTCTGAATATGAGAGACGCCGTAGTGGATTGATTGATTTGTGGGGTTTAACGTCCCAAAACCAGCTCTGATTATGAGAGACGCCGTAGTGGAGGTCTCCGGAAATTTCGACCACCTGGGGTTCTTTAACGTGCACTGACATCGCACAGCACACGGGCCTCAACATTTCGCCTCCATCGAAATGCAGCCGCCGCGGCCGGGATTCGATCCCGCGACCTTCGGATCTGCAGCCGAGTGCCATAACCACTAGACCACCGTGGCGGGGCGCCGTAGTGGAGGTCTCCGGAAATTTCGACCACCTGGGGTTCTTTAACGTGCACTCACATCGCACAGCACACGGGCCTCAACATTTCGCCTCCATGGAAATGCATCCGCCGCGGCCGGAATTCGATTCCGCGGCCTTCGGATCAGCAGCCCGGTGACATAACCACTAGACCACCGTGGCGGGGCAGCCTAAACGGCTGTGCTGTTCAAAATAATCAATGGCTCGTTATTGCGACACAGTGGAGACGAAGATGGGGAAAGCTCGCCTGCAGTTGCCGTAAAATTACATGGCGCGAAGAAATTAAGCAATTTGCAGGCCTGAAGTGGAGGCAGCTCGCGCACGACACGTCGTAATGGTGCTCGTTCGAAGAGGCCTTCTTACTGCTGTAGACTAAAGTAAGAGACGTGTTGGGCTAGCTGGTTTACAGATTCAGCAAAAAGTTTCATCTGCACTATAACACTCGTTGCGGTGCTAGTTCGTGCATAATTTCACGAAGGTAAGCGGCGCAACAAAGTAGAAGGACAAAGAAGAGCTCGCTCTGCCAACTGGTTTATTAGCAAAACAAGAGCTCAATACATATAATAAAGCACGCATTCGCACAAGGGAAGATCAAACGCGATACCACGAAAAGTCAAATTTACTGTTGCGCAAGTGTCTCAGGTTCGTTTACACACGTACTGCCGACAAATTTGGTAATTTAAGCCTCAGCCAACTCTACGAAGACGACGTTATGCAAGGAAGATGGAAACGTGTCCTGTTTTTTTTTATATTCATTCATTCATTAACTCTTTATTCATTAAAGGCCCCAAGGGGTATTACATAAGGGGTGGCATTGCAAAAAAAGAAAAAAACATGGTTACTATAAAACAAATGCAGACACTTGTTCTGTGAAAGCAGATGGACAGGTGATGAAGTCGTTCCAGTCCACAACCACTCGAGGGAAAAAAGAAGACGAAAATGTGACAGTGCGCACCTTGTGGCGAGCAGAATTTAAACAATGACCTATGCGATGTCATACGCATGCTGGCGGTGAGATGTGTGGTGCGATGGCAAGAGAGCGGTAAAAAAATTTGCGAAATAATGAGAAGCTGAAAATGCGACATCTACGCGAAAGAGATGGTAGATTGGCGGGTGATTTATTGACGATATGCTGATTTCGTGTGAATATGCTGAATGAATGAGCCGAGCAGCGCGATTCTGAAGGGATTCAGGGGCGTTGATGAGGTAATTTTTACGCGGGCACCAGATGGGAGAAGCGTATTCAAGTTTACGACTGATCAAAGATGTGTATGCTAAATGTCTTATTGAGGAGGAGCTTTTAGTAAATGACGTTTAAAGAATCCTAGCTTTGTGTTAGCAGATGCTACGATGTCGTTAATATGTAAACACCAATCAAGTTCAGTAGTTATAGTGATGCCTAGGTATTTGAAGGACTTGACTGATTCGATGGGTTCATTATTTATTATATGAGATGTGAGAAACAGATTACAACGGCGGGTTATTGACATAGCCTTGCACTTAGAAAAGTTTAGTAGCATTAGCCATTTATCACACCAGTTTTGAATAATGTTTAGGTCAGTTTGGAGCAAAATTTGGTCATTTGTATTAGACTTAGTGCGGCAAACAACACAGTCGTCAGTAAATATGCGAATATTACTAGAGACACAGAGGGGTAGATCATTAATATATATTAAAAAAAGAAGCGGACCTAGTACAGAACCTTGCGGAACACCTGCTGTTACTGGAAGTTGGTTAGAAGTGTTGTTTCTTTGCACAAACAGAGTGGTTCGTGAAAAATTGTTTGATCCAGCTTAGCGCGTTAGGATGAAGGTTAAGATGTGAAATATTTAGCAGTAGTCGTTGATGAGCTGTAGCAGTAGTCGTTGGTTGATGAAACGTGTTTGTATGCATACTGGGCTGTCCGTTACGTAGTCTTTGCACAGTAAAATTATTATTATTATTATTATTATTATTATTATTATTATTATTATTATTATTATTATTATTATTATTGTTATTATTATTATTATTATTAAGGATTTATCTTGTTCGTCGCGTTTGGTGAGCACTTTGGCTTGGGTAGCCTTGAAGCGAATTGAATCACGTGGGGCACATACCCTCAGTTTTATAGCTCATACTCCTAATACAAATCGTGTGAGAGCCCCACTACGTGTACATTTTGTTGTTGGCTTCTACATTAAAGAAAAGCTGGTATTGGCTGAGTTGTAGTGTCATCGAAACTGCCAGCGCGAGAAAAAAAAGAAAACATCGTCAACAAGAATACAGGGCGCCCACACTCCTCTTTCGCCTTCGCCGTGAAAGGAACGTGAGAGACTGAAAACAAATATTACTCCTTCCAACCAACCACCAACAGCCATGTTCCAACGCCAGCACGGTAACACTACAGCCATGGTCTGTACATCATACGCGTGCTCTAAAGCGGGATCTTACATGCATGAAGAAGCACACGCAGCGCAACACATGCGCAGGTAACACGCGAACGCTGTTTCAGCGCACACTAGGTAAAAGAAGAAGACACGAACTTAGCTGAACCATTTTAAAAAATCCGGCAGATCCCACTCATTGTGGGAATCGGTCTCATGCGATGCTTTCAATGTGAAAATTGCCTTTGATGAATTGTTCGGCATTAAGCCAGGCGTTAAGAGTAGCACAAAAATGTGTCCATGTGCATAAGGGGGCGCGTATTGAACGTGGTTAATCAGGAACGCGAACAGCGCCGTGGCGATTGATTCATAATTCGTGACAAGACTTGAAGTTGGCACTCACATTAGTGCAAAGAAAAGATAATAAATATTGTGACAATGCAGTCACCACGGGGTATTTATTAGGCCTGGATGATGCGGCGAACCGGCCGAGCCCAAAGCATAGAAGAGATGCGAGGTGACAACCCACAATCGATGAAGAAGAAACCCATGTGATGATGATTATGTACAGATGACGAAGAGTAGCGCATTAAGTGCCCACAATATGAACACTAAGGTGTGTTGATATGCGCATCACAAGCATCGTTCTTTGAAGCATTCCTACGGGACCGAGGAAAGTTGGAAAAAAGCGCGGCGAGTTACAGCAGAACAAATAAACGCCTATTACATTGCTATGGTAGCGCTTAGCAGATGTTAGAAGCGCCTTCGATGTTACACTAGTAGCATTGTCACATTTGCTTGTGGTGAGGCTTACATACTATATTTACCATGTGGGAAAATCCGCAGTAGCTTAGTGGTAAACTGCACGCCTTGCACAGGGGGGAAGGCGTCCCACACCCCCTTACCACTTGGTAGTTTCCGTGTGTGCCTGTGGGCTTCCTATGTCTACCTTTCAATCGCGGACGACTAGACATGGTATGCTTTTATTCTGTTTAATTGTGTCCGAATGAAATCAACAATTTCTGTTTAAGCATATCTTTGGTTGGCATTAGCTGCATAAAATTCAAACAGTTATGGCGCATGCCCACCTACTACGGGCCATGCACTACAGGTACGAGCCCCACGTGATTGCAGCTTCGCAATCACGTGGGGCTCATACCCTTAGATGACGAGTATGCGATGTTAGCGATGGATCAATCATGGATGTCAGTCATACATTTCTACTCTACCGTCTCAATTTTCGGTTGTACCATGTATACGAGACGACCAGGAGACCACGGAGTTGAGCGCGACTATATAGATAGATAGATAGATAGATAGATAGATAGATAGATAGATAGATAGATAGATAGATAGATAGATAGATAGATAGATAGATAGATAGATTTATGGGGTTTTACGTCCCAAAACCAGCTGCGATTATGAGAGACGCCGTAGTTGAGCGCTCCGGAAGACTTGACCACCTCAGTTTCTTTCACGTGCAGTTGACATCGCCCAGTACACGGGCCTCAACATTTCGCCTCCGTCGAAATGCAGCCGTCGCGGCCGGTATTCTATCCCGTGATCCTCGGATCAGCAGCCGAGTACCATAACCGCTGGACCACCATGGCGGGGCAAATAGATAGATAGATAGATAGATAGATAGATAGATAGATAGATAGATAGATAGACAGACAGACAGACAGACAGACAGACAGACAGATAGATAGATAGATAGATAGATAGATAGATAGATAGATAGATAGATAGATAGATAGATAGATAGTAGGCAGAAAGGGTCAAATAGACTTAAATGCTTCGCATTTAAAGTCTCGCATTTTCTACCAGAGAAGAAAGAAAGAAAGCAAAACACAAGAAAGAAATAAACTCTGGGTGAGCAATCACCAGGAGACGAAGATATAAGCTGCCTATCTAGCGACCTACAACTGAGTGAACACGGGAACAGTGCTTTTGGCAACATGCCTAACAGCTTTGTTTTTGCTATGCAGGCCTTTTTCGCGACCATTTCTGGATGGCCGTCCTGCTTACCTAGTGTTCCTGCGTCCTTCCAAACAATTGTACAGCCACAAGCCCATCTCATGCGCGGCACGAGTGCGCGCCACCCGTGGTGATGGCATTTTCGCTGGACGTTCCATTCATCTACCCAGCTACATCGACGCAGCTATCACCAGGAAACGAAGATTTAAGCTGCCTAGCTAGCGACATGAAATTCATTTAACACGGGAACAATGCTTTTGGCAGCATGCCTAACGGGTTTGTCTTTGCTACGCTACGCAGGTACATACGTACCACAACCTCTTTTCACACTAAAATAAAAACAGCTGCGATCGCTGCTGTTCCCGTGTTCACGGGTGTTATTAGAGGGCATCAGTGATTGCTTTTCCGTTTCCCTTCTTTTATTACAATCCGGCGACGTCGAGACTAACCCTGGACGTAACCGCGCTTCGAATCACTGCTTAATTTGTGTTCGCTGCCAGCGGACCCTACCGAATAATTTAATGTACTGTTCAAGCTACTAAAGCATTTGAACACTCGATCCTTCGAAAGCCCCAAGGCCCAGTCTGACCTAGCCTCTGATGTTAAAGCTATCATAAATGCCCACAGTGGTATCGAAACAAAACTTGCTGGTCTCCAAAAAAACGCTTCAATTTAGAGGAAAAAGATCATGCAGCGTCGACGAATTAATTAAGCAAATGGCATCCGCGCACGCCCAGTTTGAAAATGTTGCCTGCCGTTTGGACGCATTTGATTCACGTGCCGCTGAAGTAGAACGTAGGTGACGCCGTGATATTCTTATATTCCGAGGTATTCCTGACACAATAGAATCATGGCAAAAAACTGCGACCAAGCTAACGGCAGCAATAAAATGAGTTTGCTATTATTTTGCAGATGGTGCAAGAAAACGCGCACATCGCCTCGTCTCCTACAGTCGTACCAAGTTCTGCCATGAAATGGAAAATTTTCACACTTAAGAAAAGGGAAAGCATAATTGCACTACAGAACCAATATAAACTGTAGAGCGTGTGCAGGAGGAACCGATAACGACCACGTTTTCTCTGCAACTGCCTTCATTTTCTCCAAGAGGAAACCGCAGCAAAGCGAGACGTGGGAAAGCCATGCGAGAGGGAAAGTCACCAAACGTGTTTACACAAATGAGTGACAGGAGCCGCGCGGTGTCGGTTTTCCTGCTGTGCGCGTTCGGCGGCAGCAGGTGCCACTACAGCCCCCCCCCCCCTTCCCCATGAGAGGAGACCAATACGAGAAACGATTGCAACCGCCTTGGGCAAAGTGGGTCCCAGTGGACACTGCGCGCAGGAGATGGGGAAGAGTGCGGAGGGTACAGAACTGGGTTGGACACGGTTTGAAAAGAAGCCGACATGGACGAGACAGTTCTTTCTCTGCATGCGAGCTTCAGGCGCTCGTGTGCAATAGTTTCTCGGTATCCATTAACATACACAACAAACTTCAATGGGAAGCGCTCAAGCACGAGGAAGGGTCCGAGGTAATGGGGCAGCAGTGAACCACGCACAGGGTCATACCGCACAAACACATGTGTAGCCTTTTTCATATCTGCCACAATGTAAGCTGCACGGGCTGGGTTCCGTCGCGTCGGTTGGTGGGGGGAGGTCGAGGAAAGCATTGCGAAGGAGGCTCACATATTCACTTACTGCCGGAGTGCTTGGGTGTGAAGTGTCCTCAAAGAAGTCAGCGGAGAGGCGCATTGCGGTGCCATTAACGACCTGTGCCATGGCGCAGTAGAGGTCTTCTTTGTACGCGGATCGGATGCCCAGCAGAACGAGGGGAATAGCTTCTACCCATGTGGTTCGAGACCCGCGCGCTGTCAATGCAGCTTTGAGATGCCGGTGGAAGCGCTCGATGAGGCCTTTTTTCGGGGATGGTAAGCGGCTGTTCACGGAGCGGTCATTCCAAAGAACTTTAGAAACTCTGCGAAAAGTGAAGATTCAAACTGACGGCCCCGGTCAGTGATTGACGTTGTCGGCAGCCAGACCGTGAGCACCAAGTGGAGATGATCACTGCGTCTGCGGCTGCAGTGATATCAGGAATTGGCGTCCCATCGGGCCACCGCGTAAAACAGTCAACGCATGTCAACAAATACCGCTGACTTGGCAAGGCGGAAGCGGTCCAACTATGTGAACGTCGACTAAAGCAAACCGTTCGTGAGGTTACAAGAAGCGGCGGGGACGCGGTACTGGCTACCGGTGAGCTAAAGCGCGCTGACAAGGCGCACACGCGTACCCAGTCGCGAATGTCCGCGTTCATGCGGGGCCACACAAATCGAGCTCCGACAAGCTTTTGAATACCTCGAATACCAGGGTGAGCCAGGTTGTGGAAGGAGTTGAAGGCTAGCTTGCCAAAGGCGGTCGGTAAGAACAGCCGCGATGTGTGTGTGGAGGTATCATACACGATAGGTAAACCGTCTGAAAAGCTATTGGCTCCAATTGCAGGGACGTGGTCGCTTCGCGCATATGAGTCAGATCAGGACACTTCTCCTGCTCCGTCGCGAGTTTGCAGATATAGAATGGAAGCAAGGTTGTCATGTTCTTCGAATGGCTGCGTATGACAGCGTCCACGCGGCTGGGTGTATCCCCCCGTGTGTTATCACAGCCACTAATGTGTCGAATGTCGGTTGTGAATTCGGTAAGAAGAAATCTGACGTACCTCGCGTGGTGTGTATTGGGACTCGGAACGACCGATGGAGCAGTTCAGGTGCTTGTGATCGGTGTATATGGGGAACGACCGGCCTTCGAGCAGGTGACTGATATGGCGCACGGACAGGTATATCGCGAGGAGTTCACGGCAGAACACACTATAGCTGGTTTGGGCGGGGTTCATGCGTTTAAAGTAGACGGCAAGGGGCTGCCTCTCGCCATGAACTTGCTGTTGCAGAACGGCTACCACCGCAGAGCTTCATGCGTCGGTCATGAGTGTCAAGGGGCACTGCGGATTTGGGTGAATGAGGAGAGTTGCTTCGGCCTATAGCCGCGTTTAATGGCGAAAAAGCTCGTCATCCGCAGCCCTGGGCCAGGTTAGCGGGGCAGATTGTTGTGTGCCAAAGAGCAGGCGATCGAGTGGTTCCAGGAGTGCTGCAGAGTTTCGGACGAAACGGCGGTAAAAATTTACCAGACCCAGAAAATGGGGGAGCTTTTTAGGCGAAGTCGGCTTGGGGAACTCCACGACTGATTTTACTTAGTCACGAAGCGGGCGGATGCCACTGGTGTCGACATAATGGCCGAGGAATGAGAGAGAGTGCACTCCGATCTTTTTTTTCCGCTGTTTATGATAATGCCGTTGGCTTCAAGCCGCTCAAAGAGAAGACGAAGGGGTTTCAGGTGCTCTTCGAAGGATGAGCTTGCCACGAGTAGATCATCCACCTAGGCAAACACGAACGGGAGTCCTCTCGTCACGGTGTCAATAAAGCGCTGTGAGCTTTGCGCAGGGTTTCTGAGTCCGAAGGGCATTCGCAAGAATTCGAAAAGCCCCAATGGTGTCGTTATGGCCGTTTTGGGATTCATTCATCCGCCACTGGGATTTGGTGGTATGCCCAGAGAACAATTTTCGAGAATATTGTAGCACCGTGCAGAGTAGAGGTGAAGTCTTGGATGTCGGGAAGTGGGTACCGGTCAGGGACGGTCTTAGCGTTGAGGAGCCGGTAGTCTCCGCATGGCCTTCAAGTGAGCTAACTTTAGGGACGACATGGAGAAGTGACGCCCAAGTGCTGGAGGACGGTGTAATTATGCCAAGCTACAAATATGCGGTCGAACTCTGTGCGGGCCACTTTGAGCTTGTCGGGAGCCCGGCGCCGTAGACGACAGAAAACAGGGGGTCGGATGTTATTATGTGGTGTTCAATAGCGTGGACAAAAGGTTGAGTCCAGTCTGGTGGAGATGTCAGGGATGGGAACTCATTTATCAAGGTGGCGAACGCTTCTGTGGCAACTGTAGCGCAGAAAGGCGCCACATCTGTAGTTGCGGTCGCAGCTTTGCCTTCAACAGACAAGCTCGTTAATGAGACGAGAAGACGTTTGTGCTGAGGTCAACAAGCAGGCCATGCTTGGCAAGAAATTGGGCCGTTATAACAGCAGAACCGACTTCGGCGACTAAAAACACCCACCGGAACAGCCTTCGAAGCCCCCATTTCAGAGTGATGGAACATTGGGAGCACACAGGAATTCCGGTGCCATTTACGGCTTGGAGGTACAAAATGGCAGGCGAATTGCGTTTTGACCTTGTGGCTGGGAGAACGCTTTATTTATTTATTTATTTATTTATTTATTTATTTATTTATTTATTTATTTATTTATTATCACCCTCAGGGCCAAAGGCATTAAAGAGGGGAGTGGGTTACAGCAAATGAAAACAATAAAATAAACAGAACGGTCAAGTACAAAGGCTTCTCAATTATACAGTTTTAGCTCGTCGTAAGAAATTGGTACAAAAGAATGACAGAAAAATGGAAACAACAAAATACAAAATGCACTCAGGTTACAAACATATAGTAGGAAAATTGCTTCGATTATACAATGTTAGCTAAAGGCGCTCGAAACCTTTGGGTATCGTGAATGGATACGATTTCATCAGGAAGGTGGTTCCATTCCGTGGATGACCGAAGGAAAAGTGACTGCGAAAACGTTTTAGTGTGACATGATTCGACACCAACCTTATAACGATGGTCGATACGAGGCGATACGTACTGTGGCTGAAAAATGAAATCATTGCGGAGTGTTGAATGATGGTATAGCTTGTGAAAAAGAACTAAACGTGAGATTTTGCGACGAGAAGAAAGTGAATTAAGCGAAAGGTTAGTTTTCATGGCAGACACACTTGCAGTTCTATTATAATTACGTAAGATGAAACGAACTGAATTATTTTGAACGAGTTCTAATGAATTAATGAGTTTATCAGTGGCAGGATCCCAAACAGCACATGCATATTCTAGTTTCGGACGTATAAGGGTAGTATAAAGAAGCTTTTTTAGGGATGAAGGGGCAGTTGAAAAGTTACGGCGCAGGTAACCAAGCATGCGGTTAGCATTATTAATTATATAGCCGGTATGAACATTCCAAGATAAGTTAGCAGAGATGTGCACACCTAGGTATTTGTAAGAGTTAACCACTTCCAAGGGAACATTGTTTAAATGATATGTATGCATGCTGTTAGTTATTCGGGATACATGCATCACTTTACATTTGCTAACGTTTAGTTCCATTAACCAATTTTTACACCAATTAGCTACAGTGGGTAGATCCGACTGAAGGTGGTTATGATCTTGTGCATTAGTCATTTCACGAAAGATAACACAATCATCAGCAAATAAGTGAACGTGGGATGATAGAGAGGAAGGGAGGTCATTAATATAAATGAGAAATAAAAGAGGCCCGAGCACTGAACCTTGCGGTACACCGGAAGTTACGCTTCGAAGTGGTGAGTTATGGCCGTTTGCGGTAACAAATTGAGTGCGATTAGATAGGAAACATTCAATCCACTTTAGGATGTTAGTGTCAAGGTTCAGCTGTCTTAGTTTATAAAGTAAAAGTTTATGAGAGACCTTATCAAATGCTTTAGCGAAGTCTAAAAAAATACAATCTGCAAATGATGAACGATCGAGAATACGATGTAATTTATGCCTAAAGATTGCAAGCTGAGTTTCACATGAAAATGTTTTTCTAAAGCCATGCTGAGCTGGTGTGAAAAATGCATTTGATTCAAGGAAGTTAACAAGATGTTTGAAAATTATATGTTCGAGCAACTTACAGCAAGTACTCGAGAGTGAGATGGGGCGATAATTGGCTGGTAGATTTTTGTTACCTGGTTTATGCAGTGGAACCACCTTCCCGATTTTCCATTGGCTAGGTTGAGCAGACGTATCCAGCGATTGCTGAAAAAGTTTGGTTAAGATAATAGAACTAATGGCGTTTGTATTTTTTAGAAATTTCGCGTTAATAGAGTCGTAACCAGGCGATGAGTTTTGATTCAGGGAATCGATTAGCTTCGCAACGCCAGCAGTTTCAACTATCACTGGATCCATAGCTACGTAGTCATACTGGCGAGTAGGAGGTAGGCAGTCATGACAGGAAATGGAAAAATTTTGTACAAATGCGTCGTTAAGGGTGGCAGCACACAGTTCATTAGGTATATGGTTGCCCAATGGGTCTTCCAGAGTTATGTAATCATTGCGCAAGGGCTTGATTACACTCCAAAACTTTTTAACGTTAGTCATTAACATAGATGGAAGCACGTTAGATAGAAAATTAGATTTAGCGTTCTTTAGTGCTGATACGTACGTGTCGAATGCGGACTTATAAGCAGACAAGCGTGTGTCAGTTGGAGAGTTTTTTGTAGAACGATATAGGCGACCTGGCCTCCGGTGTCGATGTTAAATTTTTGTCCGGTGGTGAGGTCGGTGGCGTGGAAAAGGCGACATTCTTCGAGGCCCTGAACACTCGTCGCCGCTAGTGGTCAGCCGGTGGGTTTTCCGTCCAAGCGCATGGCAAGAGACAGTGGCGAGCCGCGGCGCGGAAACGGTGATGGTAGTAGCACAAACGTCGGCCGGTGGACTCACTCCGGTGATGCTCTCCGTGCCGTAGGGGTGTTGTATGATAGTCCGCGCTGTCGTGAACGGCGTGGATGATTGTCTTGCCGCGTGGCTGCCAGCAGTATTTCTTCTAATCGGTCGTGGAGGTGGTCAATGTGAGAAGTGGCCGTAGCAGTCAGGCTAGAAGGAGCGCATGACGACGAGGACGGCGTGAGGGGGGTGCTGACGGCAGCGACTTGCAAGTGCTGTGTTGCCACTTCCATGACTGTGGGCCAGAGTGGCGAGTGACGGCAAGTTCATGGTAGATACAGTAGTCAGAACCATTTGCACGTTGGACGGCAAGCATTGGAGGAAGGGTTCGCGTAGCACTGCATTATCGAAGGCCTCTGCGCACGATCCAACGAGCTGCATCATTTGTCATGAGCTGCGTAGGCCTTCGGTCACGAGCTCCGCAGTTGATAGCAACTGTTGGATTCGAGTTCGTTCCGATGCAGCTGTTCTGTCGAGCAGCGCTGCCTTTAGTTCGTCGTAGGGAGCTGGCGGGAGGTTCGCGCTGAAGAAAACCAGGACGTCGGGCACTTCTTCTGCGGCTGTGGGTGGCAGCTGTTATGTTCGGCGATAGATCAACGGGGAATAGGCGACGGGGACCTTGCGCTTGGCTTTTGTGTAGAAACGTCGTCGTATTCACTCAGTATATACACAGTAAAAGCAAAAGTGGCTGCTTTGTTCCCGCGACACCCGCGGTCAGTAATTGCTGTGACATACATAGCTGCGCAGCAGAGGGGACAAGACGGGTGACAGGTCTCTCCACTGCTGCAGTGTAGAGCATTTTCGAAGGAAACGCGGCATCCGAGAAAGGAACAAAAGGGCGAGAGTCGCTTGCAAGAACAGCGGGAGTTTGCTGTCAATGTAATCCTTTCAGCTTTCAGCGCGGTCGACTTGTCGCCAGGGGTCGCCCGTTCGGGGGAGATGACCGCGCCATTGAAATGCACGGAAGTGCTTTTGACGACAAATAGACCTGTCTGGCAGTCCTGTTGAAGCGGCGGCTTGGAAACATGCGGCTGGGGAAATAGAGTGGCAATTTGGTCCTGCTGCGGAGTTCTGCTAACTCATCACGAGATTAGTGATCGATGCCAGGCACGTAGCCAGGATTTTTTTTCGGGGTGGGCCCAAATGCATCATCATCATCATCATCATCATCATCATCATTTATTCACCCTTAAAGGCCCTTCTCAGGGTATTACATAACAAACGGGGGGAGGGAGGGCAACAGCGTCAATATCAGCATAGTCATTATTATACAATTCTTAAAAAAAACTTGCCCGGGAATATAGAAGGCGTTTAATTATTAGACGAGAAAGAGAACAGAGTGCAATGCAGCCCACGAGGCGAGTTAATCCCAGATGGAAAGGAAGTTTTTTGACACTACAGTAAAGCTAGTGCGTGTGCACGAGAAAGAATACTTTCTAACCAAGTAATCTGGACGAAGAAGGGCCATACAGAGTCAGTGACGGAAAGAGGAGCGACAAAAAAAAAAAAGCAATGCAAAGGAATCAGGCGCCCACTTACGGATGTGCAGAAAATAAAAAGATATTTGTCGGACGCTTTCTCTACTCGACTTCTCACACTCTGTCTAAACTTCAGGCATGCGAGAAGAACGTGAGCCACTTTTGACAGCAATTCTTAAAAGAAAAAAACAGACATATTCGCGAAAACAATTTTATTCAACCACAAATAACCAAAACACGGATGCTTTCACGACACAAAAGATGCGGAACGCTAACATTCGTTTTAGGAAGCAATATCAAAGAATGACATTGCGAGTGGTTTTACAATATAGTAAAAGTCAATGCAAAAGAAAAAAAAACGACCATGTAGCTTGGCCGAAAAGAGTGGTTCACCCTGCGAATTTCATGCGTCGCGCTTTCTCTATAAACACAGTGATAATTTCGTCGACACTGACTTGCATCCGGTGAATTGACATAAGAGCCAGGCCATTAAGCCGCTCTTCAGCTTTTCGGTTCCTCAAATATGTTTTTACTCTTTTTAGTGTCGAGAAGCTGCGTTCTGCAGCAGCTGCGCTCACTGGGATTGTCGCCAATATCTTGAGCGTGTGAAAGTTCGGCAAGAGGGCTTTGTTGCATTCAGGTATAAAGCGCCCGTCGTAGAGCGGGGAAGTTCCTCCTCTTGCATGGCTTGTCATTTAGTTTTCAAGATTTTCCTTTCACCTTTTAGCGTAACGATATGCGCTGTTGTCATATCTCTGAGGTAAAAATTGAAGGCCGGCTGAACAGATTCGAATTTGCCCTTGCAGGCGTGCTTTTTCAACACAAATTGCAAACTTTGCAGTGATTTCCGATGGTTTGCAAAGCGCCGTTTGAGGAAAGCTTTCAGGTAATCTATCTATGGAATGAACGTGGCTCACATTACCCTTCCACAGAACTACAAGCGACCCTGTTTACCCTGTTTGTTTACCCTTTTCACTCCTTCGGCCACGCGGGCGCCTGCCCCAACGACGCAGGCGGCGGAAAAAGGGTGGTGGGGTTCCCAGAGGTGCCAGGTGGTTGAACGGGTTAATGGGTCGTCGAAGCCGTCGCTTTCCACACAAAGTCCCCTTTTTCAAGCTTTCGGTTAGATTCCGCCGTCCGGTCGTGGAAAAACTCTGCGTCTGCGGCAAAGCAAAGCCGTACGCGTGCGTGTTCCCACGCCGCCCAGCTATCAGTTAAACAAAGCACCTGAATGCTCCCTAAGTTGCCGCCACTACGCGACTGTATAAATGACGCCCGCAGTATGTCGCCTGCTAGCTCTGCAGCAACAAAGACACCGCTCCTCTCGTTAAGACATTTCCTCAGGGAATCCACCGGTGTAGCCAACGCTATCCTTTTCTGTATGTGCTGTCATTCTTTGCACTGTTCCTTGAAGTAATCCAACTACCGAGCGCCCTGACTGTAGATGACAATCCTCGTTTCGTGCAATGTAGCCATGGTCGCTTTTGCCCAGAAAACCCGACACAACCGACCAACCACCTTCCTAAACATAACTGATGCGACGTAGAAAATTCGCACGAAGTACGGGCAGATAACGTCGTTTTCTCTCGTTTCAAAGCCGTATGGCAACATTTTGTTCATTCTGGTAATTTCGTTTCCGACAAGCTTGTCTTACATATATTGCAATGTCCGCGCTGCGAAGTTTTCTTTCTTTTTCCGCAATTACAAAGCAGTAACTGTTTCCGTTAATTGGTTTCAGTTGGTAATATGACCGTTGTGTCAGGAAGGTTGATACGGTGGTCGCTATCTTGGGAATGTTGGACTATCGGGTTGCGATCTGTTGCAAAATTGCGGAGGTCATTCCTGTGCTGTCGAAATGTTTCTTTGTGGTTTTTCGTTTCGCCGATGTAGTCGCATCGCATTTTTGTATACAGTGCCTTGGGCTCTCTCCTTCGGTGGACGGTCTTTGGCAATATGTAGAGAACATCTGTTCGTAGGCTTGTGAGTCACTCGGATGCCTTCTTTTCTGAGAATACGGCGGATGGTTTCGCTAACGCCTCAGACATATCGGAGAGTGGTGTTTGTGTTGTGGTGTTGATTCAGGAGCCGGACGCTGAATTCTCGGCAAGCGTAGCCGTGCTTTTAGAACTGAAGTGCTTTCGGAATAAAGTTCCTTGGGTAGCTGTTTTTAGTGAGTTCCCTGACTGTCATTTGTTTCTCATTTGTTTAAATGTGCACGCCGCTACTTGTACTTGTGCCTCTATACCCCTGCATTAATGGCTGACTTGACAAATTTCGGGGGGGGGCGGGCCCCCCTGGGCCCCCCCTTGCCTACGTGCCTGATCGACGCTATCTTTCGGAGAAGCTCGGTGCAGCGAGCGGGTCGAAGCGTGGGAAACGCGAAGGCGTAACCATGGGCTCTCATGGAGAGTGTGAGCACGGGTTTTATTGGCGAAGTGCTACAGATGGGTTGGTCCCAGAAGGCGGTCGCAGAAGCGACCAGGTGTATTTAACGGAGAACAGAGAAGAGGAGGAGGGAGAGCTTAGCGCTTGCTCGGGTCGCAGACGCGGCAAGGTGGTCAGAGGTCGAGCTTGGCGCTGCCTCTGACGAGTTATGATGAGGTTTGAAAGCTTGTTGCTTGTCCACGTTTGAGTGCAAACAATAAGGGCTCGGAACGAACCGTTTGGTGTGGTTTGAGCCCAGTTGTGTTGTTGTGATGTCTGCTGACAATACTGGCTGCCGCGGCCAAGCTTTGTAAATAGTGTACAGTTTAAATAAACCTGCGTGTCTTGGTGTATGGACATCTTGGCCCATGCTCCGTCCTTCAACGTGTCGCCGCGGTCATCAGAACCATTGAGAGAGAAGACCAATTCCCAAAATTAACTGCAGCGCACTAACGACATGGAATTTCTGAACCTCACTGTAGCGATACCACAGAAATTGCGTGGCCGGTCGCTTCTGCAGTACGTGAATTTTGGCCGAGTTCAGCGGGTCTGGTTGGTCTTGTGGCATGGTGGCTCCTTCAGCGGCTGTGCGTGCCTAACCGGGTCACCAGTTTGTAGAGCGCGTTCAGGAGGATGTGACATATGTGACACATTTAAATGACACACAAGCTGCGCTTGTGGCCAGCTGGATAAGCTGCCTGCATGCACATGACATTCATAATTGAGAATGCAAAACGGGGCATTTTAACCCACCGGTGCGACGTAATCCGCTTTCTTATGGTGCTGTTTAAAGAGGCTGTGCTTAGTTTTAGTGATAAATGGGCGCGCTACCTGATAAACAGTGCCAACTTATGAGCCGTTTGACCGGTAAACGCACAGAGCTAACCGCCGCTGCTGGAAAAAAAGAACTTGCCGCTTTCACATGCGTTCGCGCTGCGGCAGTGCTATTGAAAGTATGAGGCACAAACTCGCAGCGGTAAAGCGAACCTGTGTCAGGGGTTCGAAGAAAATTGCCGCCGTGCCGCCGTACAAATTGAATCAAATAAGCGGCCGAAACGCAATCGATACCGATGGGCTGCTGCTTAACGTAAGGTAGTGAAATCTTAAGACGTGTACTAAAGAAATCAAGCCCCCTCACAACCTTATCTCAGAGTACAAATATAATCACTGTGTACTTTGTAGCGCCTCAGTATGCGGCGCCCGTCAAGAAAGAAGTTGGCATTCGACCGCGCGGCAGGCGCAGGGCGAGAACAAAAAAATAATCATTTCGAAAACTCTACGCTCTCAGGGCTGGATCTTTCTCGTATTAGCTCGGACAGTTAATGGTGACCCGATAAGGAGCACGCAACTCCAACCATGCCGCATGGATCCCGACGGCTCTTCCACCCAGCCTACCGGTCCTGACACTCAAGAAGACGCCAGACCTAGCAGTGCTGCGGTGGCTGCCGATCGACTAAAACCTGCATACATTGCCGCTCTCTCGTACGCGGAGCTTCCATCTCCAGTCTGGATGCCCACATCCAAGCACGTTCACTAGGCGACTCCTATGGCTCACGCTCTACGGGGGGAGCCCTGTAACGCCTCAGTATGCGGCGCCCGTCAAGTAAGAAGTCGGCATTCGACCACGCGGCAGGTGCAGGGCGAGAATAAAAAAAAATCAGTTCGAAAACTCGGCGCTATCAGGGCTGGATAATTCTCGTGTTAGGTCCGACAACTTCTTCCCAGCAAAATCATGCGTAACTATGTTTGTCGCACACTTCAAATATATCTTAAAGTTCATTGTCTGTCTGTCTGTCGCCTGGTTGAGTGCTCCTAGCAGGAAAATCGCAAACTGAAATATGGGTCTAAGTTAGCAGTTCCACTGTACGCGCAACTGGACGGAACGCGCCAAGGTTGTTTCTTACGCCATCTACGGCGATATCTGAAACGTCCGACTTTCGAGGACCTGGTAAACCTTTAAAGGAAAATTGACAATTAAGACGGACGTAGTCTGCATGTCAAAACATACGAACCCAAGGCACGGACCAGGAGGCTTCATGCATTCTACGTTGATACGAATGCGGCAATGGCGGAACGTTGTATATTGCAAGCGCGTGACAGCATGCGCATAATAACATTGTTCCTTCCCTCTCTCACAGAAACACACGCACATGCGCGACCCCATCCTTTGAACTGCAGCAGCTGCTGTTTTGTGCGGCTGAGACAGATTGCCGCATGTTTTCCTAGCACAAACGCACTGAAACCCACCGGCATATTCATGTGCAAGAACAAAAGTAGGTCTTGTAAATAAAAATACTGGTACGAGCACTCATGCACCTAAGATCAACAGCAACAAGAGAACACGGACATGTTTCCTGAAGCCATACGGTTGGATATCGCCAAACACGTGCACTGTGTAGTACATCTAACCACCGCCGATCTTTCTAACACGCCTATGCGAAAACGTCACGTACAAAATGATTCACCATACAGCTGCTGGCGCCGTTCCCCGTTTTGAAAAAAAAAATATCTCTAGCATTTCCAATAGCGATACCAACGCCGTCAACAGGGCTAAATTTCGCGCCAGCATCCGCCCCAACAGCTCCAGTAGACTACGAAAGGAAACCACTCTGAGCAATGTGGCTTTAGAAAGCACATAAAAGGAAATTGTCACCGAGAACGTTCATTTTCAAGCAGCATTCACCTGTCATAAACCTTTATTTTTAAACTATTTTTGAAATCATGTATTTGTCAGATTTTTCCGCCTAACGCCAAGTATGACGGTAGAAATAAAAGAGGGTAGTACCTATAAACAAAGGCAACAAAGCTCTCAAGGTATGTCATTTATTAACATGCGAACTCGACGTCGAAACGTAAAAAAACGGGGTATATGTTAGCCCTTATACCGCATCGTCCACTTGAATGGAACCTGTTCACATGCAGCTTATTGAAAATTTTAGCTGAACGTAACGAGGAACTACATAAACTTGTTACAAATATTGACTTTCATGACAAACGAACGGGGTAATCACTAGTGTTGTCACGAGCGGCATGTTCAGATGGGCTCATTTTTCCCTAGACGTCATGCTACTCTGACGTGAAAAGTGTCCACGCTGGCGTTTCAGGCGTGTGCATACTCGCGCACTATACTACCGATGTCAAGTGCGCCGGATTGATATCCCACGGTGGATAATATGAGTGCAGAAGACATGCGCTCCTCTACAATTGACCCCGCATCGGTCCCGATGTTTTATGCTCCCGTTTTTTGAATGTGATTGCGTCGACGTTAAAAAGTGATGGAATTTTGAATGTCCTGAAGCACAAAGATTGTCGCACCTAGAAAGGCTCACCACTACAAACACAGGAAGGAGCATATTGCAAGAGCTTGTCATCACGTACCACAAAGAGCATAGTTCTAAGGCGGACATACCTAAAGAGATACGAGCGAAGATACACGTTGCCCCGGTTCCAAGAAACATGAATCCTATTTACAACCAAGGCCGCCGAAAAGCCCGAGCTACAGCTCTTCTGAAAGCCTACTGCAATGATAAGAATGCGCGGTTCACTGACGCCGCCAGCTACCCCGACGGTGGACGCTTCGCTGTCGTTGTGATAAACTCGGAGAAAGCCACAACGCATACAGCTAGTGTCAAGACCCGACACCCGGAGGTTGCTGAAGAAATGGCCATCGCCCTGGCCATAACTGATGCCGACACTCAGGTTATACTCAGCGACTCGCGCACAGCTGTGCGAAATTTTGCTAAAGGTTTGCAAACCATATTGGAATGCCGGAACGATAGTGTCTCGCAGCGGAAAGCCACGAAGGCTGTGCTCAAGTTTTTGCGCGCAACGGGCCTCATGAACCGTCTCTGACACATGCCGTGCTTGTGTGTGTGCGCGAGTTGACCTCTCTCTTTCTCGCTTTCTTCTTTTCTTCCATTCCTTTCCTGTCTCCCTTCACCCCTTCCCCAGTGCAGGGTAGCAAACTGGATATTTTCCTTCCGGTTAACCTCCCTGCCTTCCGCCCATTATCTCTCTCTCTCTCTTTGCTAAAGGTAGAATTTCGATTGAAGCCCTTCGTATACTCACGAATGCCTCCCGGGTTTCCCAGGCTAACTTGATCTGGTTCCCCGCCCATATGGGCGAAGTCTGCCCGCACCTCCCCAACCTCAACGAAGATGCTCACTCCGCCGCACGCGATGCTATAACCCGTGCAGGAGTAGACGCATCTGTCGAAGAGTACGCGAACTGGGACCGACTCACGAGTTACAACGAAATAACAAAGGCGTTCTACTTGGCCCGGCGGTGCTACCCTCCACCTAATGGCAACCTATGCAGAGCTCAAACAGCTATACTTGGAGGCTGCTGCAAATGAACACTTACCCCAATCCACTGCTATACCACCGAATCTACCCCGATATCTATCACACGAGTATCTGTAAGATCTGTCAAAAAGTCACAGCTACGCTTAAGCATATGCTCTGGAAATGTGAGGCTAAAGCCAAAGGTATTAACTCCGATGTTCTCTCGGCGAGGTGGGACGCCGCCCTGCGCAGCTCCGCGCTCGGCGACCAACGCTGGGCAGTCCAGCAGGCCTGTGAAGCGGCGTCAAGGCAAGGCCTCGACGTCCCGACATGGGAGACCTGAGCCCGGGTCTTTAATCTGCTGGACGTTGAATAAAGTTTTTCCATCCATCCATTTTGAATGTCAAGATCTCCAGGCGATTATGACGCAGTAAACGCATAATGGAAAGCTCCGTATTTGTTTTTACCCCTTTGATTTTTAAACGTGCGTCTTATAAGAAATGTACTTCTGCTTTTATCTTTCTTCTTTTTTTAATTTCGACCCCGTAATATGCAGCCGCCGTGGCCGGGATTCCACTGCGTTACCTCGAGTCTAGCTGCTGAGCAGCCATGTTAAGTCGCCTTGTAGTGACGCCTTGTAGACAGCTGCTGTCGATCAATTACCGAGCACAGCCACATTTCATGAAGATATCAATTTTCCGCCCGTCGACAGAGACTGGAAGTCCAAGCCAGAAAAAGTTGCGCACTCTATTTTCCGTAACGTGAAGGGGGACGCGCTAGTCATCCTACGTTCGTTCGTCGCAGGAGTCGTCCTACGAATGAGGGAGGACGGTGTGGTTTGATTGAAGGGCGGCTTGTCTGAGGGATCCACTGTTTTTTGAGCGGACACTAAAATATGTCTGGGGCATGCGGCGATGAGAGTAAGCATTCACGCTGGAATGCGGTTTTATGCAGTTCCAACCTGGACGAACACTTGTGGGCTGTCGGACGGGGCCGCGACGCGGCAGAGGCTCGACCTTTCTCTCCCGACGAGGTAGCTGCCCGCTACTCGCTAACCTGTGCCCTACGGACCAAAATAACGTTTTTCATCCATCCGTTCGGGTGTGTCCATGGAGACTCTAGTAATGTAGGCAGATAAGGACGGGACTGTCTCACGACGAGTGACCAGCGAATGGCCAGAAAAGTCAAGAATGCGCATAGAACGATAGACAACGGAAAGAGGTGGTCTTTCGGATGGAGGAAAAGCCCCTGGGAAGAAGCAACCGAGAAAGAATCGGGAGCAGCAGCCACAACTAGACAATCCTGTCGAGGATAAGCAGACAGGTTTGCAGCTCTAGATAAGCCGGAGTATCTCCAGTTGTGTGCGAGGTCCAACTATTCCGTGTAAACGACGCTGTCTGTAGGACCGCATGGATGTTTATTTTTCGTTTGTAACTGTGGAGACTAGCAGCTGTGTGTACAGCGCCTGTAGTTCTGTGCGATTATCCAGCGTTTTTATGAGCCATAACTGCGCTGTAAAGAAAGAGAAAAAAAGTAGCGATAACAGAGAAACGGGCTTCGTTTCTCCTTGAGACCAGCGAGTTTTTCCTCCATGCATATTGTACAGATCGCGCCCTTTTGCGGTAATTGAAAATGGAGAAAGTCGCGCGATCGAATCCCGGCGGCGGCGGCTGCATTTCGATGGAGGAGAAATGTTGAAGCCCGTGCGCTGTACCATGTCAGTGCGAGTTAAAGAACCCCAGGTGGTCGAAATTTCCGGAGCCCTCCACTACGGCGTCTCTCATAATTAGAGCGGTTTTGGGACGTTAAACCCCACAAATCAATCCATCAAAATGGAGAAGCTTCTCTCCCCAGCCCCACAGCTTTCTCCCTTAGCACGTGCGCGCGCATGCGCACGCCAGGCTATGTCGTTTCACTTTGCTTAGCACAGTGTGCAGTGATTTTATCTGTTGACTTCTGCCTGTTCTGTGCGATGGCTTTCACACGCGATGTTGTACTTGCAGCCTGTTCTTCAGTGCCGTCATCAGTGAAGTGAGTGCTTCGAAATGTAGCGAGTACGTACGGTAAGGGTTAGACGCGTGCCCACGCCGAACACGTGCCTGGGATTGGCATGACCTCCCTAAAAGCGGCGGATTTTGGTGCACGAGCGCAACATGTGTTATTATTGAGGGCACGCTCATGGTGTCTCGAGTGTCGGGGTTTTATGCAATGCTGTCATTTATGGTTATTGCTTAAATATACGCATGTTAACTCGGCTCGCAACGCACCTTTTCACCAATAGCTGGGGTGTTCGGCATCGTATTCGTAGCCCGTGTTGCAAGTAATAATAGAAAAACTGTGCCGCTCAGTTTGCTATGACACTACGCGACAATAAAATAAAGACCAGCATTAGGTGGTTACCGCTACTCTGAACGAAACTTGCACATTGCTAGAACAGCCAGACGGTACTGACCTTTGAAACAGCTGAGTAGTGCAACATGGTCGTCACCGAACGACGGTAAGTAAAGCTCGTCGTCTTTACGCAGCTACCACGCTGTGAGCAACGGAACGCACGCGTTACGCACCTGCTATAACGCAAGTAGAGCAAGCGTTCAATCACGCTTTCAAGTAACTTAACGCACGCAGACGATCGACTCAAACTTGTTTCTCTTAGGCCGGCCCATCTTCGCGTGCTTCAGCATCCTACGTAAACCCGAACTTCACAGCTAAACTTACGTGCCGTGGCGGACAGCACACTGTCGTTTTCAACAAGAAATCTCATCTAGATGTATACGCCCTACAAAGCACGACACTAAACCCCTGAAACCGCATTCTGCTCCGCAACTCCATTGCCCGGCGATCACCAGAGATGCACCATTCCATCACAATCTGCACCGCTCTCCCACCAGAGACTACTGGCACGGAGCCGGACGACCGCATGCAGGAAAGAAGCGAGTCCGCCGCGGTGGTGTAGTGGTTACGGTACTCGGCTGCCACCCAAAAAACGCGGGTTCGATCCGGGCCGCGGCGGTCGCATTTTCGATGGAGGCGAAAATGCCAGAGGCCCGTGTACTGTGCGTTGTCAGTGCACGTTAAAGAACCCCAGGTGGTCTAAATTTCCGGAGCCCTCCACTACGGCCTTTCTCTCCTCTCTATCTCTTTCACTCCCTTTCCCCCACCCCCACGGACGCTTAGCCGTGCTCCCTACATGGGCTGCAGAAATTAGCGTCCTTTCCTAACCGAACCACAATCATCATCATCAAAGAAGCGAGACGCGAAGAATTATAAGGCGCGTTCGTAAAGCTACGACTGTGAGCGCCGGTAGTATAGTGGTAGAATACCGGCCGGCTTTCATCGTTGATGGCGTTCAACGTGATGGCAACAAGAAATTTGCAGCGTTGGGTGGCCAAGTACCGCAGTGACCTTGTCGAGTGAACTTGGCGCAAGTAAAAATGCTTCGCTCTTTGTTCGCGCGGCATTTACTATCTGTACTGTGCCCGGTTATTAGATAAACTAGTGCAGTTACCACAAAGGATTGGTTTCGAATGTTGTGGTGGAGATGAGCGAAAATAGATTAATCCCACCACCGAAACAACAATGTTAAGTTCTCCTCGATGTGCTTGCCCCGCCACGGTGGTCCACTGCTTACGGCACCTCGCTGCTCATCCGAATGTCGTGGAATCGAATCCCGGCCGCGGCTGCTTAATTTCAATATAGGCGAGATGTTGAGGCCCATGTGCTGTACGACGTCAGTGCACCTTCAAGAAACCCACGTGGTCGAAATTTCCGGAGCCGTCTCTCATAATCAGAGCTGGTTTTGGGACGTTAAACCTCAAGATTCAATCAAATCTCAATGTGCGATAAACATCTGCATATGCGAGGACACATTTCACTTTCGTGCTGTACCGATTCATCTGACAGAGGGATCAGTCAGGATCTTTTGTAGCTTGTATCGCTCGCTCACACGTGGCGAGAACTGTTCTCTGCCGAGTTTATGCTGTGTTGTCACGGGCCTCTCGAAGGTGTGTCTGCTGCGATTGAGCGCGAATTTGGCGGCTTCGATGGAACGACAGCATGTTGTGGACTTGTGTGGCGAAATGCATACTTGCGCAAGGTGCTAGGCCATACGCGGACAAACTATGATTGACTGAGTGAGTGGTCGGTTGAATGATTGATTGAGCCCTCCTGGTGGCGACAGGAGGGAGCCAGTCGATTGTCTTCCGCTGCCTTATCAACACATCTTCAGTGCTGTGGGCACCGTTGCACCGTGGGCTACGTTGTGCACTGTGTGCTGGTCCGACAAATAGAGACAGCGAGCATTACTTGCAGTCGTTGGGGAGGCCTATGTTAGGTACTCAGCTATTTGAAATGTAAGTGCCGTGTGGTTTTTGAAGTGGTGTGCAAGTTTACTTTTCCGTAGCAGTCACTACCAAAGGTTCGTCTGCTTTTTTTATTGTCGTATGGTGCGGTATTCAGCAAAGCGTAATGAGTTTTAATGACAACCAGCACCGTGGAGTGCCATTACAAGCTCACAGTGCTTTTTTGTATTCGAGAATAAGTGCAGTCCATCCTACTGCTCGCTCTTCGCGCATGGCGATAGCCGTATTGCTTTGATTGGGCGACAACTCTACTTGAAAAACATTTCTCTATCGGGAATGGAAGAACATTACCAGGTTCAAAGAAGAATATAGGGGGCATCGCCATTTCTCTCTTAATAAGGCAACTGTGGTCCCCCTTTATTAACAGTGCGGTGTACACTAGTGTGCAGCATAGTCTCATTGTATTTCATAAATTAACAAGTCCTTCCTTGTTTACACAAAATTGGTACAACTGAAATAAGATAGTACCCAGAGCTTGTATCAATTCCTGCCAAGCCCGAACACATATGTTTTCCTGGACACACGGGAGCCGTGACACGACACTTGGATTAAGCGTATTCTCCAGGTCATCCTGAAGTTTCCAACCATAAGCTGTGCACTCAGAGTGCATATTTAAGCAATCAGAAAGTTCCTAAGCTTCCAATTCGCTGAAGGCCCGAAACAGTGAAGGTGCATGATTTGAATTTCGAAGCATTTTGCTAGGCCTTTCTTGGCATTGCTAAGCCTGGCTTGGTCTAACTTGGCAACCTATTTAGTCTTAGCTCAATTGGGCTTGCCTCGATCACTTTGAAGTTGTCTTAATTTGTGCTCGCTGCTTTAGGCTAGTCAACCTTATCACACCTGGCGTAATTAGCTTTAGCTTAATCATGCTTGTCCTAATTCTTTCTCGCTTAAATATTGTAAGCTTATATAATATTGACTCAATTAGGCTTCGCTGAATTGATGTCGCCCTAATGAGGTTTCGTTTGTTAGTCTTAGCTTAACTAGGCTTCAAACAATTATTCTTAACCTACCGGGGCATGTTCTAAATGTCAATACCATAATTAAACTAGAAGAGAAGCTCAGGGGAAGATGGATGCTTGAATCGATGAACAAATCGCAAAATACGATTTAGAACAGGGAATGTCGCAGGAGCCAACGTTTCGACAAGTGGACTTCTCAGTTGCCGCCCTGACGAAGACAAGTCCGCTTGTCGAAACGTTGGCTCCTGCGACATTCCCTGTTCTAAATCGTATTTTGCGAATCGTTTATCAATTCCATAGTTAGACATTGAATAAATATTCGACCAAATAATTCGCACAATTAGACTTGCCTAATATAGTATCAGCTTAAGAAGACTTGGCTTAATTATTGAGCTTACTGAATCTTGTCGTATTAGCTTATTGCCGATTGGGCTTAATATAATTAGCTCTGTTTTATTGATGTTTAGTTATTTATGCACGGACTTCATTAGACATAGCTGATTCAGACTTTGCTTAACTTAATTTAAAGCCCCATACTAGGCACCATATGGTAGGAGCGCAGTGTCACGTAGGTAGGCAGGGCTAAGCGTAGGTGCAACCAAGACACTGCCACGGCCGGTCTGGACGCGCGCGTTCGCTCCCTCCTTTACAGCCTGCACCCAGAGGGTATTTCTACATATCGCCGCAACTTGGCGGGGGCGCTCCGAGCCAACCCGCTGTAAAGCAGCTCCCAGCCATTGCGGAGGCTAGCGCGCGCAGGGAATTTTCGGCTTCGGACTTGCCGCGTCACTTTATGAACCTCCTCTATATGGTATTCATGGTACCAATGCGATGAGAACACTCTAGCAAGCATACGTGGTAACTCCGGTGATTTCCGCTTTTCGAAGAGGGAGGCACAAGTCACTGATTCGCCCGCTTCTGCTGCTCGTGAAAGCACTTGCCATTGCGCGTCGGTGCTCAGAAGTCTCGGCTGCATGATTCGTCACCGACCGTCAGAACAAATGGCACGAAACATTCTTTTTTGAAGGAAAGTGGTTTTCAAAACGTTTACTTCAAATGCACATATGCCAACCATTACTGTACTTGAAAATTATAAGATATGAACATTTTTGTTTAAGGTATCAAATACTCTTCGTTTTATAATAAAATAACTGCCTCGGAAAGGGGAAAATGATTTTTCCCGGAAGCAGCCGTGAGTCGCAATCACAGTAGAAGGAACATAATAATAATAATAATAATAATAATAATAATAATAATAAAGTCGCACCACACCACACTGAGTCCTTGCATGCATACAAATTCCCAAGCCCCCACAATAATAATAATAATAATAATAATAATAATAATAAAGTCGCACCACACCACACTGAGTCCTTGCATGCATACAAATTCCCAAGCCCCCACGAGTCCAGATGCATTCTTCAATGTGCAAGTCCGGAGATTAGAAAAATTTTCTTATGCAATAATGCACGCCGTCGGCCAAGAGGAAAAATACAGAACTTTCACGGAAACCGTTCAATATCACACAGAATGTTCTCCTTTGTACCAAAATAATATAATGCACAAGAAGAACAGAAAAAAGAAGTACTGTTGGTAAAACGCTATCGTGATGCTTACGGCTAGTTTAAAGCAGCTACATCGTTAAAAGGCGGAAATGTTTCCGCGTGGGCTTGTGAATATAGCCAGAAGGCCTGTCGTTCTGATCCGTTAACTTTTTTGTGTAGTTCACAAGAAGTATCCGAAGAACCAACGCCGCCCTTTTTTTACGCTGTTTATCTTAAGTATGCACAACCAACTAGCCCAGTCAGCTACTTTGTTACCTCAAACAGAAAAGCGGCACACACGCAGTGCTACGATCAACGCCGATGTGCTCTGCCGCTGCAACGAGGCCGATAATCTCATCGTTATCGCCACAGAATATGTGATGGTTTCGGGAAACATCTTGACGATCGCACAATTGAGCGGTTCGCCACAAGGCTGAGCAAATCTGTCTCATTGAAGAAACTACAAAACGACGCACTCGGTGACATCTGCATCAGCATGCATCCCAAAATTGCGTTATGTTTATGAAGGACGCCGTAGTGTCCGCGAAATTCGACCACCTGGGAATCTTTAGCGTGCATCTAAATCTAAGCACACAAGCCCCAAGCATTTTCGCTTCCATCAAATATAAGATGGTCAAGTTTGACCAACCAACCAACCCGTTCTTGATGCTACTAGCGCGGAGTGTGCGTCTTCTTTTGCCGAGTGCAACAGTACTCAGAAAGCCAGACTGTCCCCACACGCACCTGTACTGCTTTCACCGCTTCCTACATGCCGAAGAAATAATTAGCACGATAAAGTGGCCGGGAACACGAGGTTTACCATACGAAGCGCATGCAGAGGAATGCGCTTTTGGGGGGTTGGCTCGTGACGCCCTCACGCGGAACGCGCCTTCGTCACTGTATAGACACAGATCCATTGCACTCGCGGCAGCTGCTCAGGCCGTGAAAGAGGGAGCGAACGCGCGCGTCCAGACCGGCCGTCACAGTGCATGCGCACCTGGAGGTAGTCAGAGTCGTGTCTCGGTCTCGTAGTCCGCCGCGGTGGTGTAGTGGTTACGGTACTCGGCTGCCACCCAAAATACGCGGGTTCGATCCCGGCCGCGTCCGTCGCATTTTCGATGGAGGCGAAAATGCCAGAGGCCCGTGTACTGTGCGTTGTCAGTGCACGTTAAAGATCCCCAGGTGGTCTAAATTTCCGGAGCCCTCCACTACGGCCTTTCTCTCCTCTCTATCTCTTTCACTCCCTTTCCCCCACCCCACGGACGCTTAGCCGTGCTCCCTACATGGGCTGCAGAAATTAGCGTCCTTTCCTAACTGAACCACAATCAATCATCATCTCGGTCTCGCGGAGCAGTTGTAGCAGCGCTTCCTAGGTAACGCGAGGCGCTCCGAGGCGGTTTTCTGCGGGGACGAAAGCTCTTACGGTCCAATTAGCAGGTTCACTGTTAAAGGCGTCGTGAAAAGAATAGAGATGCCCGGTTTTAATTTTCACTGCTTCAAGATGCATTCGACAAGCCGATTCCGAAATATTTTCCCGAGATATTCAGTGCGCACTTAATGACACCCTTTCGAAACCCCAGTGTTCTCGTGCTTCTGAAACGACTATGTGACACTACCAGCCGACATGGTAGTATTCGGTGACGCAGTAAGATATTTTTAAATTCAAAGGTATAGTGAACTCGCGTTTGTTCTAAAAGAATTGATTTACTTGAAAGCTGAAAGGAAAGAAAGTGCTTAGAAACCGTGTGGTGCCGCTATTCTGAAGCAAAGCTGCAGCATGGTTGTGTTTTCCCGTGGCGTCCGAGGACGCTGCGATCTTAGAGGTCTGGTGGCTACTAACATTACATCAACTGCAGTTGAGGGGAACGCGCGCGGTTAAACCGAAACCGCGTTTTGAACGCTCTAAATCAACCCACAAGGTGCCACGGAACAATGCATATTGTTGATTGGAGGGTCAGGATCCCGAATACACACTTAGTACAAAATGTTTAGAAAACGTTTCTCGACTCCTTTAAAATGCGCTAACTGCTCTCCATTACATTGGGAGGTTTACAATGGCCACGAAAAATAAAGATCTAAATGGACTGTCTGCCGATCTTCATCACTTTGCCATTTTTTGGCTCAATAGAAAGCGTACCTTTCGAAGTGTCCAGGCGTGCAGTGGTTTCGCGAGAAACTCAGTTGTAATTATTAAAATATAACTTTTTATCTACGAAGTAACTCTTTTTCTACGTGTGCAGACGCCGACACCAATGGTTACTCGACAAGATGCGTCGTCGTTACTCCTAGCAACACTGTCGGGCCCGGGAGGCTTGTTCTCAATAGGAACGGGGTCCAATGAACCGGTTCCAGAGGTGACGTGGAGGAGAAGCGAAGGAAAGTCGGTGCGCTGGGGTGAGCCTCAGACACCACACGCATGACAAGCGAAATACTGCGCTCCGGTATAGGCAGACGAATCCGAATGCAGTGCTACTTGCAGCACGCCGAAAGCAGCGAAAAGAAGAACGAATTGCTCTTGCACGCTATAAAAAGGTGTCTCATAGGGTGAAGTACAGTTGTAGCATATACATTAGCAGAAACTGGTTAGAATCGTTTGTGACCTGACAACCTTACATATACACTGTCTGGGTGCGCTGCTGCCGGGATCGGCCCACACTTGCGGACACACCGTCTGGCTGCACAGACTGCAGGATGGGACCACACCCGCACACTAGAGCAATGGTTTTCTTTCTATATATCGTGACAGCGACAGTCGACGGCGAAGCTGGGTCCTAGTATGCTTCGGCCCTAAAACATAATTCCTTTTTTTGTGGGGTGAAGGCCTTCTGGTTCCTGTAAATGCTGACGGACAATCTTCCAATTTCTAGCACAATTTAAAATAGTACCTTTCAGTCCCTTTCAGGGAGTTCCTTTTATGAAACGTTGGACTTTCAAAATATTTCACTAGACTGCAAGACGCATGCTCACCGCTCGACGTAACCTTGGAAAAGGCATTAAATCAGCATAGAGGGCTTAAATAAGCGTAGTAGGCGGGCTCATGTGGAGACACACTTAATTTTTTGCATCATGAGGTTTTGTATGCTACGACGTTTTGTGATGACAACAGCAGTATCTTGATTGTCCAGTGCTTTATGCTGATTGTTCGTTCAAGATAAATTATTGATATGTAAAGTTATGCTCGCGTACCAGCAAGAAGAATTACTGCAAGCTAACCCTGTTTTAAGTATATAAAGTATAGGGTCATGGCTCTTCGTAAGATGGGCGGCGGTGGAAAGGCCGCCAACCGCTCCGCTTTACCTACTACCGTTGTCGCTCAGTCCGCAGACCGCTCAACCAACGTCCGCACGAGTGCGGAAAGGCAAAAGCGGCTGTCGGACGGAACGGATCGCGAAATGTCAAACTCCGTGCAACCGCACGACTGGACCCCGAACGAAATGCATGCACGCCCTGATGAAGCGACACAACGTTTGTTGAGGGGGCGACCCTTCCGCGGAGCAAAGGCATTCGAGCTTGGCAACGTTCGAAAACAGCCCATGGCACAAACCCGCCTTTTGCCGACGTGGGTTGAATTTCTTGCGTTGAGGCGGAAATGGGGCTTTTGTGCTGCTAAATTCAGTTCGGAGGGCTTCAATGGCATTCCAAATATTGCGCAGGACTCTTACCTGCACCACTTTTTTGTATATACATCACGTACATCTGTGGAACCGCTTAGAACCAATCGGCCCTGTATGGACTCCACTGTGTCAGCCACGATATTGTAACATTAAGAGAGATGTTCGCGGTATCTTTAAAGAATACTGCGTCTCCACACGTGAAATAATTTGGCAAGACTCCGCACATGCATAAGCTGCAGAGCGTGTTTCAATGTCAGCGTTGCACACGATTATATCGACGCGAAACGTAATCGCGTCAATCCATAAATTTATTACCGAATACGGGTGGGAAACCTGAGCTACAGCTTATTTATTTTGCTAAGAGGTTTATTGGCAGAGACGCAGAGACAGGAGCAGCGGTCAGAACAAGCGGTCAGCCCAGCGAAACAGGCGCGAGCTCATGCCGATGGCGATGCGGTGGTTGCGCAGGCCACTCTTCTTCACTACAATCACCCTCCACTGAAAAAGGCGCCATCCTGGCGTCTTAAGGCGCAGACACAACGATGGGGTCGTAGTAAGGCTTGAGGCGAGAAGCGTGGACCAGTCAGTTCGCGACCACGATGGCGTAGGTCAGTCGACGGCGTGAGAGGCTCTACAGCGTAGTTGACGGGGGACGTTTGCTCCAGAATCCGGTAAGGTCCAATCTAAATCGCGAGAAGTTTTGAAGAGCGGCCGGGCGCGGTTGCAGGCACACGAAGCCAGACGAAGGAGCCAGGGGAAAATTCTGGTGCAGAACGAGCGCCAGGTTGACACGACTGCTGCAGCCACTGATCCTCTGTGGAAAAGGAGCGGGCAAGTTGGCGGCATTCTTCGGCATATCGAGCAGCCTCGGACAGCGGGGTAGTTTCGGACTCATCAGGCTTATAGTGAAGAATCGTGTCAAATGTGTTACAGGGTTCGCGTCCGTACAGAAGAAAATACGGGGAAAATCCAGTCGTAGCTTGCGCTGCAGTATTGTATGCGTAGGTGACGAAAGGAAGAAACTGATCCCAATTCGAATGATCAGAGGCGACAATGCGACAACATATCCCCGAGGGTGCGGTTGAAGCGCTCTGTCATGCCGCTGGTTTGCGGATGGTACGCTGTCCTTGTCCGGTGGACGATTCGGCATTCGTCTAGTAGTGCTTTCAAAACATCGGAAAGGAAGGCGCGACCGCGATCGCTCAGAAGTTCCCGAGGGGCGCCGTGGCGTAGAACGAAATGTTGTAACAGAAACGATGCAACGTCTCGTGCTGTGGCGGTCGGCAAAGCGGCGGTTTCGGCAATCGGGTCACGTGATCTACCGCAACAATAATCCATCGGTTACCTGCTGGTGTGGATGGAAGCGGTCCGTTTATATCGATACCAACACGATCAAATGGTCGAGTAGGGCAGGGAAGAGGTTTTGAAGAGTAGGCATGCCCGGGCAGCAGTTTTCGGAGTTGGCACTGAGCACAGGAGCAGATGAACTTTCGCACGTAGTTGTACATGTCACGCCAGTAAAATCGGAGGCGCAGTCTAGCGTAGGTCTTGAAGAGGCCGGCATGCGCAGACTGGGGATCGGCATGGAAAGCATCGCCGATAACGTGACGGAGATGGCGGGGTATCACTAGAAGCCACTTGCGACCGTCGGAAAGATAATTGCGACGATAAAGAAGACCGTCGCGTATGCAGTAGTGGGTGGCCTGGCGACGAAGGGCACGAGGTTGTGGAGTCGTGGCGGAATCGGAAACTAGCTTGATAAGCGAATCGATTCAGGGATCCTTGCGTTGTTCTGTCTCCATGTTGTGTAGGTCTGGGGAGACGAGGGCTGACTCAAGGGCAGATAGGCAAGCTTTGTCTTCGGCCACTGGGGAGCGAGAAAGGGCGTCAGTGTCCGTGTGCTTGCGACCGGATCGGTAGATAACGCGAATGTCGTACTCCTGTAGCTTAACAGCCCAATGAGCAAGCCGGTCGGATGGGTCTTTAAGGGTGGACAACCAGCAAAGGGCGTAGTGGTCAGTGACGACGTCGAAAGGGCGCCCATACAAGTAAGGGCGAAATTTCGCAAGTGCCCAAATAATGGCCAAGCACTCTCTCTGTAACCGAGTAGTTAGCCTCGGCTTTAGTCAAGGTGCGGCTTGCGTAGGCGACGACATATTCGTGGAAACCTTCCTTGCGTTGCGCGAGCACGGCACCGAGGCCGACTCGGCTGGAATCGGTGTGCACTTCGGTCAGGGCTGCAGGGTCGAAATGGCGAAGAAAGAGAGGCGTGGTTAGCAGGCGGCGTAACTTGTCGAAGGCGTCGTCACAGGGGGGTGTCCAAGTTGAAAGTTCTATGTCACCGCTAAGAAGGCTGGTCAGTGGAGCACGAATCGAGGCGAAATTTCGAATAAAACTGTGACGTCAGCCGGCGTTCCGTGGCCGCCGGTTCCAGAGACAAACGCCAGGAGACGCGCTATCATTGTTTTCCATCATCCGGGTGATCACGAGCGTCATGTGATCATTCTGACTGTATATAAGGCATGACGAGAACATTAAAGGGGCTTTTTGTTCTTGGTCACGATGTAACGAGCGTCTGTCGATCATTCTGACGAGCTTGACATGGTGTCAGAAGTGGGGCGTTCCGAGCTAGCCAAGTAGCCCTTCAACGGGCGGGTCAACAAGCGAACGCCCGGCAGCTGCGCCTACGAGGACGCTTCAGAATGGCGGGAATCAAGCCTCCTAAGCCCTTCGACTTCCAGAACGCAGCGGACTGGCCCGCCTGGATGGACGAATTTGACAACTATAGATTCGCGTCTGGGCTACATGAGAAAAGAGACGGAGTTCAAGTAAGGACTCTTCTCTATACTATGGGCAGAAAGTCGAGGGAAATTCTTCGGTCGCTAAACGTAAAAGACGAAGAAATGGAGGATTTCAAGCTCGTAAAGTCTAAATTTAACGACTAATTTGTTCACACCAAGAACATAGTCTACGAAAGTGCTCGCGTTAATCAACGCCGCCAAGAACTGGGAGAAACAGTAGACCAGCTCGCAACCGAGCTTAGCAAGCTAGCAGACATATGCGAGTTCGAAAGCATGAAGGAACGCCTAATAAGGGACCGCTTCGTAGTAGGACTACGGGACCAGGTTCTTTCGGAAGAACTGCAGGTGGACCCCAATCTAACGATGGCCACTGCCTTGGCAAGAGCGCGTACGAGCGAAACGGCGAAACCCTAAAGCAACAGCAAGCAGAGCTAAAAGAGCACGAGGGAACAGTCCCAGAAGCTTGCGTCGCCGCAGTAAAGCCCAAGAAAGCTGCTGCAAAGAGCACGTTTACTCGCTGTCAGAAGCCCGCTTATCATCAAAATAACTGCAGTTATTGTGCCGGACCATTTCACCCGCGAAACGAATGTCGAGCGCAAAAAGAAAGGTGCAGATTTTGCCGGAAGTTGGGCCACTATGAAAAGGCATGCCGAAAAAAGAAGCAAACAGACATAACTCTCGGTGGCATCGCCGAAGCTGATAGCAAGTTTATTGGCACAGTCGAGGAGTGTGCGAACACACAATCTGAACATTTCGTCACGGTAAAGATAAACAACCAGACGCTCCGCATGAAAGTAGATACGGGAGCCGAGGTGACAGTCGTCGGTGAAAATTATCCTTTTCTTCCGCCTTCTCTGGAAAACGCAACCGATCCTAAAGGACCGAGCAATACTAGCATCCGTACGATCGGAAAGTTTGACGCTAAAATATCTTGGAAAGACAGCAGTTCACAACAAACCATTTATGTCGTGCATAACTTGCGCACGCCCTTGTTGGGACTGCCAGCCATCAAAGCTCTGGGAATTGTTCGTTTCCTAGATGAATTAGACACTGCCGACGATATCGGAAGCAAGTATCCCAAGATATTCCAAGGCACGGGTACCATATCGGGCGAACACACCATACGCCTTGTGCCACATGCAATCCCGTACAGTCTGTCTACACCGCGACGGATTCCAATTCCCATGAAAGAAAAGGTCAATGAAGAACTGGACAGGCTAGAACAAGAAGGAATGATACAGAAGGTCGAAGAACCGACAGAATGGTGCGCGCCTATCGTTCCTGTAATGAAGCCATCTGGAGCAATAAGGATCTGAGTTGACTCAACTGAACCAGTTCGTCAGACGGGAGCGTCATCAACTGCCAACAATTGAGCAAGTTATGGGATGCTTCCAGGAAGCCAAAGTCTTCTCTAAACTGGACGCGCATCCTGGTTTCTACCAGATAAAGCTTTCCGAGGAATGTCAAAGCCTGACGATGTTCATCACGCCGTACGGGCGGTACTGCTACCGCAGGTTGCCGTTCGGGATTACATCCGCACCAGAAATTTTTCAAAGAAAGTTCTCGCAAGTCCTAGAAGGCATAGACGGCGTACTGAACTACATGGATGACATTCTGGTGTACGGCAAGAACCAAGTGGAACACGACAAGCAGCTTTGTAACGTCCTGGATCGACTTCAACAAGCAGGCGTAACTCTCAACAGGGAAAACTGTTGTTTCTCAGTTGAGCAGGTCGCATTCTTGGGAATGATCTTCGATGCCAACGGCGTGCGTCCAGACCCCGAGAAAGTTGGAGCAACCAAGCAATTGCCCAGACCCCAAAACGTCGCTGAGGTTCGATCCTTGTTAGGCATGATGAACCACCTCGCAAGGTTTTTACCTGATTCAGCTTCAATGTCTGCTCCTTACGCAGCCTCCTCAACAAAGACAGTAACTGGTCTTGGGGACATCAACAAGAGGCAGCTTTTGAGAAGATCAAGACCACTCTCAGCTCAGACAGATGCCTGGCGAGGTACAACCCCCGGTACTCGACAATTGTATCGGCGAACGCGTCTTCACTGGGAACTGGCGCAGTACTCCTCCAGGATCAGCCATCTATTGAGAGGCGTCCAGTAGCATATGCCTCCAGAGCACTCACAAAAACAGAGCAGAGTTATTCACAGATCGAAAAAGAAGCGTTAGCCTTAACTTGGGCTGCGGAACGCTTCGACGAATTCCTAAGAGGCCTCACGTTCCTATTTGAAACGGATCACAAGCCTCTCCTCCCGCTACTGGGTCGAGATCCTCTTGATGCTCTACCGCCAATAATTCAAAGGTTCAGGATGCGTCTTATGCGGTACTCGTTCACGCCTACACACGTCCCTGGGAAAAGCATTGCTACGGCGGACACACTTTCTCGGGCGAGAGTAATGAACACGGCACGTTCTGTCGGAGAGTTGACGGAAGCAGACGTTTCGGCTCACGTGGAGGGAGTCGTTCAGTATGCGTTCTCCGACGACATGCTCGAACGCATACGCTCAGAGCAAGCAAATGACCCCGAATGTACGTCTTTGCTCGAAGCTTGTATGCAAGGTTGGCCCGCTAAGCACCATACACCACAACTTCTCAAGCCATTCTGGGCGCATCGTGGTAACATCACGGTTTGCAAGCAGTTGCTTTTGAAGGACTCAAGGCTGGTGATTCCACGAGCGCTGCGGAAAGAAATGCTTCAGAGGGTTCACGAGGGACACCAGGGAATTGCACGCTGCCACGCGAGCGCAAAAGAATCCCTCTGGTGGCCAGGAATTAGCAAAGATATTGCACAAACCGTGGCCAACTGCCAAGCATGCGCCACAGAGCGTACCCAATTTTCCGAACCAATGATTCCATCGGAAACAACCGAGCTGCCATGGCAGAAAATCGGAATTGATTTATTTGACATGAAAGAAGCTGTCTATCTTGTCGTTGTTGATTATCACTCCAGGTATCCTGACCTGGCCCTGCTGGATCGAGGAACGTCGTCGAAGGCGGTCATCCAGCATCTGAAAAGCTGCTTCACCAGGCATGGGATACCGCAATCGGTAATATCGGACAACGGACCACAATTCATCTCATTCCCATTTGCTGATTTTGCAAGAAACTACGGCTTTAGGCATGTCACAACAAGTCCTCGTTACCCACAAGCTAACGGGGAAGCTGAGCGCATGGTAGGGACTCTTAAAAGACTTTTGAAGAAGGCAGAGGACCCCTACATTGCTTTGCTGAACTATAGAAACACGCCGGGTCTGCTAATGAGCCGCCGTTTACGCTCAAAAGTACCGTGCATGCCATCCGCGCTAATGCCAGAAGTAGTAAAGGCTACTTGGAAAGAGCAAAACGAAAAATACAGACAAAAACAAAAGATGTATTTTGACAAACGTCATGCTGCGAGACCTCTTCCCTGTCTATCCGCAGGCACTCAATTGTGGCTGAAAGACAGAGGCGCCGAGGGCAAGGTCCTTCATCCTTCCAAAACACCGATATCCTACTGGGTCCAAACTGAAGGAAAAACCGTACGCAGAAACAGGCGTCATCTGTTCCTTCTCCCACACGGAGGAGAAACAAGCCCTGTAAAGACGGAGCAGAATCCACGTAACAGCGAGCCAACGGACGCGACGGACAAAGACATCGTAGCTACCAAGTCGCCTGACGTCCAAGAGCCTCGTTCATCGAACGAAACTTCAAGTCCAGAGCAAAGAACGACGCGATATGGGCGCGTCATACGAGCTCCGAAAAGAGTCGGTATTGATGACTAATTTGTGAAGTGTTTTCTTTCTTGGCATGGCCACGATGCTTATAAAACGGGGAAGATGTGACGTCAGCCGGCGTTCCGTGGCCGCCGGTTCCAGAGACAAACGCCAGGAGACGCGCTATCTTTGTTTTCCATCATCCGGGTGATCACGAGGGTAATGTGATCATTGCGACTGTATATATTGCACGACGAAAACAGTAAAGGGGCTTTTTGTTCTTGGTCACGATGTAACGAGCGTCTGTCGATCATTCTGACGAGCTTGACAAAAACGTCGGAAATACGAAGCCAAGCCTACGAAGCCTCGAAGCTCTTTTAAGCTCTTTGGTTTTGGGAAGTCCGCGACCGCGCGTAGCTTGGCTGGATCCGGAAGGATACCGTCTCGCGAGACAACGTGACAAAGAATTGTGAGCTTTCGGGCACCAAAACGGCATTTCTTGAGGTTTAGCTGAAGTTCAGCGTCGGTGAGACATTTAAGAACGCGTTCGAGACGCTGAAGATGTGTAGGGAAATCAGAGGAGAAAACAACTACATCATCTAGGTAACAGAGGCATGTGTTCCACTTGAGGCCTCACAGTATGGTGTCCATCATCCTCTCAAATGTAGCGGGAGCATTACATAGGCCGAAAGGCCTCACGGTAAATTCGTACAACCCATCGGGCGTCACAAATGCGGTTTTAGGTCGATCACAAGATTCCACGGGAACTTGCCAGTGTCCGGAACGTAAGTCGAGTGAGGAAAAGAATTGCGACCCCTGCAAACAATCGAGCGCATCGTCTCTACGCGGCAACGGGTATACGTCCTTGCGCGTTATCTTGTTCAAGCGACGGTAGTCTACACAAAACCGAATGGAGCCGTCTTTCTTTTTTTTACTAGAACGACCGGTGGTGCCCAGGGCCTGTGTGAAGGCTGCACAATGCCACGCTTGAGCATGTCGGCAACATGGTCGTCAATGACACGACGCTCCGAGGCCGACACTCGATAAGGACGTTGCCGTAGGGGGGCATGATTTCCTGTGTCGATCTGGTGCGACACGGTTGGTGTTCGACCCAAACCAGAACCGTGGGTATCAAAAGAGGCACGGAAGTTCTGCAGTAGGGTGAGGAGCTGGCTTCGTTCTGAAGACGATGTTTCGTCGTCGATGGAGCGATGAAAAGCATCGAGTAGTGATTTATCAGCCGGAGGATCATCACTTAATGTGCTGAGGTCTGTCAAAGTGGAGGCGGGTGAAGCGTCAACAATGTGAAGCGCCTCAACAGTCTGAACGTTGCCGAGGCATTCACCGTGAAATAATTGTAAAGGTGACGCCATTATGTTGTCGACCAGCATCGTCGTGACGCCACCGTGAAGCGTAAGCAAGGCAAACGGCAGAGGAGAGCATGTGCGGGTTATGAACGTCTGAGAGGGCGTAAAAAGAATAACTCCGTCAGATATGGCGGCGCATGACACAGGGACAGGCACAGAAGAGCACGATGGTATGACGATATCTTCGGATACAAGTAGCTTATCGCAAGGGGGGTGAAGTTCGACAGTGTCAACGTCGCGAAGTGCGATAGCTCAAGTTCGGCGCGGCAGCAGTCAATAATGGCGTTATTAGTTGCGAGGAAGTCCCACCCTAAAATGATGTGATGGGAACACGAGGGAAGCATGACGAGTTCGACAGTATACGCAACTCCTTGAATGACGAGTCTAGCGGTACACGCAACGAGGGGCGTTATGTTTTTGGGCATTCGCCATTCGAAGAGACAGGTCAGATAATGGCGTCGTAACCTTACGTAAAGCGCGACTCAGTTCAGCGGAAATTAGATACGGCGGCTCCTGTATGGACAAGCGCTAAGACGACGGTTCCTTCGACTGACACTTCCATCACATTGGCAGGGGAGGGACGAGGGCTTGTACTATTCGACGTGGACGCAGTTTGCCTCAGGAACTGCGGCCATCAGTTTTCCTGCTCAGTGGATCTGGGACGGCGACGCATCGGAGAAAGTGAGCGACGACGTGGCGATGGCGAGCGCTGTGTAGGTGCGGTGAGCCACCAGGGTAGAACGAAGCGGGAGGAAGACTGGAAGGCGCCGATGAAAAGTGAGGAGGGAAAGATGGCGCCCGTCGAGTGTTCCAGAAAGGAAGCATACGGCGATGGCAAAGACGCGCCACGTGACCAGCACCACCACACGCATAAAATATCGGGCGGTTGTCAGGAGTGCGCCACTGGTTGACATACCCTCCGAGTCGTGGCAGGGAAGCCGGGAACTGTTGCCTGCATGGTTGCGGCAAAGACGGTGGGGAATACGTCGGCGGTCCATAGGGGCTGCTCGGCGGGCCATAGGCACCGGTTGGTGGGCCATAGGGACCGGGTGGCGGGAGCATCTGCGGACGAGGTCGGGCAACAACGTCGGCGTACGTGAGAGGCGCAGTGGCCGGCGGTGGTTCACAGGCCGGAGAAATAGCTTGGACGACTTGTTCCTGGACGAAATCGCGAAGTGCGGGCGTCAAAGGCTGTTGTGGTCCTGGGACGGAAGGCAACAAAGATAGCTGACGAGCCACCTCTGCGCGAATGAACTCCTGAATTTTCTGTAGCAGAGGAGCGTTCTCATCTCCGATGCCAAGACTGGAGAGTGAGTCATCAGGCGCAGAGGGACGTCGGGTCTGGAGACGTTGTCTGCGCAACTCATCGTAGCTTTGGCAAAGGTCGGTTACTTGAATGACAGTGCTAGGAGCCTTGGACAGCAACCTTTGGAATGCATCGTCCTCAGTGCCCTTCATGATGTGTTTGATTTTCTCTGCCTCCGACATGGACGCGTTGACCCGTCCACAAAGGTTGATGATATCCTCAATATAGCTGGTGAAGTTTTCTCCCGTTTGTTGGCATCGAGTGCGCAGCCGCTGTTCGGCACGGAGTTTGCATACTTCTGGCCGATCAAAACCTTGCGAAAAATTCCTCTTGAAGTCGGACCACGTAATGAGTTCGGCTTCATGGTTTAGGAACCAGAGCTTCGCAACCTCGGAGAGATAAAACGAAACGTGGCCCAACTTGCTATCGTCTGCCCATTTATTATGAGCACTTTCTCGCTCATACGTGGAGAGCCAGGCTTCAACGTCCTTGTCGTCCGTGCCGCAAAAGATAGGGGGATCTCGCTGGCGCAATGTACCGGCACATACCACGGGGGGTGGCATCGTTGGAGGGGTGCCGCTTGTGTCGTCGGCCATGATGGGACGTAGAGTGCGAATCCGAAGTTCCAGGTTTGGGCGGATGAAACCCGGCAGCCTCCACAACTTGCTAAGAGGTTTATTGGCAGAGACGCTGCGACAGGAGCAGCAGTCAGAACAAGTGGTCGGCCCAGCGAAACAGTCGTGAGCTCATGCCGATGACGATGCGGCTGTTGCACAGGCCACTCTTCTTCACTACAATTTATTTGCAATTTGCCCCTCATGGCACGCAAGGCCGGTATAATTTTTTTTATGACTCCGCGACGTTGAGAACTGAATGGGTGCCTGTGATTTATTTTTCGTCATATATGAACGCCACACAGACAAGCTGGTCGTCATGGAACCGCAGCTAAGTAGAAATTTAAAGGGATCCGACTGTCTATCGCTCAGAAAATTTTTTAAGATTGTGGTAAAATTGGGCAGACCGTGCTTCACATTCACGGGAACGAGCACGCTTTCACACTACAGAAAAGGAAGTATGTTTTTAATTTTTTAATTTCGCTGTGAAAGCGGTGCAAAAAACACTGCTAGCGACACCCAACAGCGTGTTCGTCATATTCCAAGTGTACGAAAACCAGCTCACGTACGCGGAACGCGTCCGCGATCAGATTATTCACGGCTCGTCCAACTCGCGGGTGAGAGAGAAGCTGCTGGCATACGGTGAAGAGTTGTCCTTAGAAAAAGCGGAGGAAGTCGGTCGGACGCTTGAAGCATTGTCCTTGGCGAAACAAGCGTTTGCTCCCAGTCATCGTGAAAATGTTCAAGCCGTAGGGCAAGGCGCCCAATATGGCGGCGCGAAGAGAAAGAATGGCCGTGCCAGTCGGGGAGGCCGTGACGTCACGTCAGTATGTCCGGGAGGCCAAGATGGCGACTTTCAACCGCAGTCGTCGTCGGGGTTCCCTGCTCCAGTTCCAAATGGGAAGTCTCAAGGCGATTTCCAACCTCAATCGTGCGACCGCTGCGGGAGCAGACGGCATCAGTCAAGTTTTCGAAATTGTCCAGCCCGAAGTCGACGTTGCAATACGTGCAACGCTTGGGGACATTTCGCGTCGATGTGCCGCAAGAGTGCCCCTGTACAGCGCGTCTCTCCGAGGGGAGCTGTCGACGTCGCACCGGAGCAGCAGGCCTCCACACAGTTGAACTCAGCTTCAAGCTCGTTAGTGTTATCTTCGGATCATCCTTCGTCATCCGTGCTCACAGTCAGCACCTCATCCAGAAAAGACTTAGTCGTCCACGCTGTGGACGATGGTGTTACCCTGCGACTACTGGCGGATACGGGAGCATCTGTATCCTTGATGACTGCAGAAGACTTCCAGCGTCATTTCAGCAAACAGCACAGGCTGTCCAAGCTGTAGTCGACTTGCGAAACTTCTCCAAACAGCGCATCGGGATCCTTGGTTCCTTCCAAGCTCCAGTCAAAGTGTTGCAGCGGTCTTGCTCCGTGGTCTTCTAGGTCACCGAACGGGGCACATCGCTTTTGGGCCTTGACGCCATTCAGCGACTTGGCATCCAGATTGACGGCGCGTCGTTGACGTGTCGACTCGCATCATGTGAAGTGCAGTGTCCCTCCAATGTGCCTCCGGGCTTCGAGCAGCTCTTCAGCGACGAGTTGGGTCTCGTCAAGGGTTTCATTCATCGCATTCAACGGCGGCCAGGTGTGACTCCGGTTGCATCCAAGCTGAGACGTCTGCCTCTGGCTCTTCTTGATCAGGTATCGACCGATCTGCGATGACTCGAGGACTCGGATGTCATCGAACGCGTCGACGCCTCTGAGTGGGTCTCGCCGCTCGTCGTCGTCCGCAAGAAAAATGGAAGCATCCGGCTGTGTGTAGATCTCAGGGAACCTAATAAGGCAATTATCATCGATGGGTATCCTTTGCCGCACGTTGAAGAGTTGTTGCAGATGTTTCATGGAGCCACTTGTTTTTCTAAGCTAGACTTAGCGTCAACTTATCACCAGCTGTTGTTAGAAGAGAGCAGTAGGGACTTAACGACATTCATCACACATGATGGCTTGTTCAGGTTTAAGCGTGTGTGCTTTGGTCTGGCGTCCGCGCCTGCAGTTTTTCAAAAAAATGATGTCCCAGATTTTAAAAGATTGCAAGAATGTAATTTGCTATCTGGATGATCTCCTTGTGTGGGGTAAGACTCAGTCTGAGCATGACGCGAGCCTAATTGAAGTCTTGACTTGTATAACCAACAGTGGCGTGAAGTTGAATGATAAATGTCTTTTTTCCGTGAAAGAACTTAGTTTCTTGGGACACCGGATTTCAGCTGATGGCAGATCGCCTTTAGAAAGCAAAGTAAAGGCTATAGTAAATGCCCCAGCTCCTACAGACATTAAGTCTTTACAGTCATTTTTAGGTCTGGCAGGATACTATGCCAAGTTCATAGATGACTATGCAAACCTATTTGAACCGCTTGATCTCATGCTCAGGCAGGGCCAAAAGTTTTGTTGGTCTGAGGATGCCCAGCGCAGTTTGAACCAGTTGAAAACGCGCCTGACTTGTTCGCCTGTCATTAAGGTGTTTAATCCTGAGCTACCTGTGGTGGTTACAACCGATGCATCTGACGTTGGCATCGGGGCTGTGTTACAGCAGCGGTATGGTCCTAAGCTTGAAACAGTAGCCTTTGCGTCGAGAACCTTGTCAGATACTGAAAGAAAGTACTCTGTGGGTGAACGCGAAGCGCTTGCCTGTCTCTTCGCGTGTGAAAAGTGGCATATTTACCTCTGGGGTAGACGTTTCACCCTTAGAACCGACCATCAGGCTGTAGTTGCCTTGTTAGCCGCAGGTGATGCAGGCCGACGCCCTTTAAGGATTTCGCGGTGGTCAGCTAGACTTTTATATTATAACTTTGATATAGAATATTGCAAGGGCTCAGAATGTGGTAGCTTATGCCCTGTCTAGGCTGCCTATTCATGATTGTCCACAACTTAGCAAGGATGAAGAAATAGTGTCTTTAGTGACATCTGTAGTCGACAAAGAAACCGTCCAACTTGCAACGAATGCAGATGTGACATTGCAAAAAGTCTGTGAATGTGTATCCAAGGGCTGGCCTTTTAAGAAGCATATAAACAATGAGTTAATGGCTTACTTTCATGTTAGGAATGAACTCTCTTGTGTTGGCGCATTACTTATGCGTGGTGACCGTGTAGTAATTCCTAGTGTTCTGGTACCTACTTTCCTTCAATTAGCACATGAAAATCATCAAGGGATAGTACGTACTAAGCAACTTCTGCGTGAAAGATATTGGTGGCCCCAAATGGATCGTTCTGTAGAAGAACACGTCAAGCATTGTCACATCTGTCAGCTGACAGACAAGTCTGCCAAGCCTCGTGTAGCACCGTTGCAGCCCGTTGAATGGCCTGAAGGGCCGTGGCAAAAGTTGGGTATGGACATTGTCGGCCCATTAAATGTATCTTTCCCCAGGTATCTTGTTACCTTAGTCGACTACTATTCAAAATGGCCTGAGGTTCTTGGCACGAATTCTATCTCCACAGAGGATGTCATTAAGTTGTTGGAATCGTCGTTTAGCCGGGAAGGGCTACCAGAGGTTTTAGTAACCGACAATGGCCCACAATTTGTCTCTGTACAATTTCAGGAATATCTAAAGGAACAGGGCATCCGTCATATACTTTCGTCCAATTATTACCCCCAGGCAAACGGTCAAATAGAACGCCTTAACAGGGTTCTTAAGGAACATTTGCAAGTAGCCAGACTTGAAGGTAAAGATGCCTCGAAGAGCATCACACAATTTTTGAGTTCGTATAGGGTCACACCACATGCTGTGACTGGCCTGTCTCCAGCTTTTTTGCTGCACGGTCGACAACCTCGTTCCAAAGTAGACATTAGCAACTTTAGGATTCGTCCTACAGTATCGGAGTCGCCCAATGGGTTGCCTCATGTCCGGAATCAGGTTGCAGCGAAACAGGATAAGAGCAAAAGGTATTTTGACAAAAGGAAAGGTGCGCAGCAAACCCGCATAAAGGTCGGGGACTTAGTTAAGGTAAGATTCCATAGGAAAGGCTTTTTCAAGTATAGTAGGCCTCTTACAGTGAAGGCTCAGGTTGCGCCGTCCACTTTTCTCCTCAGTGATGGAAAAGTGTGGAATGCATCCAAGTTAACAGTAATTCCTAGGGATTCTTTCCAGAATGCCACCCTTTCTACTACACCCAAAGAAACTATTTACTCTTATTCCAGTTTAGATCTTTGTGGCAGTCAGTCCCCTGGTGCACCTACGTTGCAGGGCCCCACCCCCAGTTTTCAGACAGACCCTGATTCGGCAGAGATCTCTTATAGTGAAGGGTCTGAATCAGTTGTTCCTCAAGGAACGTTGGGAGGTCAGCAGGACCCGTTTCGGGTACCTTCTTCAAGTAATCCACTAAATCTCAACGCTGGGGAGGGAGAAAGTGAAGGGGCAACAAGGTTTTCAAAGACGACCGAACCTGGTCGCACTTCACCAAGTCCTACCGAGACTTCTACGCGTCCGCGCCGTAAGACAAAATGGCCTGACTGGCTCAAAGATTTTGTCACTTAAGGTCGAAAGAGTTCTTCCTATAATGCCGTGGCTGGTGGGCCCAGCCACGACATCGCAGGAAACTTTCAGTTCTGTTTTTTTTCAGTGTATTTCGTTTCACAAGATGTGTGACGTATCTTTTGTATTAGTGCCACTTGTGCGTGTGCGCGAACTGTTCTTATCCCCGCCGCTCGTGTGGTGTGAACATTCCTTGGTGGAGATCCTCGGACTCTCTTTGGTGTTACCCTGTGATAGTGCTCACTTTATCGACGGGGGGGATGATGTAGTGTCGTGGCGCCATCTGTGAATGGCACGCGCACTGAGAGTGCGCCCTAGTGTGTTGTGTTGTGAAGAGATGTCGTCTGTAACGGCACACGTGATTGCATGCAGCCAATCACGTGTGCACGCGTGTCCGCTGTGTGAACTTCAATAAACAGCCGCTGGCTGGCTCAGTCTTTGTCGGGCTTCCGCGGGCTCCGGTCTACTCACTTCTACTGCGCGTGTCGCGGGCGCGTGCCGGCGCACGTTGCGTCTCGCGTTCAGTCGTCGGGCCCTCGCCGTCGGACGCCGCACGCCGACACAACAGTTTTTAATTTCGCTGTGAAAGCGGTACAAAAAACGCTGCTAGCGACACGCAACAGCGTGTTCGTCATTTTCCAAGTGTACGAGAACCAGCCCACGCAGATATGCATACTCTGCTGAACAACTATTATGTATGCCTTACAAGCGTGCTTCACCCTATGAGACACCTTGTTATAGCGTGCAAGACAGACAGACAGACAATGAACTTTAATTAATCATGAGGAGCTACGTAAGGACTCCCTAGCGGGAGGCCGTTGTAACCGCTGGCCGCACCCACGTGGAGGAAAGAACGCCATAACGCCCCGCCACGGTGGTCTAGTGGCTACGGTACTCGGCTGATGATCCGAGGGTCGCGGGATCGAATCCCGGCCACGGCGGCTGCATTTCGATGGAGGCGAAATGTTGAGGCCCGTGTGCTGTGCGATGCCAGTGCACGTTAAAGAACCCCAGGTGGTCGAAATTTCCGGAGACCTCCACTACGGCGTCTCTCATAATCAGAACTGGTTTTGGGACGTTAAACCCCACAAATCAAATCAAATCAAAGAACGTCATAACGCTCCGCCCTTTCGTGGGCCCTCTGGATAGCCTGGGCTTGCTTTCGGAGCACCGTGCTTGTGATGGCCTCCTGCCATTCAGCTTCGCTGGAGAGAACGTCGTTAGGCAACGCGGGACATCGCCAGAGCATGTGAGCCATAGAAGAAAAAGTTTCACCGCAGTCGGGACAGCCAGGGTCCACGTCCGAGTATAACTTACTAAGGAAGCCCCGGGACGTGAAAGAACCCGTCTGCAACATTCGAAGAGTAACTCATTGACTTCTGCTGAGCTTCGGATGAGGAAGAGGGCAGACTCTCCGGCCAAGTTCGTAATGTTTAGTAATTTCATTGAATGTGAGAAGTGGGTCGTTCTGCTGAGCCTCTTCCTGCCCCTCCGGAGCCGCCAGACCGCCGCGGCGCGTGAGTTCTCGCGCACGGTCGTGAGCCAGCTCATTGAGGTTTGGGAAGCCCTCAAGAACGTTCGCCCCCATGTGTGCGGGGAACCACGTAATATAATGAGAACCGGGGCAAGCCCTCTTCTCTAGAATGGAGGCCGCCTCTCGAGCGAGGTTACCCTTTCGAATGCCCTAATATCGTCTCGCGAATCGGTGTAAACGTAGAAATGCTCTGGGTCACACAGGGCCAGCGCAACCGCGATTTGCTCGGCTATACCAGGGGTGGCCGCCCTTACCGAGGTTGATGAGCGAAGCACTCCCTGCCTGTCTACCACCGACAACACGAATGTTTTACTGTTCCCGTACTGCGCCGCGTCTACGAAGACCGCGGAGTCTGTGTCATCCCTAACTCTCTTCAAGATGGCTCGTGCACGGGCTTTACGTCTACCCTCGTTATGCTGCGGATGTACGTTTCGCGGGAAGGGCCCCACCACGTAGGTTGCCCTCGTTTCCCGTGTCAGTGGTACGCTCCGTTCCTCCATTATCCTAGGAGCCATGCCAACTTCGTCCAGGATCCGCCTGCCCGCTTGGGTCGACGACAGCCTAACCACCTGGGCAGTGACCTGCGCCTCTATGATTTCGTCCATGGTATTGTGCATTCCGAGTTGGTCTAGCCTGTCTGAGCTCGTGGTAATCGGCAAGCCTAGCACTCTCTTGATGCTCTTGCGCATGACTGTGTTTAACTTGCTCTTTTCCGTTTTCGTCCATACGGGAGCTGACGTAACATAGTTAATATGACTGAGTAGAAATGCGTGGTACATCCGAAGGAGGTTGTCCTCACCTAAGCCCTTCTTTCGGTTGGATACCCTAGCGACTAATCTTAACATGTTCTCAGTCTTGGCTGTAACGTGGATAATTGTTGTGGCATTACATCTGCCATTACATTCTAATTGTTTGTTACATTCTAATTAGGTAATTGTTCTGGCATTGCATTATAGCGTGCAAGAGCAATTTGTTCTTTTTTTCGCTGCTTTCGGGGCGGCGCAGGTGGCGCTGCCTTCGAATTCGTCTGCCTGAACAAGCGCGTAGTACTGCGCTTGTCGTGCATGCGGCGCTGCATGTCAGCGGCGCACAACCGCGCGCCGACTTTCCCTCACCTCTCCTCCTCGTCGTCGCCTCTCGAATGTCGACCTTGAAGCCGGTTCCTGTTGAGAAGCCTCCCGCGCCCGAAAGGGTTTCCATGGAGACAACGATGCATCATGCGCCGTAGCCAATGTTGCTGGCATGCCTACACTAGGAAAGGCGCGACTTCGTAGATAAAAAAAATGTGTTTTAATCATTTCTATTCAGTTTCTGGAGAAACCACTGAACGCTTGGGCACTTCGAAAGGTACGCTTTCTATTGAGCCAAAAAACGGGAGAGCGATGAAAGACGGTAGACGGTCCCTTTAATCCTTGCTACTAGCTTGTAAATTTTTAAATGCTAGCAAAGCTCTGCTCAGTAACCCCGCATACAGCCGTGCTCAACCATGTCTGAACTACTTTGCATTAAATTTTGTGCATGATTGGTTAGTTAAATGCACGCCGTAAATACTTGTACCTTTCATTATAACGGGTGCGATAGTTTCCTCGCGCAGATCTTTTGCCTACTGTTTTCAAACATGCTGGGGCTACAGGAAAGCACGTCATTGCTTAGAAGACAGCTTGCCTTGTGCGAGAAGACATAATGCTTACATTTATTGCCCCTTGCTATGATGTCGTTATTATGTCATACTGCCCCTGTGCTTAATAACACTGATTGTTTTATTATCAAAGTTCACAAAATTAATGAGGCGAATGGGTGACCGGAAATGTCACCCATTCGTGCGTTCTATTTTGAGTATTTGTGCAGGATGAAATTCTTGGAATAAGGGATGAGCAATGTTATGCAAGTACCGAATACACTGCATACGTTGTAGGAGTGATTTTAGCATAGCGTTGATGCTTATATATAAGCTACCTACACAGTAAATGTAGATCGATCGTTTAGAAAATCCTACAATGTTTAGGCTAACATAACATCCAGCAAGAACCGGTATTTCTTCATTAAGCCAACTCTGATTGTCGTGTAAATAAGTTTCCATTGAGTACAGTGACCTCGCACTGTGCGAAAAAGTTGATGCAGCGTTTCCATCAATCAGTTTATAGGGGTCCATGTGCTGCCCATCTTGAAAATTTAAATGTCCTTGGAAGGAAAACATTTCCTAATCGCACCTCTGTAAAAAGTAATGCATCGCATTACTATCGTCTCGCGGGGCTCACTGCAGGCCTGTTTACGCAAGTGGATCCATAAGAAGGCATTGCGGCATTAATAACAAAATGGAAAATGAGGTGGTACAAGAGAAGTGCCCAAACGGAAGTAGGAGCGCGCGGCCATCCCGTATGCCCAATGCGTGAGCGAAGGTTTACGATGTTTGGGTCGCACATGTTTCTTCAATAATGTTACGCGCTCAACCAGCTGCGCGTAAAATACCCATTGGAAAGATCGAAGTACCCGGATGTCGTATATAAGATACCTTGAAAAGATTGCAATGCAACGTATATTAAATAAACTGGCAACTTCAAGAAGCGCTTAAAACAGCACCAGTACGATGTCACCAAGGGAAACACAGCTACCAATACTTTGTCAGATTACCAGGAGAACACGGGTCACTGCATAGATTGGGACTCCGCAACAATTATAGCTACGAAGAAGATTTTACCTGCAATACTAATGCTTAAATCGCTGCACACTCAGAAAAAGGAACATGCGATAAACAGAAGATGCGGAAATCAGCGGCGAAATTTACACACGATCACCGTGCCATCTCCACCATGTTTGAACAGGAACAACTGCGTGTGCTTTCATTGTGATCAAGGGACCCGTACGAGCCCCGGAACGTCAAGCATTCTGCAATACATTTCACCTTTTCGCAAGTGTTTGCCTTGTTTCTTTAGTTCCGTCCTCCTAAGACTCACTTGCCTTTCTTATGTCCTTGCTGTAGAATACTCTAGGTCGATAATCTTAAGAACCTTATACACCCCTATAAAGAACGTTTTTATGCGTGGGTAATATGCTTTGGTATTCACTACGTATAGGGGCTTTTTTCCAAACGAGCGTTAAGCGCTGGTGTCGCTCTTTCGTAGAACGCCTGGCTGGCACGCAAACGGCCTTGGTGCGATTCCTGCTCGACACCATCTAGGGTTCTTGAGATGTTAGAATAAGGATCTTGAAGGAATCTCGAAGCAAGTAGCTGCTAAAGCATTCTGATCTGTTTGTGCTAAATTAACTGGGTGCAAAGAATTGTTTCACTTTAACAAGAGAGCACCCTCAGGCTTTGTTGCCGTACCCCTCTGGTGCGATCCCGATGTGCCACGTTTTCTGCTGACGATGGACATTTCACCGCGAGCTGGAACAACTTCGCTGTTCACATGTCTTCTTCGTATTATCATCGATTATTCCGCCACGGTGTGCTTACCTTACAAAGACAATGCGGCGTACCGAGTCATCAAATGAAACGTTTCGGTTCATTGTTCGCAAGTGCGGCTTCTATATATCACCTTAAAGGGACTGTCTACCGCTCAGAAAATTTTTTAAGATTGTGGTAAAATTGGGCAGATCGTGCGTCAGATTTACGGGAACGAGCACGCTTTCACCCCACCAAAAAGGAATTACGTTTTTAATTTCGCTCTGAAAGTGGTGCAAAAAACGCCGCTAGCGACACCCAACAACGTGTTCGTCATTTTCCAAGTGTACGAGAACCAGCCCACGCAGGTATGCACACTCTGCTGAAAAACGATTATGTATGTCTTAAAAGCGTACTTCACCCTATGAGACACCTTGTTATAGCGTGCAAGAAAATTTCTTCTTTTTTTCGCTGCTTTCGGGGTGGCGCAGGTGGCGCTGCCTTCGAATTCATCTGCCTGCGGAAGCGCGTAGTACTGCGCTTGTCATGCATGCGCCGCTGCATGTCCGAGACGCACCCCCGCGCGCCGACTCCTCCGCGTCGCCTCTGGAATGTCGACCTTGAAGGCGGTTCGCGTTGAGATGCCTCCCGCGCCCGAAAGGGTTTCCAGGGAGAGGACGACGTATCATGCGCGGTACCCAGTGTTGCTGGCATGGCTACACTAGGAAAGGATCGACTTCGTAGATAAAAAAATTGTGTTTTACTAATTTCTATTCAGTTTCTGGAGAAATCACTGCACACAGGGACACTTCGAAAGGTACGCTTTCTATTGAGCCAAGAAACAGGAGAGCGATGAAGGACGGTAGACAGTCCCTTTAAGCAGCTTTGCTTGAACTAAGCTGAATACATTTTTCGACACGCTGTCTTGTGGAAGCATTAAAATTTTTGCGCTACATAACTGACATGTCTTGCGGCATTTCAAACAGAGCTTGCTTTTCCTTGCAAAGCCTTGTTTCGCGCCTAACTGTCGTGCAGTCAATGGTGCTTCCTTTCCTGCTCCTAGTTAGGTTTATGTATAGCTTCTTTCTCCATACTATAAAATTTTGCAATATACCTGGCAGGATTCGTTCACTCCCGAAGTATGACAGAAGATTGAAGGTGCTCTTGCTGGAGACCGTTATGCTTAGCTAAAGCGTCATGCCACCATTGTTTGAAATGGTTTTGCTGTCACCGGGATCGTTTTTGTGCGTGTGCCTGTTCTGGTCTATTCAGCAGTGTGTCCCACTCCCGCAGTATCCCTCTTACAGGGCCGCAGAATTCAAGAATAAATAAACAAATGTAATTGGAGTTTATAGAACTGTAAAGTTTGCTGCAGAACACCTGACGTGGACGTTCAACTCGCGAGCACAACATACCAAGAGTGGATGTCCTGGCGATAAGGACAGCATTTTCAGGATGATGAACGGTTCTTTCTCATAACCTCGATGCTTGAGGAAAATACGATTTAATGTTTGGAATCGAAATATGACCCTGTTGAGGCCTTCTTCCGAGCAGGTTGTACGCGCATTTCACCCCTGAATGCATATGCGCACAAAACACGTTACAGGAGTTGCCAAGATAGGTATAGCACCAACAGAACTGTCGCACAACGTAACCCCTCCACTAGCTACGGTCTTCCAGAATATTCGGCGTGCGCGTTGACTTTGGTCGATGTGCTGTCATGTTATTCATTTGATCGACGGTAAGTGTCTAACAGACCCGTCCTGATGCTTTTATGGCAAGGTTGACGTAACCCACGCCGTTAAATATAGAGCCAATAGGACAGCTCAATTGCTTATAGGATATTCGGCAGCATTGGTTTCACTAATCCACCTTTAGGGCTAACAAAGAAGCCGCCTACACTTCACGACCAGTTATTGGCTACTGAAGACAACGCTGCTTCAACTGGCAATATAGTTCACATAAAAAAAGGTGGCTAAAATATCCACGGCTACGGTGGCCTTTTTTACGTTTAGCTTCTGGATTCCGGCAACAGTATATCGCGGTGTTTTGTCGAAGCAGAACACATGGGTCTTCCCTATCACCTCATATTAAAAGGGTTTGAAGTATTTCAGTGACAGAACGTCGCAAGTATAGTTGCGCTTCGATTGGAGATGCCCAGCCTGTTTGGCAGACGGCTCCATATTTGTTTTGAAAATCAGGAAGCTCCCAAGCGAGCCTGAGGTTGAGGTACGCAACTGTTTGTGCGTAGGAGGTCTCTCAGAGAGATTATTTTTATGGAAATGAATTTATTGCCACAGAAGACAGTTAAGTGCCAGGCATGGGAAAGCGAAGTAGCTGCACAGTTCTTTGGCCGAAAACATAGAGCAAGCACTATTTGAGGTTGTCTCTATATCTCTTGCGAACACGTCAACTGCCAAGGTGCCGATATAACATTGTCCGCATACATCGCCTCACCAAAGCAGGCATAACGCAGCATAATGCAGTGTGTTGTGTGCATAACATCTCCCGCTTCACTACTGCTTTGCATCCGTCGGTAAATAAGTCAATGGAAGGGAAAATTAGCATCCACCCGTCTTGTAGCCACAAGGCTACAAGGAAATCCATACGGATTTATCAGAAATGAAAGCTTCACAGTTGCCGAAAAATTCGTCCTGTTCCGGGGTTCGAAAACGGGACCAACGCCTGTCCGGGGCGCTCGCTCTGCCAGTTGAGCTAACCAGGAGGCTAGCAATTAACAGCGCGAGGGCGAATCCATCGACAACTCGAAGCACATGGGCGCGAATATATGGCAAATGAGTTCTGCGGAAACCCGCAAGGTGGAGTAACGTTTATGAAAGGGACAATTAGCATCCACCCGTTTTGTAGCCACAAGGCTACAAAGAAATCCCTACGGATTTCTCAGAAATGAAAGCTTCCCAGTTGTCGAAAAATTCGTCCTGCTCCGGGGTTCGAACCCGGGACCAACGCCTGTCTGGGCCACCAACCAACGCCACCCGTTTTGTAGCCTTGTGGCTGCGAAACGGGTGGATGCTAATTTTCCCGTTCATAAACGTTACTCCATCTTGCCGGTTTCCGCTGAACTCATTTGCCATATATTCACGCCCATGCGCTTCGAGTTGTCGATGGATTCGCCCTCGCGCTGTCAATTGCTAGCCTCCTGGTTAGCTCATTTGGCAGAGCGAGCGCCCTGGACAGGCGTTGGTCCCGGGTTCGAACTCCGGAGCAGGACGAATTTTTCGGCAACTGGGAAGTTTTCATTTCTGAGAAATCCGTATGGATTTCCTTGTAGCCTTGTGGCTACAATACGGGTGGATGCTAATTTTCCCTTTCATAAACGTTACTCCACCTTGCGGGTTTCCGCAGAGCTCATTTGCCATAAATAAGTCAACGACGACATTTCTGCCACTTCATTTCAGTTGCAGTAACCCGATAGCTCGCGCAGAAAATGAATGCAGCCAAATTTTGAGTACATCGCGTACACCGCTTGCCAAAACGAAAGTAGGGAAGTGCAATTTGAGAGCACATAGGACGTCAAAATAACATATAGACACAGAAATAACGCTCCACTTAACGAAGAGATAAAAAGTTATCGTGAGTGAAGATCAGTATGTGCGCTTCAACATGGCCAGCGCGCCCTCATAAGATTCGCTACTTGCCAGTCGAATCGCGGAGACAGACCCTGAATTAGGTCTGGTTCTCAGATGGTCTGGTTCTCCTTAGTGAAAAGTGGAAGTGTACACTAGGTGAACAGTTGCAGAATTCCTATTGGGCACTACTCCGTGCTCATAATTAAATTTCGGACAGCTACACCAAACGCTTGTGTTATCTGCTTCTAAATTCAAGGCTTCAGGAAATCTCGTCTCGCCGCACAACATAGCCTGGCCGAAGCTTCAATGTCGAAGAAAGCTTTACTGCGCTGAAAGCACGATGTGATATTACAAAACACGGCCACATAAATCTAACGGCCACATAAATCTAGACGCTTGAGACTACACCATCACGGCTCCACCCTATTCCGACCATATGGTTGAGATGGAGCCCGCATATCTCATATCAGCAGCCGAGCCCCGGCGCAACAGCACACCACTGCGGCATTCCTACCGTAGCCATGCTGCTATGAGAATCTTCATTTTGATATCTAAAGAGGACATGATAGAAGAAATATGCTAGCGAGAATAACCATGGCAAGAAATAATAGCTACTTCCAGTCCATAATATTTGGCGCACATACCGAGGAGGCGGAGTCCGCCAGCATGTTTAAAATATTCGTTTCTATCCTCCGCCGCTAAAACGCACTCACTTACTTTGTCTTTCGTAAATGAACTGCATAGCTCATTTCTATCCAAAGCCACTAACAAGCCCAACTTGACTTATGTAAGTAGACTGCGTAGAAAAGCAAGGTGTCGACGACCACCAGCAGCTTTACCGGATGTGAGCAAATAAGTGCAGTCTGCAAAAGTACCCGGCAATTTTTTGACAGCAAAAAATGTCGCCCTGCCATCCACTAGACCATCTGCAATAGCTCACAATAGTTACAGTCACAACTATACGAAGAAAAAAACAACAGAGAATTCAGCACAGGCACTGCGACGCCGCACTACTCCAAATAAAAAGCGATGGGCTTCATATGCTCGGTCTCTAGTGGTCCGCTGCGAAACTGAAATTACTCAGGTGTCGTGAACATCGATCTGCGCATAAAACCGCAGAATGTATAAAATAAAAATATACGCAACTCTATAAAGCTACGGGTAGTTATAGAGACTTTACTAGCTATAGTAACTCCGGAGACATGTGTGCAAACTATAACTCCTGTTTTCTAGAAAGACTTCTAGACTTCTAACTCTTATCTTCTAGAAGAGCAACAACAAAAAAACCACCGAGAAATGGGCTAGTCAGGGATATTTCTGAGCGTGCAGCCATTGGCTGCACCCTTGGAAATCTTTAGGTAGCTACTGGGAAGGCGAGGGAAACAAAATTGAAATTACAGGTTTCCAGAATAGATCCGGCGGTTCGCCAATATTGATGATGACCGGCGGCAAACGGCTCAAGAACTGAGGCAAGAATTATTATGACGGTAGGATGAAAATGAATCCGCGAAAAAGAAAAACAATGCGCAACAGCTTCTCTTATGTGCAAAGTTGAAATTTAGCGACTATCTTTTAAACTTTGTGTTATTGCTAACGGAGGAAAACTCAGGAAAGAAAATTTGTCACAGAATGACGTTAGGCTGTACCGCATACGGAAAGCACTCCCAAATCATTGTCGAAAAAGTACCACCGTCCTTAAAGCGAGAGCTGTACATGCACTAAAATCTCCGGCTACTAATGTATAACGCGGAAACAAACGTCATGGGAAGTAACAAAAGTTATGAAAAAATGGGAAGGTACTGACTTGGAGGACAGCTCACCAGGTGAAATTAGGTTAGCCGTGCTTCCGGGCTCAGAGGCCCTGATCAGTGACGAAAATTCGTTAAAATTGCTTGTAACACGACAACCCGACAGATACACTGCCTCACTGCACTGCCTCCCGGATCAGCCCACCGTGACTGCGACAGGAGAAGCCGAGAGCTCGAGCGCATAACTCCACTAGCTGCCTAGAGGGTCGGCCCACCGTGATGCGCGCTTAGCAAGAGAATCTGCTTCGCTCTATTGTTCCTCGATGACGGTGCCACTGCTGGGAAGTAAAAGTGCAGTGGGAGGGAGACGATGTTAATTTTAGAGTAATTTCGCTTGCTAAACGCTTTGTTTTCACCGAACATCACTGATACGGAAATAGTACAGCAGTGACATGAACATATATGGTCTGGTTGTTCCATATGTCACCCACGTGTTGGTGGTGTGATCTTTTTTAGTTTTTTACGTGAAAATGAAAACTGAGGTTATAATACAGGGACAGAATCTCTAAACACTCAAAAGTCGGGCAAACACACACACATCCGTTCAACTAGTGCATCCAGTGAGACGGCGATTCTCCCGCTTCATAAACATTTCATAAATAGACGACTATTTCACAGAAGCTTGGCTTAGGGGAACGCGTGGTTGCGGCATCGCGATCACACAGTCTCGCCCTCCATAGGGCGTCTAAAGCGAGTATTCTTAGTATATCATACGCAGGACGAGCAAATGCTTTAAACGATAGAAACATATTTGTGTGCAGAGTGACGTTCATGTCACTTTTAAAACTCCGCCAGAGAATGTCCAAAAAATGATATTGAGTCTGTATCATCACCGTGGTTAATTGTATGCTCACGTGGAGAAAGTCGGCATTTCGTAGACCATGGCACGAAGTAGCCCCTGGCCTTCAACCACGATTTGACAGCAAGCGTTTTCGAATGCAGTTTAAAGAAAAATGTTTAACGCCGGGGGTACACACCTTTCAGGAACCCTTCTAAGTATATCCTGATAAGGCAGGTTTTAATAAGATGCACATTTAAAAAGAGTGCCTGTGTTGGGATTAGTACGGCTTCTAGCAGGTATCATCGTCTCCCGGGTTGTTGTGGGCAGAATCCAAGTTCGTAGTACCTCGTCTTTGGGAATTGTGTGTAGATTTTTTTATCACAGCTTCATCACAGGACACGCCGACAGGAGAGGCTGAGAGCCGGAGAGCATAAAGTGCTTCCCACATAATACACTTACTCATCATCATCCTGTCCATGCCCACTGCAGGGCAAAGGCCTCTCCCATCGATCTCAAGTCGCCCCGCCACGGTGGTCTAGTGGTTATGGCACTCGGCTGCAGATCCGAAGGTCGCAGGATCGAATCCCGGCCGCGGCAGCTGCATTTCGATGAAGGCGAAATGTTGAGGCCCGTGTGCTGTGCGATGTCAGTGCACGTTAAAGAACCCCAGGTGGTCGAAATTTTCGGAGACCTTCACTACGGCGTCTCTCATAATCAGAGCTGCTTTTGGGACGTTAAACCCCACAAAACAACGCAGATCTCAAATGATCCTCGCCCTGCGCCAACTGCGACCACGCTATCGCCGCAAACTTCTTGATCTCTCCCACCTAAGTTTCTGCCGCCCCCTGCCGCGCTTGCCTTCTCTACTCTGTTACCCTTAATGATCAACGGTTATCTTGCCTTCGCTTTACACGCCCTGCTCGCGTCCAGTTGTTCTTAATTTCTGATAATATGCTGTTGACACGCGTTTGTTCCCTGACCCATTACGCTCTTTGTTTGTTCCTTAACACCGACTCATTGAGCAAGTAATGACATAGTAGCTGAGGTAACGTCACAATTATTTATTATTCCGTTGGAGGAAGGGACAATGGAAGAGCCGCTTCTTTTTTTAACGCCACATGCATCCAGACGGAAACGAAGCAGTTAACTTCCCCAGGATTTTTTCGAAAGGTCCGCTTCCGGCGCCGGTCGATGACTCGAGCGAACGGTGGCAGCGCGAAGGAAGAGTCGTTGGTCGGGGAAGGAAACGTTTATGGAAATGTCAAAGCTTCTGTCCGGGTCAGAGCCCAGGCCTCCTCTCTTCCTTTTCTCCAAAAACATCACTTTTTCAAGCCTTCGATACACAAAAATTTCCAAGCTATCCAATCACACACAGGGTCTACACGGCCTTAACCAAAGGTGCCAGCACTTTCATTAGAGTCAGGGCATTGGTTCATAGAACACCACAATTGACAACATGCAAGCGGATACGTTAACCACGCAGTACATGTCATTTTCCTTTCCTGTGCATTCGAACTGACTTTTTCCTCTTCATTTCACCGGCGTCATGAGCCAGGCTCGAACACGCACTTAAAGCTTTGCACGTCTGACGGGGCGCTACACTTCGCCTTCCCGAATTCGGCACATAAGCTGTCAGAGATGCCCACCCATGGGGTCATGATTCGCACCGTTTCGACGCCACGTACAGAGACCGAAGGTAATGGGCAAACGAAGACCCATCGATCACTAGGCACTCGCGGTCATTTTCCTTTTCCAGGCTCGCAGACAGTGGCCTTGAAAGCCGGCACCCTGGGTGGGTGCTGTTTACGCGGCTACCACTTAGCGACATTCCTCCCCGCATTAGGTGTGGCGCGTTTCCGACTAACGCAGCCGACACGCATTCTCTCGCTCGAGGAAACCGGCCGGTACAAAGCGGCCGGGATATCCTGCGATTTTCACTACCCGCATGTACCGGGCCAAAAAGCATTGTCGACTCCGATGTGTCAAAATTATTCCTCCGTTTTCAAGTGTATTACTGGACGCTCGATGACCCCGTCCCCGTGGCAGGATATAAAATTTCCGCGTTGTCTTCAGCAACGCAATAACAAAAAAAATATATTTATACACACTAACGACAAGAAATACTGCAAATCTCCTTTACAACGTGCATCCTATTGTCGTTCAAAGACGTCGCCGGTGGTGCCCCTAGATCGCAAAGCGCGGACACATACAAAAATTGCACTTGAATGTGTCACATCACTCACATGCAACTGTCCTGTTATGCTAGATAATTTTCGAGCTCTCTCTGGTTCTGAAAGTACACTCAGAGGGAGCAACTGTTGAAAGGGAACGGTACGTCACTAACACTATATATCTGCGCGCACTATCATCAAACTCCAGCTGGAGCGCTACAGGAACTACGTGAACATAGAAAACTCAAGCGAACATATCGTATGAATCCCCGACGCTATAGACACTTACACAAAGAAAACCAAATGGTCTTATTCTATAGTCAAATAAGAGTCCTCGCCGAAGCCAAGGCGAGCAATATAACTGAAGCAATATATCTCACACGTAACCGCATTAAGGAAAACATCGACAAGAGCTCGAGTGAAGTCCACTTTATTTTCCCTTCGTACAAAAGGATGAAGCCGGGTCTAACGGTTGGAATGCCTGACGAAGGCTTGGACACTCCAAACCTGCGGCAAACTGTTCCAAAGGGCGACGCCGCGAGCGTTCATGTGGTTCGCAGCACGCCCGGAAAGCAGCGAAGAAACGCGCGCGTCGCTGTCGCCTCGGTTTCCACCGTGCGCGACTGAGCCGTCCGACGAGAGCTACGTAGCGCCCTCTGGACATTAGACGGAGCCTATACATCCCATTAACGAAACGGCAGTATAGCGCCAGGACCATGGCATGTAAATCATGCCGGTCATGACACGCGTGTCATGATTCTAATGTTATGACCTGTCATTTACGTTCGTCATGTTGTCGTGTTGGGCCATAGCAATTTGGGTAGACATCCCATTAACGAAACGCCTGGCATGTAAATCATGCCGCCCATGACATGCATGTTATGCTTTTCATGTTATGACCTGTCATATATGTTCGTCATGCAGTCATATTGTTGCATACCAATTTTATTACACATACCACTAACGAAACGGCCAAGAGAGCACCAAGACCGTGGCATGTAAATCATGAAAATCATGAGGTGCATGTCATGATTTTCATGTTATGACCTGTCATTTACATTCATGATGCAGTCATCTTGTGGCATGCCAATTTTCGTATACATCCCGCTAACGAAACGCGTGGCATGTAAATCATGTCGCCCACGACATGCATATCGTGATTTTCATGTTGTGACCTGTCAGGCATGTTCGCCATGCAGTCATGTCGTGGCGTAGCCAATTTTCGTATACATCCCATTAACGAAACGGCCAGGAGAGCACCAAGACCGTCGCATGTAAATCATGTCACTCATGACATGCATATCATGATGTTCGTGTTATGACCTATCATTTATGTTTCTGATGCAGTCATGTTGTGGCATGCCAATTTGCGTATACGTCCCATTAACGAAACGCGTGGCATGTAAATCATGTCATTCATGACATGCATGTCATGATTTTCATGTTATGACCTGTCATTTATGTTCGCCATGCAGTCATATTGTGGGATACCAATTTTTGTATACATCCCATTAACGAGACGACCAGGAGAGCACCAAGACTGGGACATGTAAATCACGCCGCTCATGACACGCATGTCATGATTTTCATGTTATGACCTGCCATTTATGTTCGCCAGGCAGTCATGTTGTGCCATACCAATCTTCGCATACATCCGATTAGCGAAACGGCCAGGACAGCCCTAAGACCGTGGCATGTAAATCATGCCGCTCATGACACGCATATCATGATTTTCATGTTATGACCTGTCATTTATGTTCGCCATGTAGTCATGATGTGGCATACCAATTTTCGTAAACATCCGATTAGCGAAACGGCCAGGAGAGCACAAAATCGTAGGCGGCTAGATAGATAGATAGATAGATAGATAGATAGATAGATAGATAGATAGATAGATAGATAGATAGATAGATAGATACGCTCAAACTCGCCGAAGTTCGCTAAGGAATGCTTCACATTCAAAATAAACCAGACAAAGTTCCACAAGACCCTCTTGCAATCAAGAGCACATAAGTCCACATGAGAGTGCAAACACATGAGTCCACACACGGCACGTCGCAACGCTTTCACATTGAATCGCGCACACACGTCACATAAATGTTCACAACACCTCGCGTGAAAACTTTCATCGCGTACACACGCGTTATAGCAGAAACGCTCTCATATCGGTTCACATAACACTCAATACATGAATTTTCTCAAAGTTTACAAAATATTAAAACGTAACGCACACAAATTGATACATGAGAACGTTCTTTCACCCAACTCTGCTGACGCAAACAAATCTCGTCCCCTTGCTCGCAACGCCGCACTGGCGCCAATGCGATTTGCACTCCCTTCTCATCTCCGTCGATCTTCGGAGTCTCCTTCCTCAGTGCCTTGCTTCAATTTTTCGAACTTTCATTAAAAGTTGCGCTGTTAGCGTGCACCCCAGCTGACCGTATTTCAATGCGCGCTGTCACGGGTGTGGCAGCCTCTCGCCGTTCGCGAATCTCCTTTGCTTCGAATGAAGCGTGAGCCGAATTCTCGGAGTCCGGCCTTACAGAACGCTCAACAGGATGCCTTTGGAATTGATCTCGAGCTGCAGCTACGGGTGGTTCCCGAGGAGGTTCATTCCTCGGCTCTTCATATCGATGATTCGGATCGTTAGGGCCTCGTGCACCTTCTATATTCCCCACGATCGGATCATAAAGTGGGTTCCCCATACATAGAACGTTGCTCTCCCACTGTAGTAGGGCGTTGCCACCTTGATCCTCGCTTCAGGGAGCCTCCTCGCTGTACCGTCAATCAGGCAAACGATACTTTTCGCGCCTGTGAGCTCGTGGTTCCGGACCAAATTCCTTGGCACAATTACTGTGCTGCTGCCAGTATCCTGTAGCACGGTTACACGGTTTCCTACCACATTTCCAGTACGTACAGAAATATTCTTATCCAGTGTTCCGGGGCGTGCAGTCGTTATGGCACCAACAATCGATCCTTTCTCTCCGTCCTTAAGTTCCAAAAAACCTTGAACTTTTTCATCGTCTTCCTTTTTCCGCGGGACATATACACACGAGACCTGCTGAACCTCTTTCACATCATTCCGACACGTGTCAGCTTTGTGACCGGGCTGCCCGCATTTAAAGCGCTTAACATATGGCCGAGAAAAATTTGCTCGGCAATCACTAGCACGATGCCCAAGCCGATTACACAGGACATGCCTCGTAACAGGCTTCGGAAGGTTTCTTCTTTTATTAGGTGTCGATTGCTTCACATCTTCCAGTCCCCCTCTTCTGATCTTGCCAAGGTTGGTGCCTCCTTGCGCTTCCGAAAATTGGTTTGCTAGTTCCAGTATGTCACTGAGAGACTTAGGTTTTCCCTCTTTCAGATAAAAATACAGGCTCGGGTGGCAACTGACGAGAAATCGCTCCTTAATGAGAAGTTCTCTAAGCGCACCGAACTACTGTTCAATTCCTGAAAGCTCAGTCCACCGATCAAAATAGTGGCTGAGTCGCGCAGCATACTGCGCAGCAGTCTCTCCATCGGTGGGATTTCCCGTCCTGAACTTGTCTTGGAAGCCTTCTACAGTGAATCTGAATCTTTTCAGCAAAACAGCTTTAACTCTTGAATAATTGGAGGCATCCGCAGGTGTAAACCTGCCGTACACGCTGAGCGCTTCGCCGCTCAAACAAGTACTCAAAGCCGTTGCCCATTGCTCCTCCGGCCAATTCTGACTTCTAGCAACGGTTTCAAATCTGTGCAAGTAGGCGTCTAAATCATCCTTTCTCTCATCGAACGCCACAAGCAGCTTGCTTGGATTCAGTCGGAACGAGCACTCTTCCCTTTCCGTGCTGTCGACTCGAACAGGCGCGTCAACGAGCTGTTGCAATCGGAGACGTTCAAGCACCAACTCATGCTGCATTTGCCTTTCCCTCTAAGCCATCTCCGCTTCTCTTTATTCTTTCGCCCTCTCAGCGTTATGCTCTCCTTCTCGACCTCCGCTATCAGTTGTTGTTCCATTCTTTCTTTTTCTTCTGGAAATGAAAGGGAACATTAGCATCCACCCGTTTTTCTAGCAGAAGGCTACAATGAAAACCGTACGGATTTCTTTGAAATGAAAGCTTCCTAGTTGCCGAAAAATTCGTCCTGGTCCGGGGTTCGAACCCAGGACCAACGCCTGTCCGGGACGCTCGCTCTGGCAATTGAACTAACCAGGAAGATAGCTATTGACAGCGCGATGGCGTATCCATTGAGAACTCGAAGCACATGGGCTTGAATAAATGACAAATGAGTTCTGCGGAAACCCGCTAACGGTTATGATAGGTAAAATTAATATCCATCCGTTTTTGTAGCACAAGGCTACAAGAAAATCTCTACAAGTTTCTCAGAAATGAAAGCTTCCTTGTTTTGTTGCCGAAAAGTTCGTCCTGGTCCGGGGTTTGAAACCGGGACGCCAACGTCAATTTTCCGAGCGAGCGCCCCGGACAGGCGCTGGTACCGGGTGCGCACCCCGGACCAGGACGAATTTTTCGGGAAATAGGAAGCTTTCATTTCTGATAAATCCGTACGGTTTTCATTGTAGCCTTGTGCTACAAAAACGGGTGGATGCTAATTCTCTCTTTCATAAACTTTGCTCCACCCTCGCGGGTTTCCGCAGAACTCATTTGCCAAAAACACCTTGTAATGGCTTTACCTCGCAGGGCAGTACTTCGGATACAGTGTGCACGCACCAAATAGGATTACTTTTTATCACTTATGACCAGACAGCCTTCACATACTCTCAATGCACAAGACAAATAAGTATTTCCCTGTTTGTATTTGAAGAATTTATGGGCTCAGTACAAGTTGTATATTTTTTCTTGTGCACGTGTCTCATTTATTACACATAAAATAGGCACCTCGAATAACCAGCAACTGATTTATCACAAGAAGTTTATCACCAGAACGTTCACAGTTGCTGTGATTTCCCAAAAGCGTTCACGGTCAATTAAAAAACGCAGTTTCGCCAGAAGGGCCATGCAATAAATGCGATAGCAATGCTTGATATAATATACGAGATAAGAGCGGAATGTTTAGGGGCAATCGGAATTGTAATGAACGTGGGCTTATTAAGGAAGCATGGAGTTGCGTGACGGTTGAGCGGCAGAGGCAACGGCCGAGTATAAGTGCGAGCTAGGTCATGTTGTTTTGATGTCTTCTGGCTCGCGCTTCACACCGCGCGACCGGGTTAAGCGGCGCGCACTTTGCATCATTGAGAAACTTGGGGCGCAGCACAGCGGCATCAAGCGACAGCGTTCCTTCCGGCACTCGTAGACACATTCGCTTGAGCGCTGGGTGAGGAGGCCATTGCCGTTGTTAGGAGTATATGCGAGGCGCCTGAAACGGAGCACGTGATCAAGGCGCTGCTACGATGCACGCTGCACGTCTGATGACTGATGACAACGATGGTGACAGGGCGAAGTCCACACGTGTTCATCTTGAAGTGGGTGCAATGCTTCATGAACACAGACAAAGAAGAAGACGCACAGGACGGGCGCACACCTTAAACGCATGCCTTCTGAAGGCCGTTTCACATGACGCAGAAACACAGCGATTTTGCTTCGGCGACTAGAGCGATCGCGATTTTTAAAAAAAAAAATCGCGATCGCTCTAGTCGCAACCGACTGCGACGAGCGACCAACATGTTGGAATTTCGTCGCTCTGATCGCAGCGATCTGAACGATTTCCCGTCGAAATTGCGCCGAGCAGCAGCCCCCGAGCTGTTTCGCTGTCATGGCGGTGGAGTGTGTGTTTTACGAGCGATCGGAGCCGTGGATTACCGAATCTGGTATGTACTACTATTCATAGCGACACGAGAAGGAAAAAATTAAAACCTCATACTTCGGCATTCCTCATCTTGTATGTTTTTATTGAAGCAGTGGCTTGGTGTTTTAGCTTTCTTGTGTGCTACGTCGAGCTTTCGCTTCGAAGTAGTACAACACACGAACGCATTTTGTTCGATGCGCGGAGAAAGATTCCCGCTGGTTGATGTACTCGAGTTGAGACTCGACGCTATCGAATGTGTGCGACTTGCCTTGCATACACAAGCATTCTTTTTTTTTCTCTCTCTCTTTTTGAGATCACCTGTGGTTGCCGCACAGACAAGGTGTAACAGCACGTACTTTTCTTTGCGTGCACTCACACGCGCATTGCGGGTTGTAAATGTTATGAGCCTGCGATAATAATGATTGAGCACGATGTGGTTGCGAGTTATCTGATGGCGGGCTGCTTTTTTGTGCGCCAATTCCGCGAATGCTCTTGCTTTTCGTCCGCATCGAAATGAGGCCGCCGTGGCCGGAAATCGAACTCACATTCTTGCGGCGCGATATCGTGAGCGCGACACACGAACTTACAATTAAGGTGCTTTGTCAAGAAGCCGGAACTTTCTGAACTGCTAATGCATGGAGTTTGCATCGATACGAGCGCGCTAATTAACCAGAAATACTTCGCCTTACACCGATGCGGTAAATCGGGCACGTCCTTGTTGGACTGACTATGCGACCAGTAACTAAATTCAGACAATTTTTGTTGTATTAATGTGTGCTTTTATAACGTACCATATCAGGAATGCTAGCAGCGTCGTTGATTTACTTTCGAAGCGTTGATGCGCAACACGTATTATTAATAGCAGCTTTTTCTTCTTTTCTTATCTCGTGGACAACATTTTTTCCTCCACATATACTTATACACATATATTTATAGGATTTGTATATTTCCTGCATCTGTTCTCAATTTATATAGTTATAATTAATTGTAAAACCTTCATGGCATGTAACAACACTTCAAAGAAGATTACTTGTGCACGTAACTGCTTGCAGTGTACTTGATTTCTCTTGTTTATGATGTTCATTATAGCACATCACTTAAAAAGAAACACACAAAAAAAGAAAAGCGGGCAAACAGCCTGCAAAGTTCTTATATAGTTCTTATATAGAAGAAAATGTGAAAGATCACAGCTAATCACAATATAGCCGGGAAGTTGCCTTGTTGCATCCTTTTCTGTAGGTTATAGTTCCTCTTGGGTATGGACCAGTCTTGCACTTCAATAGCCATTCAGGTGTGAACGTACATATTTAGGTGTGAAGTCATGCCAAACTAAATAGAAACAGCTTGCCGACATATTTGAGAATTGTTTCATTATTACATAAATCCTGCTTTTACAAGTGCATAAGTTTATAGAATTATGCATTTTTCGAACATATCTTCTGATGAAATTAAAGCACCGTGTAACTTTGTCATGGCATTATAAAACTGATTTCTGCAAATGAAGTGTGTACATTTGCACATTATGTAGTTTTATTTTTATGTAATACATGCTGCAAACAAATTAAAGTCCAACCAGGAAAGAAATTGGGAGAACAGCACATGTACAGTGTGTTTCATACTTAGGGGAAATCTCGGAGCACCTTGCAACGCGAAAAAAGCCATGTGGCCAACGCGATGCGGCTTCGGTTAAAGGCCGCATGCATAGAGCATCTGCGCCTCCATAAGCAGCTGCTGTTTGCCGACTCCAGCGTTCGCCGCATCATGGCCGCATCGCGTTGCAAGGCGCTCCGAGATTTCCCCTAAGTATGAAACAGGCTGTACATGAATCTCTCTATTAAAATTCATAAAGGAAAAGCAAGTGTGCATTAATGCATAAACATGACCCAACTAAAGTACGGCCCAATGCACTAGGGATGCATGGCAGAAATGGTGTGTCTTGGCAGTGCATGCTGTTTTGCAGCCATGCCTGGGAAAAAAATATAAATCTTAAACTGGTGTGTTGAAAAATGTGTGCATTAAATGTGCATGTCACTCGAGGGACTCCTTAAGTTAAAATATAAGACGGTATATATTTTAACTATGCACCAACTAGCCCAGCAACAAATTTTATTGGACTCTTTAAGTGTTGCATCTTTATTGAAGACATTCCAAGGCCTAATTACCAGCTTATTAAAGTATAGAAAGAGATTGCAATATTTATAACATTTGAATGGGAATATTATGTGAAATAGAAGGGTCTTGCAGTGCTTGTCCTTAAGTAGTTGCAAACAACAGTTCAGCAGTGATGCCTCAACTGTTACATTTGTCTTTTACAAGACTGTTGGCCTAGTTCATATAAAACAAGAAGGGAACAACAGGAAGAGTGGCACTTCCAGCTACTTTATTCAAGGTGCTAACCCAAGAATATATACAAACAGCAAGCATGCGCGATCCCTTTCCAACCTAATACCATCCAGCAATCAAGCAATCTCGTCTCTGGTGCATATAACATAACTGATGTATAGCTGATAACTGACGATTTGTGCAGGCAACAAAACACACAATGATTCTTTTTTACAACTTGCCATTTTTATATATTGTTTTAATCTATCACTTGCCACGGTGGCTGTGCCAGTTTGCAAAAAACAGAAAGTAAGCTCACGCTATATTAAGGCGAAAACCTTATATTACTACGTTTCAAGGCTGTGTTGCGCAGTAGAAGAACCCAGAGTGTAGGCGAGCATCGAATAGGTGGAGTGCATCTCTCGCTTCGCTGTAAAGCTGATTAAGTATATCTTGCTGGTGCGGTCAGCTTTGTTGCCTTCGTATTACAACAAAGTTGACCGTGTCTTGCTGCAAAATCTCATGCCACATCACTGTAGGTGAAGGTGCACAAGGCTCTAGTTGCAGGCGAGGAAGACCGAGAAGGCACAACACTGCAGAAGAACCTTAACCAACTCAAAATGTCATTTGTCACCACTGCTGCTGTAATAAAGCAGCTATGGGTGAAACTGCAGCAGCAGCCCAAGAAGCAGATCAATGGAACTTGGCATTTGCCTTTCACATTCCCTTGGAAATTTCTAAGCACCTGGTATAACAATACAGCGTGGACCGGTATGGGCTTGTTACAATGCTCAAAATTGGTGACAATGGTGCCTGGAGCAGGTGTCCGAAATCGCTATCGCTCATAATGAGAAAAAGTCCATACCCCCATCTCACCTGAAGGAAAACTAGCAATATTTCAGAAATGTTTATCTCCCTCTCTCCACGCCTGTGCACATTTGAACCCAGCCCCGACTCTGGGCCTTATATGTTGTCAGTCGTCGGCTATGGTTCTGTCGACAAAGACGAGGAGAATTGGGGGCGAGGGAGAAAATACAGAAGAGCTAGGAGGTGACGACGGCAAGGAAGGAGAGGATGCAGATGACAAATGAGAAGTAAAGGCATTTGAAAAAGAAGACAATGTAAGAGGAACAACAAGAGGGGGGAGGAGAAGCAGGAATGGAAGAAGACCTAAAGAGAATAATAAGAGCACATGCAGGAAAGCTTACACTGTCACTGTGCTGTGTTCTTTGCGAAGGCTTGAGAGTCTTCTAACAATGCTGCCCTAACTTGTCCCAGTGGCTCATTAAAGAAATTCTGCTGACATTGTGCAGTGGGATTTTTTCCTCTGAAAATGTGCACCTATCAGGTTCATGATACTCACCATTGGTGATTACTCCTTTATGCAAGTTACTTCAGGCAGTAAAACCTTTGCCAGGACAAAGAAATGGAAAAGACATCAAAAGAGTGCACGCGATTGCTTACCCAGAAAGGTTGTCATGCAACATCAAAAAAGAAGCATCAGAATTCAATCTGAATGTTGTTTTTGTGCCCCTAACAAGCTCTCAAAAGTGTGTTCTCTAGACAATGTGGTTGAAGTGTGCAAGATGCACAGGAACAAATTCAACACTTGCCAGTCGCACAGAGCAGCTTGGTTGCAGCAGACAAGAAAACCTAGCATCCTACGAGCAAAGTCACAATGTAGGTGGAGAGATGGTATGTCCTCGAGGCATGGCGAAGGCAGAATTTGAAGAGAGGAATCTGCTAGGCTGTGACAGCGCGTGCCATGGCCCATTCATGAAACGGGTTAAATTGAATTTTCTTTGCATCACGAGAGATGAAACTTCCGGCAAGTGGTCATCTTTTACATGTCATCCTATGGGTGCAATGCATAAAAACTGCGATAATATTGCAAATATTCTCAGTTTTCTGTCTGCAGCATCAATAAGTAAACTATGTGGGCATTTTGGCTGTAGTTTGTAATAAATAATCACTTCAATATGTGCAATACAGCACTTGTAATGAGCTGCATGTAGTGACTCCAGTGCAGGTGACACCTGCCGCTGCAAGTCCCTCGTTTGCATGTTGTGAACAGGTATGGGCAAATGGCCTTGGGATGAAAAGGTGTGCAGGATGCTGCATATTCTTTGTGATCTGCTGACTTTATAACTCTCACGGGCTTTTGAGACTTAAGTGCACTTTTCGTGTTGCAACAAAGGCTCGCGCTCTCTGGGATTTCCACCGGTGCCATTTTAGGATGCGACAGAAATGTGTTGTGCCAAACTACAACAGCAGCGCATCCAACAATGTGAAGCCGATTACTTTCGACGTTCCCAGTGGCTCAATGAAAGTGGAGGCATGGGCTTGTACAATGCCAAGGAAAGGTCGAGAGCTCATGCCCCATAACTACGTTTGCTAGAAGCATTTCTCAAACAGTGAAATGGAGACGCAATAAAGGTGATCTTGGTGGTGACATCTCTCTTGACAAACCCAAGCGGCCTGTTTTGTTATTAGATGCCGTGCTGTCACTATTTTGCACTGTCTCAGCTACCTGTCTCCTGTTCTCAAAAAAAAAAAAAAAGAGAAAAGAAATGAGCCAATTGGACCTGGCGTGAAGTGCGCAGAGCATGCAGACAGAGACTTTGGTGGTTAATGACACAAATATGCTCGCTGCTTGCCACTTTGAGGAAAATGAGATGGTGCATCCTCTTGCCTCCCTTTGCCATAAGTCCAATGCCTTGAACAATAAGCAAACAACGGCATATGTGTGGTGGAAAGACAAGGAATGACACTGTACCAATAGTTCTGGTAATGACCAAACCAGTCGAGCCAGAGTTATTGAATAATTGTAAGTTTTGCATTCCAAAAAACATAATGTGCAGATAATTAGGTAATTGCCGTGCAGGCAACACCCTTTTTTCGTTTATATAACAAATAATTTGCAGCCACCAAGGTCGCACAAGAAGCACATCAATTACGATGAATCGGCACTGGCTAGCCTTGACAGGTTGAACCGGCAAGGTTCTGCAGAAAGCGTGAAGTGCGTGTTTCTCTCTCTGCGCAAGCCGACTCGTACAACAGAGGGTGTCCACCATGCCCTACAGCGCGATTTCACTGAGCTTCACTGAGCCACCCAAACAAATACTGTTTCACCTTCTGAAGAAATGCTCTGTGCCTCGAGGTCAATAAAGTAGTTTTCTCTATAGCGGTGACCATCACACAAATGCTTCTCAATTCCAACAAGCGCATTTGATTGAGGAAACGCTACGGCAAGAAAACATGCTAAACTTCGAGGGACTCCCGAAACGGAACAGGATGGAGAGCAGTTTCTGAACCATTAGACAATGAATGCATGTCACAGAAACACAGTGAGCCCTGCTAATATTTCTGCTCGTCGACAGAATCCTTTTATTGCAGTAAAACCGCATATCTCAAATACAGTCTGTTTGGAAATAGTACTTCAGGCCCTTATTGGCTGTTTTTTGTTTTGTAAACAATTCTGTTCTAGCAGAAAAGAGGCATCGCAGGGAAACAGTCTACTGCAGCTCTAAGTGCATGACTACGCTACTAAATTGTTATAAAAATACATTTCGTGCACGGCGTGGGGCCGTGCAACGTATTTTGCTTCTTTGGACAGACTCGCAGTAATCTACTACCATTAGGAAACTAAACGACATCCGTGTCTTCACAATGCAGTGACGCAACACGCAGGCTTCAACACAGGTGACTGCAGCTCCTTATAAATTTGTGATGCTAGTTGTTACATATCCACACCACGGATTCCACGACGGACGATCCGTGATATCGATGTTCACAAAACAAAACTATTCCACATCATGCAAGCACACGCACGCACGCACGCACGCACGCACGCACGCACGCACGCACACACACACACACACACACACACACACACACACACACACACACACACACACACACACACACACACAGGCGTCATTTTTCGCGGCTTTCAAGATGTGAGTTTTCGGTTAAATGCGTGTTGCCGCGTTCGGTCACAACACAAACTAACCGTATTCCGTGCACAGACACACACATATACGTCATTTTCAGATCCATAAATGTGGGCTTTGGTTAGATATGCCGGCGTCGTCCGGTTCGGAGGCACTACAGTGTAGTAGGCACTTGCGAGCAAGATACACGAACCATTCGTTGACAACTTGATGCTGAACACGGAGGATCATGCTTCGCGCACACGACGACTTCGAAGAAGAATACGCGGACCCTTCCTACGCGGCTACATCCCTGGCGCAAAGTTTTTTTTTTCTTCACGACGCGAAGCAGCCGAAGCAGCTGCTGCGCTGCTGCCACCGCTATTTTCACGTCTTTACTGATATGCGGGAGCCGCTGTTGCGCACACCAAAATAATTTACCCACTTGCAGCCGTTTTTAAATGACAATACATGCATGTTCTTCAATCCTGTAAAACAAAAGTTAATAATATTATAACGCACGGTTATTTAAACACATTTGAAGATAGCCGGTCGCTCCTGTCGCGGGAAAACAGTCGCTGCAATCACAGTCAACTGAAACGAAACCGCCATTAAGCGACGGGAGCGAACAGAATGATCGGAACGATCGGAATCGCAGCATGTGAAACAGCCTTGAGCGGTGTGATGTTATCGCAACCGGAGTCCGAGCGACGGAGATGAGACGGGCTCGTTTGATCTCTGCTTCAATCGCGTTCGTCCCCCACTGAAGCGTTTTTATCCGCGGGCAGAGGGCACGATGCGATGGGTTTCTTATAAATTTCGACTTTACACGGGTAGTGACGGCGACGGCAACTATCCCGCCGAGGTTGTCCATATAATTCCTGCTGAAATAAAATCAGCATTGCCGTTCTTTTTCTTTCCTCTTGAGAAGTTTCAAAACCGGCTGAGCCGAACGTCTGCAAATTCACTGTATCAAAATCAAAACTGTAGTCTTAATTAGTATTATAAATAAACAGGGCATTTGGTAGTTTAAAGAGCCTATGAATTGTATTTTCATTTCCACTCGGTCATCAGAGGAAAATGGCTATGCATAGTGAAAAAACATTGGCAGGTTGCCGTACTGGTCAACTTTTGCTTTACATTTCTAATATTGCCATTACGGTCGCTACTTTTCTTGTTCTGTTTTACTGCTTCAGGTTTTTTTTCATCGTTTTTAACTAACGAAATCCATTTTCAGAATTTTCTTCAGGTGGATGACTAAAACTCGCGAGCAAATACTTTGGGATGTCTCCGCACCAGCAAGCCTCATACGCTCCATCCTTTCATGGTACAGTGGCACTTAAACAAGCTCATTTTTGCATGTGCATTTGAGTTGCCTAAATTGTAAGCCCAGTTAGGTTTAAGAAGTCACCTAGGCGGCAAGCACAACCTACCTTGTTGTGTATTTATGAAATAAAGCATTTCATGTTTTCCTGCTCCCATAAAATTGAGTACCTTGTGCAGATCCCCCAAAGTGGGAATTTCATTAGCATTCACAACATTGTCAACATTAACTGCTTCAGGTATTGTCATGAAAATTCAATTTTATTGCACCAAGGCTAGAGAAAAGTGTGCTGCCAGATTCATAGTTCACTTGGTCTGTAATGCCTTTAACACGTATGGATTGAGTTCTTGAAGTAAAAATTTGGTGGGAATATCATGGAACAACAATATGAGGATACGCCTAGTTGTAGAAAACACGGCGGCTTATTCTCATAGGGAGTAGTGGTGTAGTGCGACAGTAGTTTCTGACCTTCCAGGATATGAAATGCAATTTTTTGACCCTATATTTTGTTGGACGCACTAAGGATATGCCTATACGCCTAGTGCGCTCGTTTGGCGGCGCCACCGCTCTCTCACCGGGCAGCGCAATCCTGGCGCCCGCAAATCTCAGAGGCCATGCATTTGCTTTCCGGAGCATAGCTCGAAGTTGTACCGAAAGGCGAGCGCCGTTTACTGTTTTGCTGCTACAGGCAGATCGCCAACGTTGACGATAGTTTAGATGGAGCAGTATGGCTGGCGGGTCGACTTATACGCCGCTATAATGACATATACTCCGAGAACTGCTCAGTGCCATCGCTCCGTTAGAAATCGGTCAGCGGATTGCACAGACGAACGTGGATTGCGGCGTGGGTTTAGAAACTCACAATAAAGTTTCCTTGGTGTAATTCATATATGCGTGTCTTGTAAAGCTTGAATTCAGAAAATTAATCTAACGGCAACCATGCGAGCTCGCTAGTTTCGTGGTCGCTTTGCCTTATCAGCCACCTTAAATAATAAAAAAATCAAGAATAAAACGTGGTGACCTCACGTAGCAATGGCCTTTTCGCTTTACAGCACTATTAACGCGTCAAATCGGCACGCTGTAGCTGTGAAGCGGTGGCCGATTATTGCTTCAGACGAACAGATTGGTTTTCTTCTACGAATTTTATACAAACGGGCACTTCTGTGAACGCATAGGCACCCTTTTCGCCGACTCTTTGTCACTTGCACAAAATAAGAAACAATTGCACAAAATTACCGCACCTCCGTCGCGCTGGCCGTGTACGCCTATACGCCTATACCTTAATTCCGTGCACTTGGAACAAGAAATCGATATATGCTACGTACGCACGCATGATCACAACGCGAAATATCTCCGATTGACCGCGTTTTTAGACTGCGCGAAATCGTTGCTTTGAATATGTTAAAATGTGATTTTTTCGCCTCTAGGTCGTCTCATCCGCAGCCGATCATGAGAGTAAGAACGATCTATGTAATTCGCGGATGTCGCACACTAAATTGGCAGAGAGCTGCGCGACTAAAGCACGGGACCTATCACCGCCGTAAAAATATTTTTACCAACGAGCAGCCGCTTCACTGCGCGTGCCCGATGGTTGCAAACCAACGTTGCCCCAATCACCGCCATTTCATTTACAGGGAAACTGACAAAATTCCATCGTTGGTACCTTCCTGATAGTCTTCCTAAAGCTACTATAGAATCCATACACGCGACAGCGCGTAGACGTAAATTATTCCCGACTCGTACGCACGCTTGCGTTGCTCTGGCAAGGCCGGCCGTGAGAAGAGAACTCGCTGTTTTTTTCGGCGGCCGCCGCCAGTGGCCAAAGCGGCGCTGCACGCACGATTCGAAACAGGAGCGCACGAGGCCTATTAAGTCATACAGTATGTCAATTTGAGCATAGTGAGGCTGAATAAAATGTCCGATTGCATAATGAGAGCAGTGTTTATGTGCGTATGTGCTGAATGCATATTGTAGCTGTTTATTTGTAGCCGTGCGATAGACGTGGCGATGAGTTTCACGATTTGACCGACTGATGGGCTCATCTTCGGGCTTCCAGCCGCATTGACTACGCCAACAGCACCCGGGGTACTATTAAGCAGCTGGCGCATGGATCTACCTCTTAGTGGGCACGGAAAGAGTGCACTTTGCACGTCTCCTAATCACCGCCTTTTCACCATGCAGAATCTGCTTCCGCTCCTGATCGCCTGGTCATCGGCAGCACACGTATGTTCACCTGATGTGGTCATGAAGCTACCGCGCCCGCAGATCCCGTGCGATGGACGTGGCGATGAGTTCCACAATTTGACTGTGACTGATGGGCTCATCTTCGGGCTTCCAGCCGCACTGACTACGCCAACAGCACCCGCAGTACAATTAAGCAGCTGACGCATGGACCTACCTTTCAGTGAGCACGGAAACAGTGCACTTTGCACGTCTCCTAATCACCGCCTTTTCACCATGCAGTGTGTAAGTTTCCTTTAGATGCTAAAAGATCAGACGACCCATTTCTGCTGCTGTTTCCGTGCCTAAAAGTGTTTTGCGAAATTGTTTGCTACTGTTTTTCTATGCTTTTCTTTCTCTTGCAGTAGGGGGACGTTGAACCTTACCCGGGACCTAACGCACGCACTGAAGACTTAGTCGACCTTGAATCCTGACCAGCAAATCCTGCAGATCAGATGAAAGCGATGTTTAGGCTACTGAAAGATGTGCACACTCGTACACTTCAAGGTTCGAAAGCGCAAACCGAGCTGGCTGCTGATGTGAAGGCAATTAAGAACGGTCAAGAAAACATAGAAACAAAAATATCGGCAGTACAAGAAATACTTCACGAGCTTGAAGGAAAATCAAAGAACATTCATCTCGGCAAAGACTTATTAGAAATGCACAACGGAATAACAGACTTATCATGCCGCAATCGATGAAGAAATCGCAATATTTAGAACAGGGAATGTCGCAGGAGCCAACGTTTCGACAAGCGCACTTGTCTTCGCCAGGGCGGCAACTGCCTTCTCCAGTGTTCGTTTATGTGCGCCTTTGCACACTCTCCCCCGTCCTGAGAGAGAGGAGAAGAGCCGCAGGTGCGAACAATAACAAAAAAAGGGGGGGGGGGGCGGGCTTGGGTGCAGGGGTATTTGTGTGACAGGTGTTAGCGTGACTAATATAAGAGGCAAGAGCGAGAGGTTCCAAAGAATCCGCTCCTTGTACATATCTTGCAAATGCATTGTGTGCGCAGTGCCAGAAAACAGGATGAAAAAAGGAACACATGCTCGGAACAGAAGTTGCTCCGATGGCATGTGCCCCCCTCTCCACCCCACACCACCTGCGCAGCACCAACAGTGCATTTCACTGAAAGCCTGTGGCGAAAAATGTAACTACACTGTTTAACTTCATTGTTCTCGTCGAACTGGATGGCGGCTCCGCACCTGAAAGTAGACTTTCTGGGAGAAACACTGTTAGCTTGTGCATACCTTAACCTTTGGCGTCTTTGTTAACCCCCATGGTATCTAATGGACTCAAGGGTTCCCTCTGAAAGGTTTATGCCTGTAGGCTGGAGAGTACTGAACCTGTATATGAGGTACACGATTGCCAGTATTTTCTTTCCCTGGGCGAGCGGAAGTTTCCCTGAAGGACTATGTCCATTATGTAAAATCTAGTTTCACTTGCACTAGTTCAAACATTATTTACATCTTGGAATGTTCACTCTGTCACAAGCAATACATCGGCGAAACTGGTCAAGCAATTAATGTTAGATTAAACGGACACCGCGCGGACACGGCGAATAACCTGCCGAAGGCAGTGGCGCAGCATTTTAATATGACAGGTCATAATTTCGACGGACTGAAACTCTACATACTTCAGGGAAACTTCCGCTCGCCCAGGGACAGAAACTACAGGGATTCGTATTTCATATACAGGTTCAGTACTCTCCAGCCTACAAGCATAAACCTTTCAAAGGGAACCATTGAGTCCATTAGATACGATGGGGGGTTAACAAAGACGGCAAAAGGTTAAGGTATGCACAAGCTAACAGTGTTTCTCCCAAAAAGTCTACTTTCAGGCGCGGAGCCGCCATCCAGTTCGACGAGAACAACGGCTTTAAACAGTGTAGTTACATTTTTTGCCACAAGCTTTCAGTGAAATGCACTGTTGGTGCTAGGCAGGTGGTGTGTGGTGGAGAGGGGGGCACATGCCGTAGGAGCAACTTTTGTTCCGAGCATGTGTTGCTTTTTTCATCCTGCTTTCTGGCACTGAGTACACAATGCATTTGCAAGATATGCACACAATGCATATGCAAGAAATGCATTGCAAATGCATTGCACTGCATTTGCAATGTATTTGCAATGCATTTGCAAGCGGATTCTTCGGAACCTTTCGCTCTTGCCCCTTATATTAGTCACGCTAGCACCTGTCACCCAACTACCCCTGCACCCAAACCCGCCACCCCCCCCCCCCCCCGTTTTTTTGTTGTTATTGTTCGCAAGGGCTGCTCTTCTTCTCTCTTTCTGAGGACGGGGGAGAGTGTGCAAAGGCGTACATAAACGAACGCTGGAGAAGGCAGTTACCGCCCTGACGAAGACAAGACCGCTTGTCGAAACGTTGGCTCCTGCGAGATTCCCTGTGCTAAATCGTATTTTGCGATTTTGTCATCGATTCAAGCATCCATCTTCCCCTGAGCTTCTCTTCTAGTTTGGTTATTATGCAACAGTGATTCCTACCAAGCACGCCCAGGATTACAAGTAATGTAGCTAACACTCTCGACATAGTACTCACAACTCATCCTGACCTCGCCTCCCGCATTACACACTTACCAGGAATTAGCGACCATGTGTGGCTAAATTTCACACTCGATGCTCCTCCCACGAAAAAAACAATAAACATCTAAAAACGATACAAGACTACCATAAAGGTAACTTTGCAGCCCTACATAATGAACTTGCCCATTTCTACGACGACTTCGTTAGAAACTTCGAGGCTCGTTTAGTTGAATCTAACTGGGACCTGTTCGCATATAGAGTTCGTGAATTCACCGAGCCATACATTCCCAATCGCATATTCATTGCAAACGCTCAAGCATCATGGTACTCTCGTCAACTAAAAAGGCTATTAAATGGAAAAAATACGTTTCTTTCGCTTAGCAAGATTGTCGCATTCACCGTCGCACTGGACAGCCTACAAATCTGCTTCAAACATTTACATAAGAGCACTGAAAACCGCGCAACACAACTATTTATCAAGAACACTACCCGACACAAAACAAATCCATGAGAGTTTTGGCAGATTATCAACCCTACCACTAATATATCATTGGAAGACTCATCTGGTAATAGTGCGGCAGTCATTAATGTTTCATTTACAAGCCTTACATTTACAAGTTTACTTTTTTATTATGTTCACGCAGTGTAGCGTCAATACACCTACCCGTCTGCCTGATGTAACAATTTCCACAACATAACGGAATCCGGAACGCAGCACCTGTAAAACAATCCACCTATCTGTAGGTGGGATGTTTTGCACATTCAGCGTTCGCAACACCATTTGCATTGGTTTTCGGGCAGACGCTACCTAGTTTATTCGGCACCGAAAAAACGATATCAATATCAGCTCGCTGTGCAATTTTCTATAGGTTGTGAGAGAAGAGACGAATAAAAAATTACAGCATATCCACGGAGTGAATGATGATGAGTGGGCGAAGCTCGGGATGTGCATCGTAGATCGTGCCGAGTTCCGGATTAATTTAGTTAACGCGCTTGCTACGAATCCTCACGGTTCAACTATGCACAATGCACAAGTGAAATCTCCCACCGGCACTTCATTGCAAGTCAAGATCCAGTATATATATATATATATATATATATATATATATATATATATATATATATATATATATATATATATATATATATATATATATGGGTTTTGCCGGTGAACGCTTCTCCAACGCGAGCAGTCGGTATTTCTCAATCAAGAAACTCGCTAGGAGACGCTGCCTGCGCCAACGTTGTCTCTCGCGTTTGCCGGGGCAGTGTCGAGTTTGCCGGGGAGCGCGTGGCTCCCGGCGCTCGCGGCGAGGGCGAGCGCCAGGTGCCACGCGCTCGCCCTCGGCGCGTGCGTGTGCTCCAGCAGGCTCGCGCCGGTGGCTACCTACTACTAACTACTACTACTACTACTACTACATACATCGGGGACGCACGAAATGGCTGCTAATGGGGAATGAGAGACAGAAGAATTCGGCTTTTAGTTAACGCGCACGCTGCGAATTTTTTATTGTTCAACAACGCACAGGAGAAATCTCCCAGCCGGCACCACCTTGGAGGTCAAAGCGTAAGACTGGTTACGCACTACTACGACTACGACGAGGGACGAACGGGTGCCGCTTTAAGGAGCTTCGCCCCTAATATGGTACTACAGCGATTTTCCTGCGAACAACTTCCTTTCTCGTCGAGGACGCGTCTTCAACCAGACGTACTTGCTTGAGCATGCTTTCTGCTACAGATACTATGACATGACTTGGGTAGCCAGCCTCCTGAAGACGTTCAGCTTGCAACCTAAAAGCCTGCATTCATTTGATGTGCACATGACTTCTGCAAAGCGTTCTTCAAACAAATCTTTGCTATTCCCCTTTTAAATGCGAAGCATTTCTTAGCGAACTTCGGCGAGTTTGAGCGTATCTATCTATCTATCTATCTATCTATCTATCTATCTATCTATCTATCTATCTATCTATCTATCTATCTATCTATCTATCTATCCACCTACGATTTTGTGCTCTCCTGGCCGTTACGCTAATGGGATGTTTACAAAAATTGGTATGCCACATCATGACTACATGACGAACATAAATGACAGGTCATAACATGAAAATCATGATATGCGTGTCATGAGCGGCATGATTTACATGCCACGGTCCTGGTGCTCTCCTGGCCAGTTTCGCTAGCGGGATGTATGCGAAAATTGGTATGGCACAACATGACTGCCTGACGAACATATATGGCAGGTCATAACATGAAAATCATGATATGCATGTCATGAGTGGCATGATCTACATGCCACGGTCTTAGTGCTCTCCTGGCCGTTTCGCTAATGGGATGTATGCGAAAATTGGTATGGCACAACATGACTGCATCACAAACATAAATGACAGGTCATAGCACGAAAATCATGACGTGCATGTCATGAGTGACATGATTTACATGCGATGGTCTTGGTGCTCCCCTGGCCGTTCGTTAATGGGATGTATAAAAATTGGTATGCCACAACATGACTGCATGGCAAACATGACTGACAGGTCACAACATGAAAATCATGATATGCATGTCATGGTCGACATGATTTACATGCCACGCGTTTCGTTAACGGGATGTATACGAAAACTGGCATGCCACAAGATGACAACATCACGAATGTAAATGACAGGTCACAACATGAAAATCATGACATGCATGTCGTGAGCGACATGATCTACATGCCACGGTCTTGGTACACTCTTGGCCGTTTCGTTAGTGGGATGTGTAGGAAAATTGGTATGCAACAATATGACTGCATGACGAACATAAATGACAGGTCATAACATGAAAAGCATAACATGCATGTCATGAGCGGCATGTTTACATGCCAGGTGTTTCGTTAATGGGATGTATACCAAAATTGCTATGGCACAACACGGCAGCATGACGAATGTAAATGACAGGTCATAACATTATAATCATGACACGCGTGTCATGACCGGCCTGATTTACATGCCATGGTCCTGGCGGTATACTGCCGTTTCGTTAACGGGATGTGTGGGCTCCGTCTACTGACCAGAGGGCGCTACGTAGCTCTCGTCGGACGGCTCAGTATCGCTGACATGGGCCGCTTGGGTCGCACGTATGAGACGCGCGCGCACGGTGGACACCGAGGCGACAGCGACGCGCACGTTTCTTCGCTGCTTTCCGGACGTGCTGCGAACCACACGAACGCTCGCGGCGTCGCCCTTTCGAACAGTTTGCCGCAGGTTTGGAGCGCGCGTCTCAAAGGAAATAAAACGAAAGAAGGTGGGTCGGGCGGTCGCTGCTGCTATAGAGTTGGAGACGCGCATCGCGTTCGCGTATTTTCCTCTCACAGTCGGCACAATTTTGCTTCTCTCCGCCAGGCATTGCGCTCTGGCGCTGATGTCGCACATGGCAAACACGACTGCACGGAGCCTGTACGAAAATTGGTTTGGCACAACACGGCTGCATCACGATCATAAATGACAGGTCATAACATGAAAATCGTGACATGGATGTCATTAGCGGCATGATCTACATGCCACTCGTTTCCTTAAAGGGATGTATACCAAAATTGCTATGGCACAACACGACTGCATGACGAACGTAAATGACAAGTCATAACGTTAGAATCATGACATGCGTGTATGAGCGGCATGGTTTACATGCCACAGCTTTGGTGCTCTTGTGGCCCTTTCGTTAACTTCATATGTACCAAACTCGGTATAGCGAGACAACAATGCAAATCCATTTTACGTTCCTTATGCGTGCTTCGCATTTCCTTGATTCCCACTGCACGTGGGATCTGCCAATTTTTTACTAGTTTAGAATGACCCGAATGAAATCCAGAAGTGGCTTGTTAGCTCTGTGATGATGACACCAGCACGTTTGGTTGTCGGTAAACAGGACGTTAATGTCGAGGAACCTTGTGGTTCCGTCAATAGGCACTTCGGATGTTCGTTCAAGTGGAATAAGGCAGGCGCGTTAAAAACACCAGCACACTCGTTTTGAAAGCTCTCCGAAGAGCAGTCAAGGAAAATTATTAAATCGTCCGTATGTCTAAAAATTCTAATAGCAGTCGAACCTTGAATGCGTTCTAACATGGCTCTGTCCAACTCTGCTAAATAAATGTTGCTAAGAGCAGGTCCCAAGCAAGACTCCATACAAAGTGCCTGCTTTTGCAGGTACGGCCTACCATCTTTTTGAACAAACGTGGACTTTAGGTAAAACGTCAGTAGCTCTAAAAAGCCTTCTACGGTAGTGCCTATTGTAGTTGAAAGCCGTACAGCTCCGAATTGATCCATACACTTCTCGACGCTGGTAAGGAAATCTCAATGTGGCAGGGATAATAGAGGTCCTTTACGTCCACGGAAAACGCCTTCAGGCCCCTATCCGCATTATCCTGTATGAACTGAAGAACGTCATCCGAGTTCTTAGCAAGAAAAGTATCCTTCAATTCAAGGACGTTAAGCTTATCCAGAAGGTAAAGACGGCAGCGTTCGCAGCGTGGCTCCACTCTCACCAGTAGACGCTGTCGTGGCTGCGATGGTTGGGGCGGCTACTTCCATCACCTTGTCGGCCAACGCGGGAAGTCCAGTGAGGTCCATGGCAGAAGCTGTCGCCAGAACCATCTGCACGTTACCCGGTAGTCGTTGTAAAAAACACGCGTAACAACGCATCGTCGATGGATCTCGCGTTGTCTCCGAACAGCTGCTTCACTTGACGAAGAAGTTGACTGGGGCGTCGGTCGCCGAGTTCTTGAGTGGACAGAAGCTGCTCGATACGAGAACGCTGTGAAACTGCCGTGCGCTGTAGCAGGGCCGCCTTGAGGTCGTCGTAGGCGTTCGCAGACAGCGGGGTGCTCAACAGATCCGCTACTTCGTCAGTGGCGGTGGGCGAGAGTGCCGCAACAGCGTAGTGGAACTTCGTAGCTTAAGAGCGGATACCAGCAACTTGAAATTGTGATTCCGCCTGAAGAAACCACGCCGACGGATGCTGGTCCCAGTACTGAGGAAGGAGGACAGCTTTGGCTGAGCAGGTGGGCTCACCGCGTTGCTCGAGAAGGTTCTGGTCTCGAGAATTCGTACTGTCGGTCTGTTGCATGGTCGCTTCTGCCACGGAAACAAATGACCACAATCACGTCCGGGTCACCAAACTGTGGCGATGAGCGACCTCGCAGACCGACGAAGTCTCGGCCTTACCATACAGAGAGCAAGCCCGACACGTCCGCTGTGATCGAAAGTATTTTAATGACTCTGGAACGCTAGCGCGCGCAGCCCCGTGGAAACGGCACCTGCCTCGTGCAAGAGCGAGCGTCTCGGTCTTCTTCAATGAGACGTCTATGCTGCTGCCGCTAGCTGCCGCTACAACCTAAAGTCTAGGGACGTATTAGTCAAGCGTGCTAGGGACATATTAGTAGAAATCAAGAAGAAGAAACGGGCGTGGGCCATGTAATGCGAAGACAAGACAATCGTTGGTCATTAAGGGTAACAGAGTGGGTTCCTAGAGAAGGCAAGCGTGGCAGGGGGCGGCAGAAAGTTAGGTGGGCAGATGAAATCAGGAAGTTTGCGGGGATAACTTGGGCCCAGTTAGCACAGGACAGAAATAATTGGAGATGCATGGGAGAGGCCTTTGCCCTGCAGTCGGCGTAGACAGGCTGACGTTGATGATGATGATGATGATGATGATATGGTTGCTTGTTTCTAGTTTTATGCGATATTTGAAAGGTGTCCCTGATGCAGCAACTAAGTACAAACACGTAGCATTCGCTGAGTCATACAGGCCAACAAGGACGGTTCAATGTGTAGCTTCTCCTAGAACGCGCTTTCTTAACTTTCTAAATGTGCCAAAACACAATCCATATTGAACACATTCCACACCAAGTAACCAGATAAGGCGTCTTTCACTGTATGGAGAGGGGTTTATTGCCGCTGGCGCTTTCCTTGAACCAGCCCTTTAGACTTAAGGTAGTTGCTAGTATGAACCTCCAAATAACCCAACTTGTCTTAATTACCTAAATAAAACGGTGCCCAGGCATCTCACAAAGCGCATCAATATTGCTGTGGAGTTGCACGGCGATAGCCTCGTGTCGGCAAACTAAAAGCCTTTTAATCGTGAATATTACAGTAATACTTTTACGTTGCGCTCTCCTATGCCATCAGTGAAATAGGATTGAACGCCATTGTCTCGGCGATGCTTATGGTGCGTACACAGTCTCTTATCACGATGTGGTACTTCAATTGCAAGAACCCATTCCCACTGTAGTTCAGCACTGACAGCCTCTTCAGCGATCAACCTAGCACTTGACGCATCCGGAGGAGGCGGTTTGCTTCGCCACCGCAGCTTTTCGGAGCCAGGTTAAACGTAATATTATGGGCCAGCCAACCAATTTTGTGGGTAGTAGAGATGTTTAACTGCTCCATCTTCATGGTCGTCTTGTTCATCTGCAGAAATAAAGGCCATGTGCGAATGCTCAGTGAAAATTTGGTGAACGTCAGTCACGTCTACGAAACGAGCATTAATATTCCAATCGCAATATCTCTGGATATGACCTAAAATTTTACACATAGATTCTCACAAACTTCGTTCGAACATCAGTACAGTGTTTATCCTGACAACAGCCCATGCGTCATGACTTTGAGTGAATATTCCACAATGTGTCCAATGATCTAACCACAAAAATGGTGATTTTTACATCGGGAGGTCGGTGGATGGTCAGATTTTTTTCTAATGAGAAGACGTCTCCACCAGGGCAACTTGTTAACGCACACACATGGACGGTATATGTGAAACAAAAGCACATGGTTGGTTGCAGAGTGCTGCATATAGTTTTTGCAGTGCCAAGAAAGAACATGAAAATTGCACGTAGGGAATTCTATTAAAGTTTCAAGGCCCTTGGATGAAGAATGCAAGCCTTAAAAGTAAAATAAACGCCGTTACTACAACGACCATGACAAGAACATCATTAGGAAATTAAAGGAGGAATACAGACAGTACTGCGTGATCATGGTGGTGATTGAATTAATATAGTAATGGTTATGAAAATGTGGAAGATGGGTCATAGCACCAAAAGGGTCCAAAAAGTAGTCATCCGAATTTGCACAGGTAACGTTTCGATAAGATAAGGTCCGAGAAGGAAATACGATGCACCTGACTTTGTTGACTATGTTTCGAGGAAACGTTCAAGCGTCTCGACTGGGAAGAAACTGCAATTAGACCAGCCTGGGAATATATCAGTAATTAAAGGTTTGCAAAAGACATTGCGCTGGTTAGAAACGATTGTGACGAACTGTAAAATATTACTGAGGACTTAAACCAAGAAAGAGTTGAAATAAGACCAAGAATGAATAGGCAGAAAACCGAAGTGATACTCAGTAATGTAGCTAAAAGAATAATTTATAATTTTTTATTAGCTATAATGTGTGAACGAATACGTATATCAAGACAGTTACTAATAGGAAAGTATATCAGTGAAAATGAAATTCCGCTTTGAATAAGGATGCGCTGGCGCACATATTGGGAACATTGCCAACACTGGAAACGTGCGGCTTTCACATGCGTGAGAAGTATCTAATCACCGCATTCTCTCGGTACTAACGTACGATGCAGGAAACTGCGGCATAACGAACAATCCTAGAAAGAAATTGAAGAGCACGCAGCGTGTAGTAGCAAGAAAAATGATAGTTTCAACTATGAGCGATAAAATACGAGCGGAACGAATCAGAGAACACACAAAAATAGTGATATGCTTCTATTATGTAAAAGAAAAAAGGGTACCTTGGCGGAACATGTCATACGGATGATAGATAATAGATAGATAGCAAGAGGGGCGGAATGAGTACCAAACAAGGCAAACGCAACAGATTCAGACAAAAAGGTGCAGCGACCAAATTAAGAAATTCGCACGCATAAAGTGCAACCAACTCGCTCAGGATAGGGCGAATAGGAAATAGTTGGATTATCCCTTCGTCTCGCAGTGCACCTAAAATAGGCTGATGATAATGAGAATCATGGCGGTTTTGATGATAATAATAATGACAACACAGCACTGACTTAATAAGAAGCATGAGTTAGCAAAAGCGAGAGTCACTAGGGGGGAATGACACTCGAAAATGGGTTCGGACTTGGTTACTATCCAAATAAAAGCCAAAAGGATCATGGTATGAACATGACCAAGGAGGGAGAGAAGGCAGCAAACGAAGAGAGGCAGCGAGATTAAGCAGAAAGGCGTCTGGTCGGTTGCCCTACTCTCGGGATGGAATAGAGAAACGAATCATAAAAAGAGGCGAAGTAAGAAAAATGAAAATTGGTATTGTGGTCTGTGACTGATTAGGTGTGGTTTTGTTTTGAACACTAGAGAGGAATATTAACACTCACAAAGCAATAGTATAGAACTGGAGGAAATATTAAAACGCGGTGGCAGAGGTCATAGTCACGAGAACAGTTCCAACCGATGGAATTTATTTGAACCCATTGTATTCCACATAATGTCTTCCAGTTTGAGCCCATGTATCCCAGTTCCTACTGCCAAAGGTCTCCGCTATCCCTACACGCCTCTTAGTCCACAGCTAAGAACTCTTTTTTTTTTGCTTTGAGTTCCATAGAACAAAAGTAGAAATATTATGCGGAACTTTTCTTATGTCACGTACTTTATCTTGCATTGATCTAGGCGTCTCAAACGAAGCAACTCCGGAACCGTAGAAGTCGTAGTACGTGGCGAAATTGCAGCAGCCGTCTGGAAAGTACTTGAAGTTTGTGCCATTCATATCTTGTCTGTAAACACTGGTATAGCACACCTGCAAATGCAGTAATAGCAGACGTAGTGTAAGACGCATGCTCAGACTTTCGTCTTGGAAGCACTAGCCACATTGGCTTGTAGCCTAAACGCAAGAAGTTTCTAGTGAATATACGACACTCTGCGTCGAAGCCAAATTTTTCATGCCTGTCTTGGCGTAGCAGCCTTAGGCACTCTTTCTCCGAGCGCTTGTTATCAAGTGCTAGAAAGTTTGTAGAGGGATACGCTGCTTTGAAAATTTTTCATATTTGGTGCACTCTCAGACTATAGCTCAGGGGGTCTGACCGCGAGATGCGGAGGGCTCAAAAAAGTGCTGTCATTATATTTATAGCGTCGTTGATGCACTTTGCAAGTACGACACATGAGTGAGAATTTTTTCGCATAAAGTGATGTGATTGTCACGAGCACAGGAATCACTGATTTAATTCATCCAATGTTCGGTATGTATGTATGTATGTATGTATGTATGTATGTATGTATGTATGTATGTATGTATGTATGTATGTATGTATGTATGTATGTATGTATGTATGACTGGCGTGCTTACGTGTACTGAACCGCTGTATCAAGCCTCTTTCCAAACAGCCTCGTTAGGAGTAGGTTTTGTGAATGCAACATAGAAGCATGTCGCTCTTAACTGAAACAATGTTCTTTTGGCTTTCTTAGAGCCTGGATAGAATTGACTGCGCATTCGATAGATTGTTATAGTGTAATACAGGTGATGTTCTGACCGTGTCGGAAATACAGCGAACCCATCTACCAGAGATGCTCACGTCACGCCTTTGATTGTAGAAATGCTTCGAAATTGCTAGAATGGTTTTAGATAAGAAACAAAGTGAAAAGCACGAAAACAAAAGCCCCTAACACACAGCTCTCGTTCGTGTTGTTCATTCTAAAGTGCAGGCTTAGAGGGCGCAATGTTTACTGACCTGGCCAGCGCAGAGAACGAAGCCTGGCAGGGCGCACCATTAGCAGATATTCGTCATTGTGCTGGGGATTAGCTGCCGCTCCGCTTTATACAAACACGCATCAGTGCTGTAAAGCAGCTGCAACTGCTCAATAGTAGGAGCTCGACAATCATTAGGAACCAGCCGCAACCGATGTTTCGACGATGCACACACGATCACGTCTTCGCAACTCACAAACAATGACAGCAACGGTTGAATGCAACATTTGGCATTTATAATATACGTCGCGTCTAAAGCCGCCTATGCCTGATAATGCCAGTGAAGCGGCAGAGCATATCGTGATGCGTAGGACGTATGAATGTAAACCTAACTGTTGGTTTGATTAGAGCGAATGAGCGCAGGTGAAAGCAAAGCGCATCGAGCGGTCCATCTGTTTACATCGTCGAGTAGACAGTCTGCTCCCCATGTATTCAAGCAATCTCTTTTATTCCAACTGCATTCATATCAAGCCATGTCCCATAGACCCCCGATAATACCATAAATACAAAAGCAAATGAGGCCAATGTAGTGCCTGGGAACTTCGTAGCATCTATCACTTTAATGCTGGGAGTGACAGTGCGTCGAAAACAGCGACCTGGTGAACGTATATAATACGCGAAGGGAGTTACTTTCTAGAGGCAATCCGCCCCCCCCCCCCCCCCGTCGGAAATAATCTCGGAAGTTCCGTACCGCCTTTAAATTGGATGAAATGGGCGTTCTGTCCTTGAAGGACTGCAGAGAGCCTTGGTCGCTGCTACCGCCACGACAGAGTTTAACAGCTTTAGTGGGCGCAGCTCAACCTAATATGCAGATTTTATGAGACTTTCAGTACCTGCCTTCTGTTTAACTGCTGCACTTTTTCACTGAAACTTGGTGAGGCTGCAGGGTAGGCACTACACGTATCCTGCAATGGCCAACGCACACGGCGAAATGGCCATACACACGACCATTCCAATGAACCCTCGTCGCCGACACGTGGCACATGAGCTGAAACCTCTACCACTCGACGCGCAGTAGCAAAGATAAGTATGCGCACCAACCAGGAGCTCACCGGCGAGATCAACCTATGTCATCCTGCAATTGCCACTAGAACTCCAACCTTCCGCGACTCCCCTGAAATAATAGACGAATAGATAGACGGATTCAAGTCCGTCACTGCATTGTACCAGACGATCACAAGAACTATGAGACTGCACTGACATGCTGGGAGTCGGATGAGGCAATGAAGATCTACCTTTACTATCGTTAACAATAAAAAAAAAATCAACACCTACAGCTGCATTGAAGGACTCAGTATCCAAATCAAGTACTCAAGGTGTAGATCAAATAAATGAAGTGTCATTTTGGCTATTAATTGCGGACATGACTGAACAAAAGTAAGTTAGGGTCTTCATGCGACGCATGAATCATCGAATGGCAATTTTTGCCGGACTTGTAAAAAATGGGCCCTAAACTGTCGCCCGATTCAACTGAGAAGCATCTACAATCAAAAGAACGAGCGGCGTTCCGACTCGGCATTATGAATGTTAAATGCAACATCAAGTAGCCCACCGAGATAATCACACCAGCTTCACATAAGCGCCCCTTTGTGTAGTCATTGTTCATCGTTTGTGACTGCATGAAGGTGCACTATAAGTTCCTGAATGCGTGCACGCGCTAATGTGACAAGAAGGCTCTGTAGGTTCAGCATCTGGCATTTGTCAGGAAGAAGCCCTACACATCATATTAGCCAGGGGCCAGCTAAGCAACGCTCATGATTCGACATCGTGCAGCAGTATGCCTCTAGGCACCGAATGTGTGTTTTTGTAGAACAATTTATCATCTGTCATCTCACCAAGGGACCGTCATCAAATAAGGGACAAGAGGGAATATTCACCATCTTCCGGGCAGTCAGATGCCAAACCAGAGCAAAATCCTCATTGTTCGGGCACGAGATCAATACCCAAGAACGTATCCTTATGCTCTGACCGCTCTAACTGCAACTAAAGTCCCTAGATCTTTTTTCCGCTTTTAAGTAGCGACAACTACCTCCTCTCCCGGAACCTCCTCGCTCAAAGCCCGTGTCGGCAGCCATGTTCTTCCTAACACGTGGAGCGGTGCACACACGCGCGCGTAGCGTACGGCCGTCAACATGCGCGTTCCTATCAAATGTGATAGTGGACGTGCCATATGTAAGGAAACGCCTACTGAAACGCGCAACTTTCTTTGACGTTCTCTCGCTGCAGCATTCAAGTAACAGTTTTAGGAAGAACATGGCTGCCAAAAGCAATGCCGACCAATCAGACCGCGAGCGGCACATCAAAGCTTTTCGCTACTTAAAAAACAGAAGAAAGATCTAGGGAGTTTAACTGCAACAGCTGTTTGACATGACGTTTCTCATGCAAAATAAGGCATAAAACTCTTAGTCGAGAAAGGCATCATAGATATAAACATATGCTGCATTACACAGAAATGTCAAATTAAGGTACAGTTGTTTCTACGCTACATTACAGTTTGATTTGCACAAATTTCCGTTTCGCTTCAGCTTACGATCGTAGCGGATCTCCGTGCGAAACGCAGTTTGCGTTGACTTACCATTGCGAAATCTCGTGTTATATGATTGCTGCTGCTCCCTACGCGTTCGAGTCCCTTGGTGTGGTTCTTTTGTTTTATCTCAGCCAGCTTGACGTTTGGAAAGATATCAATTCGTAGGCTGATGGCGAGGGCGAAGATGTTCATGGCCGGCTGCACGGTGCTAATGAGACGCACAGCATCTTCCTGGGAAAGCGCCAATGAATACAGATCGATTTGAGCTCATGATCGGTCTCTGGTTGGCCATGCAGTGAGGCGCTGGATGTAACATGTGCCCTATTGGACGCTTACATAGCAACTAAAGTGATTACGACAAATTCGTTGAATTGCTTGCCAAACTAGGCTGTCAGTGGCTATCGAGTTCTGTTTAGCCACTGTTTGTCTTCTAAAGTTTATTTGAAATGTATTACTTGAATTTATTGTCGACGTTAATAAATTTGTCTCATCTGTACGACTTTCTCTTTCCTTCGGTACCATATTTTATAAAATTGGATTATGCCAGTTCCACATGATCTCTTCCTGCTTCTTGATTGCTGTAAATCTACGAATTGGTATTTCTCTCAATTACGTTATACATGTCACGAGATTGTTATATAGACGTATTTTTTCATATCGCTATGAATGCCTGCACCATGATCGTTCAAGCCACTCGTGAGAACATCTCTGAACATTCAGCCAACTCTGAAAGTAGAATAAATATCTTTTCTAGTTTTGATGCTGTCGAAGATTGATGGAAGGGCGCAATTCAAGTGGGTCCACAAAATCAATAGCAGCGGAGCGTAATCAATTTTCAATCAAGAAATAAAGCGTGCTTCGAACGAGGTATTCGTTTTCATCGGGTTTGAGCAAATAAAACAAATATTCTCTCATGTCACCGGCGTGCGCGCGAAGTTGGGCTGGAGGGCGAAATGCAGGTGAAATGGCGCTATAAGGTAACTAGCTTGACAAGTGGCAATGATTAACATATTGGTAAACATATTTTACCAAAGTCGTACCGCACTTGAATATGACTCCTCTCTGCGCCCTCCTCCTTTCATGTCATGACTCACAAACTGGCCTATCATAATCGAGTTTAACAACAGTGCTTGCTGGCCTAGTTCCTAGTTGGTATTACTTAAGGACATGATGAGGCCACCACTATAAAAACACACACGAAAGGCGGAAAGAGAGCAACAGGGCAACCGCTAGTCCTATTGCTGTGTTTCTACCTTTTGTGTGTTCTTCTAGTGGCGGCATCATCATGTCCTATCATATCGATGCTCGCGTCATGACAGCGCAAAGCCGGCATTATCTTGTTCCGGCACCAGCCGACAACGTAAGTGGTCCAGCTGTATTAAATAATGATAATGACAGTGCTAATGAATACCTCTTCTATCAGAAAAAAAATGGGATCGACGTCCATTCTAGGCAAAGCTTCGCGAGAGTATCCCTCGGGAGTGCTGGACTCCCGATATGTGGAATGTAATTGTGAAGCCCTTATTTCTACCTTATGCAATGTAGATTATGGAGTAACAAATTTGAGCCACGTTGGCAATGCCATCATATTAACAATCATCATTCATTTAAAATTAAATGCACTTAACGAGGGCACGGCTTAAGCAGAGGGGTTATCATCATTATCATCAGCCTCTTAAGTCTACTGCAGGACGAAGGCCTCTCGCAATGATTTACAATTGCCCTATTCTGAGCGAGTTGGTTCCACTTTATTCCCGCGAATTTGTTAATTTCATCGCTCCATCTAACGTTTTGCCTGCCTCTGTCACGTTTTCCTCTTGGTGTCCATTCTGGCACTTTTACTGTCTATCTGTTGTCTGCCCTCCGCATGATATGCCCTGCCCAGGTCACCCTTTTTCTTTTAATTGATATAAGAATATCAGCTACCCCTGTCCGCTTTCTGATCTTCTCCGCTCGTTTTTAGGAGCGAAGCTCCTTAGGGTGTGGGTCGTTCGCTCCTCTGCAGTAGTAGTAGTAGTATGTATGTAGCCACCTCGCGCCGCCGGGAGGTTCGCGCTCGCCCTCGGCACGTGCCTCCCGGCGCTCGAGCTCTCTCTCTCTTACATCTGCTCCCTTGTGAGAGCGAGAGAGACAGAGAGAGAGTGAATGGCGCGCGTTGATTATGGAAACGCTCTTTCTTCGATGAACGCTCTACCAGCTCGCAAGATAGGAGAACGCGCCCTCACCCGCGAGAGAAAACGTTGACGCAGGCAGCATCTTCTAGCGATTTGCTTCATTGTAAAATACTGACTGCTCGCGCTGGAGAACTGTTCACCGGCCACCCATATATATATATATTATATATATATATATATATATATATATATATATATATATATATATATATATAGGCACTGGATCTTGACTTGCAAGGAACTACCGGTGGGAGATTTCACTTGTGCGTAGTTCAACCATAAGGATTCCTAGCGTGCGCGTTAACTAAATTAATGCGGAACTCAGCACGATCTACGATGAACATCCGGAGCTTAGCCCACTCATCATCATTCACTGCGTGGATATGCGTGGATATTTTATCTCCTACGTTACGCCTATCATTTTTCTCTCAATCGCACGCTGCGTGCTCCTTAATTTAATCTCTAGATTTCTTAGATAACCTCCGTGTTTCTGCACCATACATTAGTACTTGGAGAATGCAGTGACTATATACTTTTTCCTTTAGTGACAGTGGCAAGTTTCCAGTCATGATTTGGGAAGGTCTCCCGAATGCGCTCTATCCCATTCTTATTCTACAGAGGATTTCCTTTTCATGGTTAGGCGTTCCTGTTAGCTGCCACAGATATACGTATTCGTTTACACATAAGGGTTTACACATCTAAGGGTTCATTGTTAATTTTCAATCCCTGTTCTTTAGCTAGACTCTTGAGCATAATTTTAGGCTTTCGCCTATTTATTTTAGTCTTATTTTAAGACATTTGCGGTTGAGCTCCTCATTCCTGTTTTGTAATTCACCACCGCCATTGCTAAAGAGCACAATGTCGTCTGCAAACTTTAAATTGCGGAGACATTCTCCGGCTATTCTAATTCTCTTTCGTAGTATTACTCGACCCTCCACCGCTGTAGCTTGCTCTCGCAGGAGGAGTTCCTGGAGGGGAGGCGGGCACTTCTTTCTTCCGAGCAGGCTCCTCAAAATCCGCTACAGCTTTCTTAGGCAGGGTTCGCGTCCAAGCTTCGCGCATGTATTGTGCCATTCGTCGGCTTCCAGGAGTTCTTGGTAGTCCTTGTTCAATTGACACTGACGTTTCAGAGACATTAGATCTTGGTGGCGTTTCCCTTTGCGGAGGTATTGCTTTGCGAGATGATTGGCCTTTCGCCAAAGGTTAGCAAGATGGGTGTCCATATGAGCCGTAGCGTCGTCACATGGAATAGTTTCTCTTGCCTCTAGCCATGCCTCCGCAATCATAGCGCTTAATTCCTCAAAATACGTAAAGCAGTCCGCGGTGGCCACTCGAAATTTTTGCAGTCAAAAGCAGCCGCTTCCCCCATTTCCGTTATCTTTTTTCGATTTAGCCTAATGGCTATGGGCAAATTATCGCTTGCCCATCTACTTGAGTCTACGTCCCATCGTTTTGTCAATCCAGGGGTAGCCAGCGTCAAATCAGGTGTCGTGTCCTGTTGTCTCGCATCTAACCCTATGCGGGTTGGTGTCTCTGGTGCGTTACACAGGTTTAGGGCCGACATTTCTATTGCGTCGTGCAGTAGGCGTCCTGTCGAGTCAGTCTTGACGTAGCCCCAGGAATGATGCTTGGTATTAAAATCGCCGCCCACCGCTATGGGAAGACTTCCGGCTTGTGCCTGCACCTTACCGAGCCGCATGAAGGATTCGTTCTGATCTTTGCTTGTAAAGGGTCTGTAGTAAACAGATACCGCAACCATTGGCCGTTGCTAACTGCCACAGTTTCTCTAAATTCTTTACATAGATCCGGGATTTGGAGTTCAGTTGCACTACAGTCGTTGCTGACTAAGAGAGCCATCTGTCCTTGCGCCTGTTGATTCCCTTTACCGTGGTGTATTATAGTGGCCTACTGAAAGGTTCGGTAACCTCTAATTATGCACGGTCCTTGTGTCTCCTGCAATAATACAAGAGGTTTCAGCCTTCTTATTTCGTGCCCTAGCGTGGACCCGTTCTGCTTTGAAACTTCGACATTTCCATTGTATAAGTGTGGGTCTTGTTGCCAGCTCTAATCTGTCCTCTTGCGTCGTTTGGACTCCTCATCCCGTTTTTGGATAATTTTGTGGAATTCGTTAAACATTGCTTGCATTTGGGTTTGTATCGTGTTCGTTACGGCCTGAAATTTCTCCCTTAGATTTTTTTTCCCGGCGCTGAGTCTCCGTATATTTCCCTTGTCGCAGTATATTCAACATCTGCGCGTATGCCGAGTCTTGCGCTGTAAGTGGCGTTGGCGTTAATGCTGACAGCGTTCTGCTCTTCTGCGGCTGCATAGCAACTGTTGTTTGCTGCTTCTTTGTGTTTACCGTTGTTTTTCGACTCAATGACCGGCCAACGCGTCTCCTTGAACGCGCGCGTTCTGTGCGATTGCCGACGGAATCCGTTCATGTCGCACGGGCGTCCTGGTTGTGTTGCTCGCCGACTGGGTGGTAGTCTGGCCAGTATTTCTTGAAGCATGACCCTCAATTCTGGTTCTATTTTCGTAGCTCTTTTATTTGCTGTTCGCAGTCACTCGATGCCACAAGTTATTTAGGTGCGCTTTCCCGAACTGTTTCAGACCAGCTCACTGTCCTCTGGTGACCCTGCACATACTGGCCCATTTTCTTCATGTCTTTAGGTACGCCACTGGGGCAGGCTGAATTAAGTCATATGTGACCCTCTTTCTGGCAGGCGACACAAATAAGCTCGTGTCGTCGCATTCGCAGTCCTTAGAGTGCTTTCGTCCGCATTGCTTGCACACTTCCTCTGATGGGCAGTATTTGACAATGTGTCCCACTCCGTGGTAGTTGTGACAGGCTATGACCTTAGGTCGGTACTCATGCACTTTACTGATCTCGTAGTCGAATAGAAGCCTGGTAGGGCGCGATTCTGAATCAAATGTAAGCAACAGCATGTTCGTCTTTCTGAGCAGAGGCGCAACTATGATTTTTGCCACTTCGCATCGCAAGTAGTCGATAATATATTCTATAGTCTGACCAGGACGCACTTTGATGACGCCCCGACTACTCCCGACATTTTGAGCTGGTGTTCTTCCAATGGTTACTTCATACGAGCGAACTCGGCCGTACGTTTTCTCAGCTAATCGCGTCAGCGCCGCAAGCCCTTCCGCGTGTTCGTAAATGGTAGCCTTTGTGCTGTTCGCAGCTGAGCCGTAGCGTGAGATCACCAATTCTGGAAGTTCCCAGGTTTGAGCCATCATCTCTATTGCAGCTGTTATATCCTGCTTAGGTATGTCATGTACGTGTACCTTGTTAAGCGGCCTGATAGAGAGTGCAAAATCAGGTAGACTCACCCGCTGGAGGCGGAGCTGCTCCGGCCTGACTTTCTTGTTCGGCTTCTATTTTTGCTGTCTTCTTTCATTTTGGTGCGAATGTAATGCATCAGTGCTCTGCTAGGATAGCCTTTTGCGCAGATCTTAAGATATGGATTTTGGTCTACTGGGAGTGGTATGGAAGTGGAGTGTGGGGAGTTGTATAGACCTATTCCATGTTGGTAAACAGTGGTAGGCACCGGCGATATAACCAGGGCTTGTGTCGACGTCGCGGCGCGGAGGCCCCGCCCACCGCTTGCCGCGGCCCCGCACGGTCACGCCACCGCCGCCGGCGAAGCGCGTGCGAAAGCTGCCTCCGAGCACGGGGCGTCGGAGCGCCGACGGGTGTTTACAACAGTTTTCGAGGGGCAGCCGCGTGAGATGAAGTCGCGTTAGCTCTGTAGGAAGCATTCGATGAATGTAGAAAAGAATGTGCTGACGACCAGCTATGACAAGATGTGAGAAATTGATTGAAAGGATAAGCACCTTGCAACATGATGCGAACGATCGCGAGCTATCATGTCGGCATCGCTTCATGCGTATGCTTTAATTCGGTAACTAGCGCAAGGATGAACCACTTGCAACAGTGAGACTTGTTTAAATACGACTTGAAGATGCCTCAGCTAAAATACTGTTTCGGACTAAAGCCTCTAATCCCTACACGAAATCCTTGCGCAAAAACAAATGTAACTCAAGCATGCGATATTGGTGACGCTAGAACCTATGTAAATACGGCTGTGATAACGCACACACACAAAAATGCAATGACGCGCCAAGGACAAGGCTCTCAAATAACTGACAGCAAGGCGCATAACCGTGGCTTGCGGCTCTGCCCATACGCTGAGTTCCGATCGTGACGGCGTGAAGTCCTGTGACGACGCGGCACATTTCAAGCGTGTAGTTCATTCGAGCAGTCTGACAATCGAAAAAAAAAATTAAAGCGCATCGTAACCACTACAGCATTGCCAAAGACACTTCTCGTGTGTATGCTATCGCAGCCACAAGCAATTTGCAAAAGCGTCGCTGTAATCGGCCTTTCGCTCACGGCTACGTGAATTAAGCTCTTATATATTTGTTTCACTTGAGTGATTGAAATTCGTATGACGTATGTATAGCTTCCCCACTTCAATAATACACGGCGACCGCGATTACTTCTACACATCGAGCTAAGCTAACGTCGTGCGCGCTTTGCGGTAAGCGTCATCGCTCTGTGTCCGCACTTTGTTTATGCCAAGAAATTTGGTGTCGAGCATTACACTTGCCAAACTTGTGACAATGCTATTTCTCTCAAATGAAACAAGCCGCACTAATGCCAAATAATTACCCATACGCTTAACCGTGACGAAAATGTTTGGCGCATAACCGATGCGCCAAACAACCGGCATTACAGGTTCGTCCCTTTCCTTAAGACAGACATAAGCAGGAAACCGATAAAAACCTATCGCACATATCTTGTGCGTTGCTGAGCAACCAACCCATGGCGCAGGTCATCGGTAAACACTTTTTTCTTCATTTCACGGCGGTGAGAAGCGCACGCACCAGCGAAAACACAGCGGCTGCTACGGTAGGCGCGCCGGCGGTTGCCTACCATGCGAAACCAAAACTCCCGACGACAGCGCCACCGCATCTTCGTGACGTAGGCCGGGTGGAATAGGTCTATATGTGGTCAAACCCACCCGCCTGAGCGGCGACCGCGTGAGCGACTGCGTTGCCGCCGTCCGTGCCAGTATGACCCGGCGTCCAGAGAATTTCAACCATAGTCCCGGTGTCTTGGATTCTTTAGCTACACCAACGCGCATCCTAAATGAAAGGGGCGGATTTACTCGTCAACAAGAAATTTTCTTAAACAAAGTTATGGCCAACGCTGCATACACACCACACGTACTAGACAAATGGCAACAAGCTACTGGACCTACGAGTGGAAACGCTCCAACGCGATGCACACACTGTCAAGAGATTTGCCGAGCAGATTTAGAACATCTCATCTGGAGATGCGCAGTTTTCTCAAAGGGCAGACGGTGCATTGAACATCTCCTGCACTCCGACATAACAGCTCTACGGAATTTATTACAGTCCGACAATGAAGCACAAAAAGCTATGGCAATATACGGAAGTCAAAGTGGCCTGCTTAGAGTGGTGTAGGAGGGGTCGACTGACCCGTGCGAAGGCGTGAAATGAAGCTGTTCATTAAGCCGCCATCCCCTAATCTCTTTCCCACCTTATCCCCAACAGATGCCAAGAGCCGTCCCGCTTTTTTCCTTTTTTCTTTTTTTTTCTCTCAATAAAGGTCACATTCATTCCTGAATTCATCCTAGTCTAGACTGGGAAGAAGCGGATGGGTATTTTACAGAGATTTCATGCAGTGGAATGAATGATTTATAAAGAACAGACTGTATTACAAGTAGCAAGCGCGCAATACAATATTTATGCGATCATGCACGCCTCTAAATAACACGGAAATGGATTGTGGAAGGAACAGAGGAGCGCAAGAGGGAAAGAGGAGGATTGAAAGGAGCAAGGAAAATAGAAAACTATCCATAGCAGATGCGTTCTGTAAGGGTGAAGAATAGCTTTTTCAAACGCGCTTCGGTTGAAACAGTCGATGGACCTCGGCCTGTTATGACACTGCCCTAACGATGCACATAACCAGGGCCACCGCATAAATGAAGCGGTAGAGGTTGAAGATTTCCCAGGAATTCTCAGAAAAGACTTTCTAACAATTACCCTACCTTTTTTCCGTGTGCCCTGTGTTTATCCGTTTCTCTGAACAATGAGGACGTAAGGAAGCAAACAACTTGCGCTTATGGCACTGGTACCTGCCAGGGCGAGATAAGAAAACTACCGGAACGATTTCGGCAGCACAGGAATGACGTCCGGAAGGATGACAGAGAACGAAGCACCACCGCCGAGCATTCGGGGGCATTTGACGGCAAAATTGACTTTAGTGGGACAACGATCCTCGAAAGCGAGCCGCATTGCAGGAAGCGATCGTTGCTCGAATCATGGCACATCCAAATGACGGCACAACACCTCAACCGTTCTTTGAGAATTCTCCGCACTGATTCATAATGCAGAGAGGGAGTGCAAAACATGGACACAAGGGAAGGTGAGTGGAGCACACGAAAGCCGGACAACACGCTTCCCTTGTGTCCATGTTTTGCAGGCGTCTTCTCTGCATTATGGATCCCTACCAACTCGCTCAGCTTTCTGTCCTTTTGATCACCCCACTGTGCATACGCATGGTGAGCGCTCCATGGTGAATCCCTTTTAGTGTGGTCGCCGCTCGAAAGACTATGTAACGCAGCTGGATTCTGGCACCAATCATCCCTGAAGAACAGGGCGCACTGGCTTCGAAACGTCGGATGCCCCGACTTCGATCTTGGCTGGTTTACATTATTATTTATGAATTCTAGCTGTTGACGCCTTTAAGAAAACCGCAGATATACTTTTTTTTCCCGCCAGAATACAAACCGTGCATAGTTAGATGCACAAACAAGCTAAATGAGACAACCAATCTATGTGACAGCGTGTATACTTAGTACGAAAACAGCAATGTGGTTTACACCGGCATTTGGTTAATGAACGCACTTACGATTCTTGTCTGCGCTTGGAAAAAAAAGCAGCTGCTATCCCAAGCTGATGCGGGCTCTGGCTGGCTTTGTCCGCCCTCCGCAATTGTCATTATTATAATTACGGCTGCCATCCTGCAAAAGTAAATAAATAAATATAAATAAATAAATAAATAAATAACTATAAAGCGTGGATGCAACGCGCCGTTTTTCACTGTGTTACTAAAACATTTTATCCTTATTCACAAAGGAACTATTGCACTAACTTCAAAGGACTAACAAGTCACCGCAATCAAGTGTGCCCGCTATGCTACCACAACCACTATGGAGAAGCGTTAATTGCATCGTTAGATAAAGTCCTTGCTTTTTGAACAATCTTTTTCAGGTTGCAGGCCCAGGGTAATCGACCACTAAGGGCCTATACAGACATCCCATCTAAGAGCTATGAGTACAGCTATGAGTAAGAGCAAATAGCACATTTGGACCATGGCAATGAAACGCGCTCCTGACTTATCGTGAGAACAAAATGCACCTAAATATTGTACACTATGAAGAATTTTGCCGTGCAGTACAGCGGTACAAAGATATATCACACCAATTCTGCCTTAGCTGACTGCAATATAAGATGTCCGAAAGCAAACGAATAACCAGCAAAACGTGCAAAGCTTGCGAAGGTACTAAGTCGAATGCATCACTCTATTCAAGCGCACATAATAAACCCTCGTTTGACCCTGGAATTGACTGACCGTTTTCCACACTCAGCGTTTACACGTCGCACTTCATACACCTGACTGTCAACGTTCTTGATTGAAAGTTACAGTTATTCGAACATGAGGTTTTGTTGCTCAGGAGTGATTGAAGAATTCTGCTTACAAAAAAAGAAGAAAGAAAACGGGATGACAGGAACAATCCTGGTTAATGACGCTCACATCTCCTGGAATCCCTACTGGCCTGTTGATAGCAGTGAGCGCTGATTAGATTGAGTGTTTGAGACCTTATTAAATACGAAGCATTCTTTGGCGAACTTCAGTCACTTTGATTTATCTATCTATCTATCTATCTATCTATCTATCTATCTATCTATCTATCTATCTATCTATCTATCTATCTATCTATCTATCTCTCTGTCTGTCTCATCTCTCTAGCCGCGGACGTCTTGTTGCTCCTCTGGTCGTCTCGTTCACCTCGTATACCCCAATGTTTGGGAGGCAGGGAATAAAGGTATCACGAACATGCATGCCCGATGTTTACATCACTAACAAAAGATCCCGGTCATGCACGTCACGATGAACGATACTGCAATCCCATTCGGCTTAGAGCCTGGAGCATGGTATTCCGGTATGCGCCATAGGTGTTGGAACTTTGTAGTCTATGTCACTCAAGGACCGACTGAAAGAGACAATTAACATGTATCATTCTAAGAAAAACTAAAGCAGGAAAGACATACCGTTCGTCACAGACTGCGATTTAAGTGTAGACTTAACAAGCGCACTGATATACGCAGCCTACCAAGCAATAGGTGAGTAATGAACCAGGGCTCCCTCTGTGCCAAGGAACCATACCACCACTAGGCTAAGCCCCGCCACGGTGGTCTAGTGGTTATGGCACTCGGCTGCAGATCCGAAGGTCGCGGGATCGAATCCCGGCCGCGGCGGCTGCATTTCGATGGAGGCGAAATGTTGAGGCCCGTGTGCTGTGCGATGTCAGTGCACGTTAAAGAACCCCAGGTGGTCGAAATTTCCGGAGCCCTCCACTACGGCGTCTCTCATAATCAGAACTGGTTTTGGGACGTTAAACCCCACAAATCAAATCAACCACTAGGCTAAGGCGGGTCGTCCCACGCGATATATGTTGTAAATAAACAACATGCACCAGCATTTGTGATGAAGGTTCTTCTGTAACGTGTACGGCGTTTCTCATGTGTGTTAAGCCGTTACCATAGCAGAATAATAAACAACATATATTTTCTACCGTCAATCGGCACGCTTTTGTCAAAGTTCGCTTGATACCGTAGGAAATTTTCAACCAACGATGCTTATGATGCGCACATTAGCACACTGTAGCTTGTATTATATGGTGTACAAAAACATATATCTATCCTATGCACATAACGTTAGTGCCCAGATTACGTCGTACCAATAGCTGAAAATTCAGTAGACACGCTGCTGCCGACGTGCCAGGCAAGGCAACATTAACCATACACCCATTGATGCGCTTTGTACAAAGAGTTTGACACAACTTATAACACTTGCCTTAATGCTAAACAGTTCAGCATAGGCAAGCTTCCCGCTCACTGCTGCGCATGATGCCGATTCCCGCAATGCATAGGATATGGAGGATTTTTTTCTGAAGGTGTTTTGCTCGCGTGAATTGAAATGTAAAAGAAAATGAAAGACACTTCTACGCCGTGTTATTTTTGTCATGTTCCGCAGATTTGTTTTTTCCCTTCATCCGAGAGTACAGCGTGTCCAATATGGACTACTACTGGCTTTCAAGCCAGCTATCGATTTTAGTTGAGATGTAGTACTTCTTCGGCTTTAACGTCCAATTACATTGAGAAACATTTCTTGAATATTCGTTTTAACGAGGAATTCCTCGGCACTGGCATCATTGACATTAACAAAGGCGACGGATGTAGCGTAAAAAAGAAGGAATGAATCTGCATAATAATTTGTACAATCTATGCATCCTGGAATCGATAAAAGCATAAAGGGAGTTTGACTCACCCGCTGATATTCTTCATGAACCGTGTGTAGGCGTTGAAATTACGTTCGAGATTGTACGGCCTGATGGCGTAGAAATTGAACGCCATCGGTAAGCCTATGTCTTGAGTAACTTTGTCATCCAGCGTCTGTAAAAGAAGGAGTGTTGAAAACATTTTTTCGCTTTTGCGTTCCTTGATATATCTTTGTTGCTGATGAGATTAATTTCCAGAGTTTCAGAGATGCATTTCTAAGAAGTGTTTTATGAGAAGCGGCCCTATTATTGTTTAGTTCATTTCACTGCTTGATTCTATCTAAACTTTAGCGAGGACGAAAACTAATAACTGCTTATGTTTGACGCGTCAAAACCACGATACGACTATGGCGTATGCCGTAGGGAATGGATGCCGTAATTCTAACCACCGGGGCTTCCTTAGCGTGCATGAAAACACACAGTACACCAACCTCTAGGATGTTTGACTCCATTTGAAATGGGACTGCCGCCACCGGGTCCCAGCCCGAGCCATTTGCGATCGGCATCCGCGCATTACAACTGCCGACAGATAACAAAACTTAAGATGCTGATTATACTGCTACGGACCCGTGCCACCGACCGTCAAGAGGCGAATAGGGAAAGACGACGAGGAGGACGTCTTAGCGAGGCTTGCTCGGGCTGCTTGTTCATGGCCAAGCGCCTCAGCGTTCCTTTCTAAATACATCTGTACACAGCTTCGCCTCTTGCGTCTTTCCTCGTAACATCTTTGGTGGAGGTGCTGGGTAACCTTCTCGACACGGAGCTTCGCAGTGGACGCTTTCTCGAGCCTACCTTCATGGCTCCAGAAGATACCTCGTCCACGGGGGATGCAGCGCCCACCCGAACACCTGCTGCCAATACGACCTACATCACTGTCGCCCCTCCTCGTGACCCTGGCATTTTCTCTGGCACCAATGGGCAAGATGTCGAGAAGTGGCTCAACCTCTACGAGCGTATCAGCACAACGAACCGGTGGGACCCTACCATCATGCTCGCGAACGTTATATTTCACCTCGGCGGTACCCCTCGCGTCTGGTTCGAAACGCACGACGTGGAGCTTACCAGTTGGGATGCGTTCAAGGACAAGATTCGGGAGCTGTTCGGCAACTCTCACGGTGACCAACTTGCCGCGAAACAGGCGTTATCCACCCGTGTACAGACGTCAAGCGAGCCTTACGTGATGTACATTCAGGACGTTTTGGCCCTCTGCCAGAAAGCTGACGCTCACATGAATGAACAAGTAAGGTTGCCCATATCCTCAAAGGGATTGCAGATGAGGCCTTCAACCTGCTTGTATTTAATAACGTGTCGACGGTTGATGCAGCGATCAAGGAATGTCGGCGCTTCGAACTCGCGAAAAGCAGACGAATCCTTCAACAATTTGCCCGCTTGCCCAACACAGCGGCGACGTCATCCTGTGCCGATGTTCCTAGTTCCAACGACACAGCTTGCAACGTTAGTCGGATTGTGCGGCGCCAACGTTGTCTCTCGCGGGTGAGGGCGCGTTCTCCTTCTTTGCGAGCTGGTACAGCGTTCCTCTTAGAAAGAGCGTTTCTATAGCCAACGCGCGCCTTTCGCTCTCTCTCTGTCTCTCTCTCTCTCTCTCACAAGACAGCAGAGGCACGCGCCGGGAGGCACGCGCCGAGGGGAACGCCGAGGGCGAGCGCGTGCCGGGAGGCACGCGGGTTACGCCTTACGCCTGAGGACTGCCGCCTGATGCTTGACAAGGAGGAGCTTCGCCCCTAAAACGGCATTCGTCACGCCTGATGGACTATACGAGTTGAACGTCATGCCGTTTGGATTGCACAATGCGCCTGCGACCTTTGAAAGATTCATGGACACTGTTCTGCGTGGTTTAAAATGGCAGATTTGTACGTGCTACCTGGATGACGTAGCAATTTTTGGACGTACATTTCAAGAGCATAACACTCGTCTGGACATTGTGCTCAACTGCATTAAGAACGCTGGTCTCGTGCTAAACTCAAACAAATGCCATTTTGGCGAACGCCAAACGTTGGTGCTGGGACATCTCGTTGATAAGGACGGCATTAGACCTGATCCTCAGAAGACGGCTGCCGTTGAAGCGTTCGAGCAGCCTAAGTCAGTGAAACAGCTCCGTAGCTTCCTCGGGCTATGTTCCTACTTCCGGCGGTTCATACCCGGTTTCGCTGATGTAGCTCACCCCCTGACATGCCTCTTACGCAAGGACACCCCGTTCAAGTGGACCCCTGATTGTGCTGCAGCATTCCGCCAACCGAAGTTCCTGTTAACCACGCATCCAATACTTCGCCACTTTGATCCTTCGTCTCCGACAGAAATTCACACGGACGCCAGTGGAATTGGGATCGGTGCCGTTCTCGTTCAGCGCTCAGATAACCGAGAACACGTCGTCGCTTACGCGAGCCGTTCATTAAAGAAGCCCGAGCGAAATTATACCGTAACTGAACAGGAATGCTTAGCGGTGGTCTTTGCCGTGCAGAGGTTTCGCTCGTATGTCTACGGTCGACCGTTCACCATCGTCACCGACCACCATTACCTGTGCTGGCTGGTCAACCTTCGTGACCCATCCGGTCGCCTGGCGCGATGGGCTCTGCGCCTGCAAGAGTATGTCTTTACTATCTCTTACAAGAGCGGCCGTCGGCATGCTGACGCGGATTGCCTTTCTAGGATGCCATTATGTACAACAGACTCTGAAGCTGAGAACTTTGACCACATTATGGCCGTCCTGTCGCCTGACTTTCCCGACGCTTTGACGTTCGCCGCCGAGCAGCGCAAAGACCCAAGCATGAAAAGCCTTTTCTCTGATTCGCAAGGCGATCTTAGTGACGACCTATTTTGCATCCGAGATGGTCTACTCTACAAGAGGAACCTGTCCACGACTGATGCTCGCTTCCTGCTGGTGGTTCCGCAATCTCTCCAAGCATCTGTTCTGCGTACTACGCACGATGATCCAACTTCTGGTCACTTTGACACAGCACAGACACTTAGCCGCACCAGAGATCGATTTTATTGGCCTCAAATGAGAAAAACGATTCAAGCCTACGGTGCCAGTTCCGCGCAATGTCAGAGTCACAAGCGACCCACTTCAGCTCCAGCCGGTCACTTACAACCAGTAGAGCCCCCTAGTACGCCTTTTGAAAAAGTCGGCATTGATCTGGTCGGACCGTTTCCGCGTTCATTAAGAGGAAACCGGTGGATAATAGTGCGTGCTGACTACTTGACACGTTACTGCGAGACGGCAGCGCTCACTTGCGCCACCGCAGCCCAGTTCTCCGACTTTCTCCTTCATTCGGTCATACTCCGACACGGGCCGCCTCGCGTGATAATAAGTGACCGTGGTCGCCAGTTCACAGCCGATGTCGTAGAAGAATTACTTCGTGTGTGTGCCTCTAAGTTCAGACACTCAACCGCGTATCATCCACAAACAAATGGCCTGACTGAGCGCACTAACCGAACATTGATTAACATGTTGTCCATGTACGTCGCTTCAGACCACAAAAACTGGGATGAAGTGCTGCCGTTCATGACGTACGCTTTCAACTCGGCGAAACACGAGACGACAGGATATAGCCCTTTTTACCTTCTCTACGCTCGCCCACCTCGTGATACGCTCGATACCATGTTTTCTTTTATCATCCATGAAGATTCGTCTGTGGTGGAAACATTGTGTCGTGCGGAGGAGGCCCGCCGAATTGCACGATTACGTACGCTGGCCTCCCAAGACTACTCCAGAAGTCACTACGACCGACGACACCGAAATGTTTCCTATTCTTCCGGTGAGCTCGTGTGGTTGTGGACTCCGATGCGTAAACGTGGTTTGTGTCAGAAGCTGCTCGCGGACTATGCAGGACCATACGTAATTCTTGAGCGTTTAAGCGAGGTCAACTATAAGATCGCACGCCTCACTTCAAGTGGTCGACGCTCTTCGAAGACTGTCGTGACGCATGTTGCCCGTCTGAAGCCTTTCACCGAACGGAAGCAAGACTGACTCGCCCGGAGGGCTTCGTCTGGGAGAGGAGAAATGTTAGGTTATTAGCAATACGAGCGAAAAACAGAGGAAGCGCAAAGGAGGGAAGAGAAGAACGAAGTTCTGAGCGCCATCCCCACGGACTGAAGCCTCGGCCCATCGCTACACATTAAAAGACCCGCTTAAGGTTCTGTGTGGCTCGTAACAATATTGTTACGGTGTTAGAGCGCCAAGGAAGAAGAAGATGGTATCTGGGTAGAAGTCGACGAAGTGTGTGCTTCGAGCAACAACCACCATTTTGGCTGCTTGGTTATTCACCTTCTGTAAATACCTTGTAAATATATTTGTACCATTTTGGTGGAGATGCTGGGTACGACGCAAGACGAAACTTCGCAGTGGACGTGTCCTGAGCAGCTCCGTCATGTCAAAGGAAAGAGACACTGCCTCCTGTGCTCCAACCGCGAGTTCGACAACTCAGGCACAGCTTGTCGTATTGGCGCAGCCGCGCGATCCGGGAAACTTGTGTGGTGCCGATGGCGTTCACGTTGACGACTGGATTTTGAAGTACGAGCGTGTTGCAGCGCATTATCGGTGGGACCCCACACTGATGCTCGCCAATGTCATCTCTACCTCTGTGGCACAGCGGGCGTCTGGTTTCAGTCTCACGATGAGGATCTTACCAGCTGGGACACCTGCAAGGAGAAGCTTCGTGACTTGTTTGGTAGATCTGCCAGCCGCCAGCGCGCCGCTTCGAAAGATCTCTCCTGCCGGGCGCAAACTTCAACCGAATCGTATCTGTGCTACATACTTGACGTTCTTGCCCTTTGCCGTAGGGTCGATGCCAACATGACTGAGGCAGACAAGGTAAGTCATGTTCTCAAAGGCATTGCAGATGACGCTTTCAATCTGCTGGTGTCCAAAGACTGCTCAAGCACAGACGACATCATCAAGGAATGCCGGCGTTTTGAAGAATTGACAAGTCTCCCCATCGCCCAACAATTCGTGCGGCTTCCGAACACTGCCGCGACATAATCTTGTGAAGACGTTCAGCAGCCGCCCAGTCAGCCGCTTACTACCGACAGCGTAGTCCGCATTGTGCGACGCGAAATCGAGGCGGCGTCCCCGCCATCCTTCCTGACGCGCCCTTCCCAAGACCCTCGACCAACGATTTCGTTAATTAAAACTGTTGTACGGGAGGAGCTTGCTAATGTAGGACTGCAGCCTGTGTGCTCGCTCATGCAGCCGCCTGCTAGTCCTATGCCATTCCCTTCGCGAACACCGGCAACTTTTCGTCGTTATCGTGACCCAGCCCAGTGGAGGACACCGGACAACAAACCGATCTGCTTCCGTTGTCATGGTGTCGGACATATCTCCCGGTACTGTCGCAATCAATGCTTTTTGTCTCGCTCGTTCGGCGCATATTGACGTGATGACAACCGGCCCATGCAGTTCGCAACTCTTGACAATGGACGATCCGGTGAAGCTACCACATCAGTCCGACGCTCCAGCCGTTCGCCCTCCCCGCATGATCACGACCATCACTCTCGCTCACCTCTGCCCCGTCGCTACACATCCCCTCGCCCATCTGGACGCTCCTTATCGGAAAACTGACCGATGCAGCTCCTGGAGGTGACGCTGCATTGGACCCCACACATGAAAACCCTCTCCTCACCCTGACTACGTAACAAAGCCTGCTTGCTGTGGAAGTGGATGACCTACATGTTGCTGCCCTTGTTGATACCGGCGCACACATCTCTATTATGAGCTCGAACCTCCGTGCAAGACTAAACAAGGTCCTAACGCCACCTGAATACCAATTTGTACGCGTCGCTAACGGAGGAACTCCCGCCGTGCTCGGCATGTGGAACGCACGTGTGCGCGTGGCCGACCGGCAGACTGCTGTCCTGTTCCATGTTCTGCAACAATGTCCTCATGACGTCATTCTCGGTCTGGACTTTTTATCTGGCCATTCAGTCATCATCGATTGCTCAGCCGGTGTAGCTCGACCTGCCTGATTTTGCCGACGCCCCCGACACAGTCCAAAGCAAGCTTTCGTCTGCCGAATTTGTTCGCCTGCCAGCACAAGCACTAGTCTGTATCGCCGCTGAGCCGTGCCCCACTGTGCCGGATGGTGACTATGTGGTCTCTCCCTGCCGTAGTGTTTTGCTGTCACACAACGTGTCTTTCCCATACACTGTTGTCACCGTAAGGGCGAACAAGACTTCGGTTGCAGCCCTCAAGTTATACCTCAAGGTATTGCTCTCGCCACTTTATCGCCAGACGTGGCCGCTGCCGATTACTCTGTTCCACATAGTGCGAACAATGTTCAATCATCTCCACTGGAACACCGAGTAACGAAGATGATTGCCACGGTTGTTCTGCCTTCCCAAGTCAACGACCTCTGTGCCCTGCTTGTCACATACTACGAGATATTTTGACTTTTATGGTCAGCCCTTATGTCAAACATGGCACGTCAAGCACCACATACATACCGATGATGCAGCTCCGTTTCACAGGCGGCCTTACCCTGTGTCACCATCAGAGCGCCAAGTTATTCGACAAGAGGTCGACAAGATGCTCACAAAAGGCATTATTGAGCCTTCTTCGAGTCCGTGGGCTTCACCTGTCGTCCTAGTTAAGAAGAAGGACAATACTTGGCGTTTCTGTGTAGACTATCGGCACCTAAACAAAATCACCAAGAAAGATGTCTATCCGCTCCCGCGCATAGATGATGCTCTCGACTGCCTCCACGGCGCGACCTATTTCTCTTCAATAGATTTGCGCTCCGGTTATTGGCAAATCGCCAAAGATGACTTGGACCGCGAGAAGACCGCGTTTGTTACACCTAACGACCTCTACCAGTTCAAAGTGATGCCGTTTGGATTGTGCAATGCTCCAGCCACGTTCGAGCGAATGATGGACACCCTTCTGCACAGCTTTAAATGGTCCATCTGCCTATGTTACCTGGACGACGTGATTGTATTCTCGCCAACTTTTGACACTCATCTCGAGCGACTCCCGTCCATTCTTTCACTGTTTCGTGCGGCTGGTCTACAACTCAACTCGTCGAAGTGCCTCTTCGGACGCCGCCAAGTTACCATCCTCGGCCACCTTGTTGATTCTTCTGGCGTCCGCGCTCATCCGGACAAAGCTCGTACTGTCCTTGACTTCCCTGTGCCGACGTGCGTCAAGGACGTCCGCAGCTTTGTAGGATTATGTTCCTATTTCCGACGATTTGTAAAAAACTTCGCTGACATTGCCCGCCCCCTGACTGATCTCCTTAAGAAAGACGTTCCGTTTTTCTGGGCACCTGAGCAAGCCTTCGCATTCTCACAGCTCATTACGTCGCTCACCACTCCGCCAGTTCTCGCCCACTTCGACGCATCCGCTTCTACTGAGGTCCGCACCGATGCAAGTGGCTACGGAATGGCGCTGTTTTAGCCCAACGTCAAGCTGGTCATGATAGAGTTCTTGCTGACGCCAGCAGGCTCCTTTCCCCAGCTGAGCGTAATTACTCTATTACCGAGCGCGAGTGCCTTGCGCTTGTATGGGCAGTCAGTAAATTCCGCCCTTAATTATATGGACGTCCTTTCACCGTTACCACCGACCATCACGCCCTATGCTGGCTGTATACGCTCAAGGATCCGACAGGCCGCCTGGGTCGCTGGGCTCTACGTCTTCACGAATTCACGCACACTGTTGTGTACAAGTCCGGCCGACTACATCAAGACGCCGACTGCCTGTCCCGGTACCCCGTCGACGCACCAAATGCTGCATCGGAGGACGAGTCAATTTGCATTTTCTCGCTGTCCGCTTTCGCCAAGACGGCTGACGAGCAGCGGCGTGACGCGGCTCTACGAGACATCATCAGCCGCCTGCATTCTGCCTCGCCGCACCGTTGGCTTCGACAGTTCGTTGTGGTAGACGGCATCTGATATCGCCGGAATATGCTCCCCGTGGGACCGGAACTACTACTTGTAGTTCCCACTCATCTTCCTTCCTCCGTGCTCCATCAACTCCATGACGTTTCCACAGCAGGCCATCTTGGTGTTGCTAGTACGTATGTACGTGTGCGACAACGTCTTTCTCTGGCCCGGCCTCTACCGCTGCGTCCGCCGCTACATATCTTCCTGCGAGTCGTGCCAACGCCGGAAAAAGCCAGCTGTACAGCCTGCCGGGCTCCTTCAGCCCATAGATATACTGGCAGATCCCTTTTTCCGTGTTGGTCTCGACCTTCTCGGTCCTTTCTCTCTATCCATCACAGGAAATAGATGGATTGCCGTGGCTACTGATTATTCGACCTGTTACGCCATCACGAGACCTCTCCCGACCACTTGCGCTACAGACGTCGCCGACTTTTTAATTCAGGACGTCATCTTACATCACGGCGCCCCTCGCCAGCTTCTCACGGACCGAGATCTTACTTTTTGTCAAAAGTAATCGATGAGTTACTTCGTTCTTGCGCCACAAAACACAAGCTTACTACGGCCTACCATCCCCAAACAAACGGCCTCACTGAACGTTTCAACCGGACAATCGCTATGTATGTTTCGACCGACCACCGCGACTGGGACGCTGCACTTCCCTTTGTGACGTTCGCATATAACACGTCTCGCCATGACACTGCTGGATATTCCCCCTTTTATCTCCTCTATGGCAGAGAGCCCATCTTGCCTTCCGACACGCGCCTTCCAATCCCTGCCCAGCTATCCACTGAGTATGCTCGTCGCGCTGTCACTACAGCAGAAGCGGCACGCCAGATAACCCATCGCCGCCTTTGCGAGTTACAGCGGCGCCAGAAGCATCGCTACGGTAATTACCACCGGGATGCACACTATCAAACGGGTGACCTTGTCCTCCTGTGGTCTCCTTCTCGACATGTTGGCCTCTCTGCAAAGCTGTTATCGCAGTACTCCGGTCCTTACCGCGTCCTCCGACAAGTGACAGAAGTGACTTATGAAATCGCGCCGCTGGACCCTACCACGTCTTCCGCATCTTCCGACGTCGTCCACGTCGCACGCCTGAAGTCATACCTCTCGCCCACCTCATTGTGAAAAGAGCCGGGACGGCGCTTTTGCCGCCGGGGGTTGATGTTACGGTGTTAGAGCGCCAAGGAAGAAGATGGTATCTGGGTAGAAGTCGACGAAGTGTGTGCTTCGAGCAACGACGACCATTTTGGCTGCTTGGTTATTCACCTTCTGTAAATACCTTGTAAATATATTTGTACCATTTGTACCAATATCATCCCAATGAAGTTGCAGGAATCATACGCCCTCTCTTTGGTTTTGTTATTTGCGCCACTCCGAAAATTTTTTGACCCACTCTTGTTCTTACCGTGTACGTATCGGAAGCTTTTCCTCAAGCAAAATGCACCAATGACGCCAACGGGATCATTGCGACACGGCGTCATTATGGCTATCCTGATAAAGCACTCTGATTATATCCGATAAAATTTTGAACAGTGCATTGATTTCGCGGTTTTCTAAATCATGATATGGTTATGAGAGACGCCATAGTGGAGGGCTCCTGAAATTTGGACCCCCTAGGGCTCCTTTAACGTGCAGTCACATCGCACAGTACGCGGGCCTTAACATTTCGCCCCCGTCGATATGAATCGCGCGACCATCAGCCGCCGAATGCCATAGCCACTAGACCACTGTGGCAGGGAAATTTTGAGCAATTGACATGCTCGGGTCGCATTCCTTATTTCAATCTTCAGCGCCTCTGTATTAGAATAGCAGCAACGACGTTCTCTTGTACATGAGGTTGCGTAAGCTTTTAGATGCACACTGCTTGCTATGAGTAAGAGCTCTGTAGATATGCGGGGTGTGATCCTGTGCCAATGCTATGCTGAATAATTCCTTGTCGAAACTTTTACCATATGGCTCATTAAATGCATGTTTACTTTAAGGCTGACTTAAAAACTGTGCATTCACAATAGACAGAACAGTAAAGTTTACAGTTTCTTAGTTTGTTCTTAAGAGTGCATTTCATTTTTCCGTTACTTCTTAGTTTTCTTTAAAATGTGCCCTCCGAAGTATTCCACCAGGAAACTGGCTACACATAATAAAATCCACTGAGTAACGCAAGGAGAAAGACATTTCAAGTGACGACTATCAAGTGCAGCGTTGTCGTTTTCAGAATGCGATATACAAAGGATAACAACAGCAGAGCGTGAGAGCGACTTCATCAATAGCACAATACTCTTCAGGTAAGTGGAAGAAACATCGTCAGCTATAGCTGCCTCCGTCCGAAATGGTTCCGTTGAGATGCCAAATTTGCGATGAAATTTTTACCTAACTTGTAGACCGTTTATGCACGTAATTTTAAACCTCGATGTCACTTTTTTCAGAAACAACACGGTGATTGATTATTTAAATTTGTTCATACACTTCAGCCGATAATAATTGTATGGAGAGGTCCAGTCAGTTTCCCTTGCGTTTCTCTGAAGTGGTCTGATTTCGCTGCTGCATTTCACGAGTATGGCACGCGCTTCCCTCGAATATTCTTAACAATATTGCCATAGCACTCTTTCTCATAGCTTCAATGTTACTAATAACACGTATGGATGGGGATCCCACCAACCGGACTTGTATTCTATGTTTAATTGTGCTACGCCAGCTGTTTATTAACATATACCCACCTGTAGATGGACTTGAGCGTGGCGACCTCGGCGGGGGTGTAGGTGCTCCCGGCAGCGGAAAGCTCCTCGAACAGACCAAACCCTACCAGGTGGAGAACCCTGGCTATCAGACGGGCGCTTTGAACAAACATGTTGCCGCTTATTAAGCGTTCCACATCCGGGAGAATGCCGTTGTTGTCGATCGTGAACAAGTAATTGTTGTCTCTCCTTTGTAGAAAGAGGTAGGAAGTGTCTGCGTGAAAAAAAAAAATATGTCCTTGATTCGCGGTTCCGAAAACCATTAAAAAATATATATATGAAGTCTGCTAGGTTTTGTTCGCCAGACAATGCGTTCGATTACGGCAAAATCACGAAGTGGGGGCAAGGTTCTCGTTGTGCGCGCTGCGGATTTGGCGTCACTGAGTGCAGGCCGGGCTACCCGGTGTTGTCAATCGCCTTCGTTTCAGCGAGTACTGTTTTCTGACAGGGTGACTCATAAACTATGCGAGAACGGGGGGCGAAAGCAACGGATGGGCTAGCGGCGAAGATCCTAAAAACGGGACAGCACGTCTTCTTGTCTTCTTTTAGACGATATACTACAGAACAGATTGGTTTTAAATGAGTAAGACTGTGTTATGAAAACAAAGAATTTTGAAGTTAATGGTGTTTTTGCCGCGTTCGCCAATAAATCGCTAATGTACTTCATTTAATTTTTAATTTCTCATTGATATTGCAGGCCAATATGCTGGCCCATGTAGGAGGGGCCATACAATGAAAGAAATTGATCCCATTAGGCTCATAATACAAGAAAATATAATGAATACATTAAAAAGATACAACCTATAGCCAGGACGCTAAAGACAAAATGCTTACTCAGAAGAAGAGAAGAAATAGCGCTTTAGCAAAAAATTCAGTACAATAAGACTAGTAAATCAAATGTAACACACAAAATACAATAAAAGAAGGCGCACATGGAATCGCTCTCCAATATTTGCAGCGCACTATGCACCACAAAGAATTCACTTTAAAATGGAAGAAAATCTTGGAGCACTGCTCAAGTTTCTACTGAATTTTAGGAAAAATGGTTTTCTAACTCATTTGCACATTTCCTCAATTATAGCACATGAGGCGGGAGGGAATTACATTCGGTTATTGTTCGCGGAAGGAACGTCTTCATGTGAGGTTTAGTTCAGGGAAATGTTGGCGTGAGGCAAAGCGTGTGTCTATGTCTAGTTGATCGTGTTTGAGATGAGCTACAAAACGGGGTAAATGAAGCCCAGGCACCATTTTTTAATGTTATGTTGTTATGTAAGGTCCTCATAAAAATGGAAGCGGGTGTGGCTGTCTCAGAAAATGAACTCATTTGGCATTCACACAGCACCACACGCTCGCACTAACACCCACATTCACTCGGGATGCAAAGACAGAGGCTGGAAGCTCTGCCGATACTTCGGCGGCATAGGGGAGAAACGGGCCTCATAAGTTCACTACACGCTTTTAAATTTCCATCTAACTGATGTCCGGTTAAAGCAAAGCTATTAAGCAAACAAAATTACTTTTAAAGTGGCATCGCCTCCCATTCAGCGCACTATCCTTCGTATAGGGTGTCTCTATGCCAACACCGCCGTTTATAGGTGGAGACAACCCGTACGAGACATATAAATCATACGAGCCACAAGGGACAGCTGCGATGGCGTTCATAAACAGGTTACGGTGCGCTTCTGCGTGTTTTACCTTTATGAGGCTTTTTTTTAAATGCGAAGCGTTTCTTAGCGAACTTCGGCGACTTTGAGCGTATCTATCTATCTATCTATCTATCTATCTATCTATCTATCTATCTATCTATCTATCTATCTATCTATCTATCTAGCCGCCTACGGTTTTGCGTTCTCCTGGCCTTTTCGCTAATGGGATGTATCCGAAAATGGTAGGCCGCAACATGACTGCCCGAGGAACATAAATTGGAGGTCATAACGTGAAAATTATGATGTACACGTCATGGGCGGCATGATTTACGTTCCACGCGGTATTAGTGCTCTGCTGGCAGTTTCGTTAATGGGATGTATACGAAAATTGGTATGCCACAACGTGACTGCATGACAACATAGGTGAGAGATCATAACATGAAAAGCATGACATGCTTGTCATGCGTGACATAATTTACATGCCACAATTCCGCAATTTCTTCCAGGGTAATATGCACCAGTAGAATAGAAAGCTGGGCTAGTTGGAAAGTATGCATGATTGACGTAGCGCTAAAGACGAAGACGTAAGAAAACACAGAGTGCACAGGACGAGCGCTGTCTCGCAACTGAAAGATTTATTTCGAAAAACCCAAACGGGAAATAAACAGCAAGGCATAACAGACATGCGCATAAGAAGGACAGTAAAGTACATTAATGAGCAACAACACGTGGACATTCTTAAGAACATATTCAAAACATGTCACTTGACGCTGCATGTGCCAAGCAGATAAGCATACTAATACCCCTGTCACACTGGACGTTTTAATGTCATTCGAACGCAATGACATTCGCATCGAATGACATTATTCCGCTGCTACACGGCGACATTTAACATCATTCGAATCGAATGACTTCTGAAATCGAATGAGTTCAAGCAACTCATTCGCATTCGCACTGGGACCGAATGTGTACTCTCTACCCCAGAGACAACGTAAACGTGCGGCACTGAGCATTCCTAATTTGTGAAACGTCGTGTGAAAATGGTATTACTTTAGCGCGTTTGCCGATATTCATCATTTTAAAAAGAAAACAGCCAGGCAGGCCATAACAAAATGTGTTTACTCTCGACATCAGCGGCGTCTGACAGGCTTCGGTATTTCGTCACAGGATGCAATCGCGAACGCCGTTTGCTTGAGTGCAGCGCTTATTACACTGCGTCTTAATTTAGCGTCTGTGTTTCTCATTAACGCGCTTTTTATTGCAAGAACAGTAAGTGAATGGTTCGCCTGCTGCAAGTCAGCGTCCCTTTTGAGCGCTGCCGTATCAGCTGCAAATTATTCTGTTGGTGTAATTCAGTGAAGCAAAGCCCTGCGTTTATTTTAAATAAAATAGGACGAATTTTCAGCCACTCTGCACTTACGCTCTGCAGCTTTTAGGTCCATTTCCTTTGGAACTATCGTCACTGATATCGTAAACGAATGACATTACTTCTTCGTGTGTAGCACAACCACGGGTCGAATGACATTAGCTGCACCGAATGTCATTCGAATCGAATGACGTTAAAACGTCTAGTGTGACAGGGGTATAAGTCTTGTACGCATGGTTTGGAGAGAAGTTTCTGTTCACAGATCCAGCGGCTAATAAAATGCAGGTTTCCCGGGGTCCTTTCTGGCTAACTGCAGTGAAAGGCTGCTGAAATGGGTAATAAATCAAAATCGTCCCGACACCAGTGGTGAGAAGAAAAAGTACGATAAGGTATCGGTTTTGCCTTATGTCCATAAACTTTCCCACGGCCTGAGCAACGTTGGCAAGAGATATGGCATTAAGACGGTGTTTTCTGCTCCACAGAAGCTCTCCAGGATCTGCCCTCTTGTTAGGAAAAAAATGGAGGGTAGTGAAGAGAAAACTGATGGATGTGAAGTTAAACATGTGAAGTCCACCAGTGTTCCTTGTGGGCGGGGGGTTGTGTACCAAATACCGCTTACTTGCGGAAAATCGTACGTGGGACAAAACGGCAGGTGTATCAACGTTCGCTTAAAGAAACATAATCGGTCTTTTAGGAAGCCTAACGCATCCCGTCTGGTATCGCATTGTGACACTTGTGGCTGCTCTCCGGTCTTCGTAGATGCAAAAATCCTTTCCAGGCATAGTAGAAAAATGACCCGTGAAGTTATCGAGGCCTTTCATATTAGAAGAATGGGGGACGCATGCGTGAGCCAACCGTCGATTTATTTGACAGACAAGGAGTATGCTTATCTGCTTGGCACATGCAGCGTCAAGTGACATGTTTTGAATATGTTCCTTAGAATGTCCACGTGTTGTTGCTCATTAATGTAGTTTACTGTCCTTCTTATGCGCATGTCTGTTATGCCTTGCTGTTTATTTCCCGTTTGGGTTTTTCGAAATAAATCTTTCAGTTGCGAGACAGCGCTCGTCCTGTGCACTCTGTGTTTTCTTACGTCTTCGTCTTTAGCGCTACGTCAATCATGCATAATATGCACCACCAGTTGCAACAGGAGGTTCGTGCTTGTAGACTCGGGTAGGCCCAGGGCTCACTTGTAGGCTTTCCGTGTAAGGGAGTTCATTTTATTTTGTTCAGCCATGGTCCAGTTTTGGAAGCTTCCCACATATGCAGTGTGACTGATCACGAAAGATCGCATGAGAAGGACGATGCTCTCCTTTCTCATCCCAGCTCCTTTGCTAGTGATCATCCGGATTAAGTGCACGGCATTTGACATGTTAATTTCCCGACAGTTTCCCCACTGATAGCATTGGTCTCTATAATCATTCTGAGGACTCTAAAACAGTATTGACACGGTTTTGAGATGGAGAAAAAGGTAGAGTTTTTGTTTTCTAGCCATGCCTTCCTAACACTCCACATACCGAAGCCACGAAACATGCACAAAGTCTCCTAATTTGAATGTAAAGTTTTCGTCGGCCAGCATATGCAAGCCAGTCCCAGCGCAATAGGCACTACGATGATGTCAGAACAGAGTCGCTCAAACATCGCCGAAGTCGCGGTTACTGTCGCTGGGCGACCGCGATGTCACTGTTCTTGCGTGCCCTACGTGTTTCTGACCACTGCCCACATAGTTTCAGTGAGGCTTTGACAAGTTGCTGTCCCCACGTGACTTGGAAGATGCCCGACTGTGTTGACACGTCACTGAGAAACCGAAAGTTGGCTTTCAAGGGAGCTGTATTGAAAGCATATTCATTGCAATGCGAGGCAACAAAATTCTGTCCTTGGGTTCTCCACGCCAGTGCTTTTATATGCGACAGCAATACGGGAATGTCAAAATTCGTGTCAGTACTCTTTTAATCCTGTTGACCTCTGAAATAATTCCTCCTTCCTGCGTACGCAGTTCGATGTCTTCGTAGCTTCTGCCGCGGCTGTAGCCCTTCGGCGGACGGCCTTACAGGGTAGGACAATACAGTAGTTGTTCGGACTCGCTGAGTGAGCAACGGAGACCCAGTGTCTTTGAGGTAGTCCTCAAGTTTGGTTATCGATTGTTGTAGCCTAGTTTCTATCTGACCGTCACTGCTCCTTCGTTGTCCATGTGGTGAGATCGTCCACGCAGATGGAATGCTGGATATCGTCATCTTCTTGGAAGGAATGTGAGTCGTTCGAGAACTTTCAGTTGTGTGCAGCTGTCGAGGATCCCTGTGCATTTACTAGGTACCGCTGATGTCTACATTGAACGCGTCGCGCCCACGTCGCCCCCCTTGATTTGCCACATAGTCGCTTATGTACTACATAGCTTCGCCAAGACAGCTTTCACTTTCTTGTTATGCCGACTCCTATAAGAGAGAGAACTACCACATTTTTTCCGTGACCTTTACCACGCGACAAGTGAAAACAATGACGCGCTGCCGCTGATTACCAGGTAAGCATGACCACGGCCAAGACATGTAGTTAAATGTGCAGAGAACCACCCGCATTCGCAAAAAAAGATCTCCGATCTCGCCCCTAATTTGCCAAGCGTGAAATAACGCCCACATGCAAAACTCAACTCGAACTATGCGTATTGCAGAGTGCCCAACCAACAACAAAAAACAAGTGCCTGGCATTTTATTTTTTGTTCAGGAGACATAAAGGCGCTGCCATAATTATATGCGATGATAAGAAGGCCTCCGGAATAAAAGCTCATGTGATTCCGTAAATGGAACTGCGATGACAAAAAAATTAGCAGATACCACGTGCAGTGGGAATCAAGGAAATCCGAAGCACGCATAAGGAACGTAAAATGGCCTTGCATCGTTCTCTCGCTATACCGAGTATGGTACATATGAAGTTAACGAAACGGCCGGAAAAGCACCATGACTGTGGCATGTAAAACATGCCGCTCATACACACATATCATGATTCTAACGTTATGACCTCTCATTTACGTTCGTCATGCAGTCATGTTGTGCCAAACCAATTTTTGCATACATCCCATTAATGTAACGCAAGTATAGCGCCAGGATCATGGGATGTAGACCATGCCGCTCACACACGCATATCATGATTCTAACGTTATGACCAGTCATTTACGTTCGTCATGCAGTCGTGTTGCGCCATAGCATTTACGTTCGGCAGGCAGTCGTGTTGCGCCATAGCAAATTTGGTATACATCCCATAACGAAACGCCTAGGCATGGTGAATCATTGGCCGCCCAATGACCTGCCATGTTATGCTTTACCATGTTATGAACCTGTCATTTAGGGTCCGTCATGCAGTCATATGTTGCATACCAATTTTGCTATACATCCCACTAACGAAACGGCCAAGAGAGCACCAAGACCGGGGCATGTAAATCATGTCGCTCGTGACATGATTCTCATGTTATGACCGGTCTTTACGTTCGTGATGCAGTCATCTTGTGGCATGCCAGTTTTCGTATACATCCCGCTAACGAAACGCATGGCATGTAAATAATGTCGCTCATGAAATGCATATTGTCACAGCATAGCTACGACGGCGACGAAGACGTTGATGTGGGGCACAGGCTGGAGGTGCCGCCCTTACAGCTGGTGCGCTCTGAGGAGTTTTGTCTGGACGACTGTAGGCTGTCCTCGCATAATAAATACTCCCCGTAACATTTTTTGGTGGAGGTTGCGGGCTTTACTACACCCCGGCCCTGGAACTTCGCAGCAGACGCCACGTATGCCCTGCTACAATGCCTGAAGACGGCGCGCAGTCCTCGCAGCCTCAACCAGCAGCTCCGGCAACGGTGGTCGTCTCTCATCCTCTCGACCCCGGCACGTTCTGCAGCACCGACGACAATGACGTCGGAGATTGGCTGGTCCTGTACGAGCGCGTTAGCAAGCATCACAGGTGAGACGCGACACTCATGCTCGCAAACGTCATCTTTTACCTCAGGGGTACAGCACGCGTGTGGTTCAACACACACGAGGAAAAGCTAAGAAGCTGGGACGTGCAAAGAGAAGATGCGTGACCTGTTTGGCCGAACGGTGGGGCGCCAAATGGCAGCCCGCAATGAGCTCGTATCTAGAGCTCAGACGCCAACGGAATCGTACGTAGCGTACATCCAAGACGTGCTAGCTCTGTGCCGAAAGATCGACAAAGACATGCCAGAGGCGGACAAAGTTGGTCACGTCTTAAAAGGCAGAGCTGACGACGCTTTCAACATCCTCATGTGCAAGACCTGCAGACCGGTTGATGCCATCATAACCGAATGCCGGCGGTTTGAACAGGCAAAAAGCAGGCGGATCATTCAACGGTTTAGCCGACTCCCAAACACAGCTCCGACTTCCTCGTGCGAAGATCCAGTGGCGCCTTCTGCGTTCTCCACACCTAACAACCTCACAAGGATTGTTCGCCAAGAGCTCGAAGCTATGGCTCCAGCCCCTTATCAAGCACCTGCGCACAATAATCTGGCCACGGTAACTCTCATCCAAGCGGTCGTGCGCCAAGAGTTTGCAAATATGGGCATCATAAGTCCACCAACCATAAGTCACGCACCTCAGCCTATGCGTGCCACAGTTCCTCACGTTGAACGCTACGCCACCCCAACCGTTGCTGCTGCCTCTCCTGTTCCGCAGTTCACACCACGCTACCGAAATCCCTCTGAGTGGCGCACTCCGGACGCACGACCTCATTCTTAGTATTGACTTTTCGACCGCTCACTCAGCCCTCATTGATTGTTCCTCTGGCGTTTTGCGGCTTGAACTGCCTTCGTGTCCTGATGACCCCGATGCAACTCCAGATCGCACTCGTCTGCACTCCGTAGAGTTTTTGCGCCTACCGCCTCAGGCTGCCACCTACGTCCCAATGTCGCCGTTCCCCCAAGTCCTTGATGGTGAATATCTCGTAGCTCCCCTCAGAGATGTGATCTTATCCCACAAGATCGCACTTCCTCACACCGGAGCAGTCGTTGCTAGCAACAGAACATTGCTTCCAGTGCTTAATTTTTCTGCGTCGACCCATGTTCTTCCCCAAGGGATTCCACTTGCAGAGCTTTCGCCGTTGGAGGGTTGTACTGTTTCGGCTTTCACCCTTGATAATAGGACCATAACCGAACCTGTCATACCGGCGTCAACGAAGGCCTTTCTAGACAAAATGATAGCCACCGACCTCCTACCTTCCCAGATTCAAGCGCTCCGTGGCGTTCTCTTTTCGTACCTTGACGTTTTTGACGTTGGTGATCGCCCATTGGGCCGAACAAATGTCGTGGTCCACCGTATCGAACACTGGAGAAGCCAGCCCTCTTCACAGGCACCCTTACCGTGTGTCTCACTCCGAGCGCCAAGTTATACAGAAGGAGGTCGAGAAAATGCTTGATAAAGATGTTATAGAGCCGTCATCTAGCCCTTGGGCATCACCCGTGGTGCTCGTGAAAAAGGAGGACAACAGCTGGCGGTTTTGCGTCGATTACCGCCACCTTAGTCGGGTAACTAAAAAGGACGTCTATCCTCTTCCCCGCATTGATGATGCACAGGACTGCCTCCATGGTTCTAAGTATTTCTCGTCGCCCGTCCTCCGCTCGGGGTATTGGCAAATTGCTGTCGACGACCGCGACCGCGACGAGACCGCGTTCATCACACCCGACGGCCTCTACCAATTTAAGGTCATGCCATTTGGTTTGTGTAATGCTCCTGCCACTTTTGAAAGAATGATGGACTCTCTGCTACGTGGTCTTAAATGGTCGACATGCCTTTGTTACCTAGATGACGTCATCGCTTTCTCTCCCGCTTTTGAAAGTCACCTACGTCGTCTTTCGGCCATTCTTGACGTATTTCGACGGGCTGACCTCCAGCTTAATTCGTCCAAGTGCACCTTTGGACGCCGTCAGATAAAACTGCTTGGTCACCTCGTTGACGCTACTGGTGTGCAACTCGACCCTGATCATGATTTTCATGTTGTGACCCGTCAGTCATGTTCGCCATGCAGTCATGTTGTAGCATACCAATTTTCGTATACATCCCTTAACGAAACGGCCAGGAGAGCACCAAGGTCGTCGCATGTAAATCATGTCACTCATGACATGCATGTCATGATTTTCGTGTTATGACCTGTCATTATGTTTGTCATGCAGTCATGTTGTGGCATGCCAATTTCCGTATACGTCCCATTAACTAAACGCGTGGCATGTAAATCATGTCGCTCATGACATGCATGTCATGATTTTCGTGTTATGACCTGTCATTTATTGTCGCCATGCACTCATTATGCGGCAACCAAGTTTTGTATACATCTCATTAACGAGACGACCAGGAGAGCACCAAGACTGTGACATGTAAATCGTGCCGCTCATGACACGCATGTCATGATTTTCATGTTATGACCTGCCATTTATGTTCGTCAGGCAGTCATGTTGCGCCATACCAATTTTCGCATACATCACATTAGCGAAACGGCCAGGAGAGGACTAAGACCGTGTCACGTAAATCATGCCACTCATGACATGAATATCATGATTTTCATGTTATGACCTGCCATTTATGTTCGTCAGGCAGTCGTGTGCCATACCAATTTTCGCATACATCCCATTAGTGAAACGGCCAGGAGAGCGCCATGACCGTGGCATGTAAATCATGCCGCTCATGACATGCATATCATGACTTTCATGTTATGACCTGTCATTTATGTTCGCCATGTAGTCATGATGTGGCATACCAATTTTCGTAAGCATCCGATTGCCGAAACGGCCAGGAGGTCATAAAATCCTAGGCGGCTAAATACATAGGTAGATAGATAGATAAGCTCAAACTAGCCGAAGTTCGCTAAGAAATGCTTATAATTTTAAAAAAAAATCTGAAAGCATGCGCAAAAACACTGCGCGTGTCTAGAATTCGCTCAGGTTTCCTGCTCACAGTATTTTTTGCTCTAATGTACTCTGTCTATGCCCGGCACAGTGATACTGTGGTCGCACACCAGTGCTGTGCGTGTCACCATAGAGTTTCCTGCTAAAATACTGGGGGGAAATCTGGCGCTGCGATCGTGAAGATGCCCTGGGAATGATGGGTATGACATGGATTTGTCTAGTCTTTGTGCCTGCGGCTTCAAACGTTTTGGTCAATTTGTTTATTTCTGTTTTTTAACTTCAGTGATGCGAGTGACGTTCCTACACTTTTTCATTACGCGACGAAGGCAGCGGCTGTAGTGTAGGCTTTACTGGCTTTACTGCTAGAGATCATCAGACTGTCGCATGTAGCAAAGTCGTTTGCAATGATGAGGTGCCATGCAGTGTTTCGTTGTTGTTTGTTGATGGATGGCTATACATTACTTGCAGCGGTATTTTACCCAGCTTTAGAAATATTCACGCTGCGTCTCGCGAACCTTATCGATGCGGTTTTGCTGCTTTTTTTCTTTTGTATCAGATGCGATAGAATCTGTAACCGTAGGGTCGCTTTTACGGCTGACATACATCCCTTGTCAGAAGGCTGTTCGTATATCTTTTACTACGGCATTTCAATTCCGTTATCTGAATAATTTAACGCCGACCGAACGTGCCAAGCAGGCACACAGTTATCGTGCTTAGTAGACGCCCAGTGGACGATAGGCAGACGCGCCTGTGGACGACGCTCAAAACGTCAGCTCAGATCAAATCTCAGGCAGTTTCCGATGGAGTTTAACGGCGCGGTTGTTTATTTCACATTGTGTTTTGTTCCACAAAATCAACGACCAAGCAATGAGTAATACTGCGCTCCTGCTGCGGCCTCGCGCAGGGGCTTGAACCATGCATATAGTTTGTTAAGATACAGTGGAGCACTTGCACTGCACTAAAAGAAACGAGCGAAAGCTCGTTTTTCACATGTAGAAGACACATCTACCTTTTACATACTTGAAGATGTCAGCACTTCACTTACAAGAGGACAAATCTTTAATTTCGAACACAACTACATTTGGAACTTAAATCTGTATGGACGCTGCTAAATCTGAGCCAAGCAGAGGAGGCGACATTGCCATATCGCACAATATCGCAAAGTCTCTGATCGTTCTATATTTTTCTAATAGCGAAAAAGCAACTAATACGTGAGCACGCACATAGTTATTCCAAAGTATTCCGTTTTTTCCCAATATTTCTGTCGTAAAAGACACTTTTTTTGAAGTACCAAAGTCATATGAAGCCAGAAGAACGAAGACTAGGCAAATCCATGTCATACCCAACATTCCCATGCTGGCCAGCCGCCTTGTTTGAAACTCTCATAGACACTAGCGCCAGTTTCCCCTCTAGTATTTTAGTAGGAATCTCTATGCGTGTCACCCTACGTGTGAAGGCTTTCGTACTGCCTATCTGGGTGCTTCTGATGTCTTTCCGATGTTTGGTGCAATACTGGGACCATGGAAGAGAAAGAGCCTGCTGTCGACAATTTATTAGGCTAGTCGTCAAAAAGACTGAAGGGCACTTAAGCCTCCCGTACGCGTCAGCGCTTTCGTTCTTTGTTCGTTTTGACGTTTCAGTCGTTTTCCCAATGCCTCACTCTTGCCTAAAGGGAAACTGATATATCGTAGATTGTCGGGTGCACGCGCAGAAGAACATGCAGATAACGCGTGACTGCATCCTTCGCCACGGCGCATGTTCCAGCTTTCTGGCCCGGGTATAAAACAAAAATAGCAGCCTCTTCATTAAACATTTCGTTCTTGTTCTTGCCATAAAGTGTCTCGTTCCTCGCTCTTACTTAATATACCACAGCGGCGACAAGTCCATGCACTTCATTGAGATCAGAAGAATGAGATATCGGCCCCTTGCCTTCTACGACACTGTGAGTAGCTGGAGCACATATCGTGTCCGTTTGGAAGCCTACTTTGAGGGCAACGAGATTGCTCACACAGCAAAATACCAGGCTCTACTGCTTTTATCCTTGACCGAGAGTGTTCTCCGGATACTACAAGGGCACCAGCCAGAAGTCCCCATCAACTCTCTGATGTACTACGACGTCGTGAAACGCCTCGATAATCATTTCAGCCATTTGGCAGACGAAATAGTAGCTAGCTATGCCTTCTTAATGCGAAGGAAAACAAGAGCAAGAAAGCGCCCGAGACTACATTGCTCAACTGAGAAAGGTGGCCGTGGACTGTGATTTCGGGGCGACACTGGACCGTACGTCGCCGGACCGATTCGTTTGTGGGATTCAGGATGAGGAAACGCGCCGTTGCTTGCTGGACCGCAAGAAGGTGATTAGTGAAGAGGCCGGAGAATTCGCTTTAGCTTCTGAGAAAGTGAACGAAGGCGCTCAGGGCATTCGGGCTTCATACGCACGGAATGAAGGCTGTGCCGTTAACACGGTATACAAAAACCAGCAAGGAAACCAGTGGAGGCAGAATTGCCGCACGTGAAGCCCTAGTCTTTCATGCGAGCGATGCAAAGGGGCACGTGCAACAGCATCCCGTCGACATCGCAGGTCCATATTTCATCAATGTGATAAAACAGGGCATCTTCCTAGTGCTTCCAAAAATCAACCCCGTCAGGAACGTTCGCTGTCTACGGAACGGAATGTGAAATGGAAGAAGATAGGTTGTATACTTTCATCGGACATAGTTCGGCCACTAAACCACTTGGTGCACCAAGTGCAGCAAGGGAAGGCAGTAGGCCGCGAGTGATTGTCGATACTGGATCACCGACCAATAAGCGTTATTCCCAAGAGCTTGCACAAAAAGCTAGTGGTGGCCAGCTCTGCAAAACAAGACGAAAATGGCACTACGCCGTTCAGTTTTCTCGGGCCGTTACTGGTCATTGGCAAGATAGATATGAAGGTACAGGTTGATCCAGTAACGATGAGCAGTTGCCATATATTGGTTGACCATGGCGGGCCCATCCTGCGTCGGGACACGACAGAGGACACGATAGAGGAATTTCGCAAAGCAGGGGCGTTCCTTTTGGAGGGAAGCACGTCGTTTTCGTTGAATGTTGTTCACGTGGAAAGCCAGCTAACTGCATTCTTGACAAATTTTTGCACTGCTTTGAGAACCTCAAGTGCTGTTGGGGACCACCGGTGGGAATGCGCTCAACGTGGATTTCTCAGCGCTCAGACAGTTCCCTATGCCGTGAGAGCGCAAGTCTTGCCGAAACTGGCCCGCTGGTAGAAGTGGTAGTGCTGTCCACAGTGAGCGTGGCTGAATGGGCTGCACGAGTAATGTCAGTAACAAATACGAAAGGAGATATCCGGCTGTGCGCAAATCCTAAGCTGACGGTTAATCCAGCGACAACAGAGCAGTACCGGCTTCCGAAAAGTGACATCTTTACGGCGTATCGCAAGGCGAGGTGCTTGGCACACTCGATTTACGAAAAGCACGCAACCAGCTTCCCCTGGATGATGATGCCGAGAAGATAGCTATGTTGGATACACACAAATGCCCGTCTGGTACAACCACATGGCTTTTGGTATTGCTTCTTGGTATCGCCAGGAGCCTCTTCAATAGAGAATTCTTTCTTGTCCATGCCATGAAGTGTCTCGTCCTTCGCGCTTACTTGTGATACTAGCCCCGCCACGGTGGTCTAGTGGCTAAGGTATGCGGCTGCTGATCCGACGGTCGCGGGATGGAATCCCGGCCGCGGCGGCTGCATTTCGATGGAGGCGAAATGTTGAGGCCCGTGTGCTGTGCGATGTCAGTGCACGTTAAAGAACCCCAGGTGGTCGAAATTTCCGGAGCCCTCCACTACGGCGTCTCTCATAATCAGAGCTGATTTTGGGACGTTAAACACCACAAAACAACAACAACATACTTGTGATACTAGAAAAGTGAAACCGGAAAAAAAATATCCTGTGTTCATTAATGTTCTGTAGTATGAGGTGACACACGCAAACAAATATTGGGAAGGTTACTAGAACTCAATATAGACACCTTAAAGTTTTTTGTAAAAAATGAGCCCGATCTTTCGGTCAGCCGCAAACAATTAAATGATATCTTTAAACACGAAATGTTTATAGAGCAAATTTAAAAGAGTATGAAGAACAAATTGGCAGATCCCACGTGCAGTGGGAATCAAGGAAATGCGAAGCACGCATGAGGAACGTAAAATGGATTTGCATTGTTGTCTCGCTATACCCGGTTTGGTACATATGAATTTAACGAAACGGCCGCAAGAGCACCAAGACTGTGGCACGTAAACCATGCCGCTCATACACGCATGACATGATTCTAATGTTATGACTTGTCATTTATGTTCGTCATGCAGTCGTGTTGTGCCATAGCAATTTTGGTATAGATCCCTTTAAAGAAAGTGGCATGTAGATCATGCCGCTAATGACATGCATGTCACGATTTTCATGTTATGACCTGTCATTTATGATCGTGATGCAGTCGTGTTGTGCCAAACCAATTTTCGTACAGGCTCCGTGCAGTCATATTTGCCATGTGCGACATCAGCGCCAGAGCGCAATGCCTGGCGGATAGAAGCAAAATTGGGCCGACTGTGGCAGGAAAATACGCGAACGCGATGCGCGTGGTGGTGGTGGTGGTAGTGATTATGGTAGGAAAAGACGCTTATTTCTGCAGCCCAAACTGGGAGCACGGCGCAGCGTCTTGGGGAAGGGATAATGGGAAATAAAGAGGACAGAAAGGTAGTGAGGGATGTCAGGGTTCGCTCAGCACTGCAGAAGTAAGCCGGCGGAAAGGGGAGGCGCGGGAGGGCAACCCGGGCTCAGCGGTAGGCTGCGATGCCAGTCTCGTCAATGAAGTCCACCAGAGTCTGCAGCGCTGGTAGATGGGGGCGAGTCGGGAACAGCAAGTGGTGAAGTGTGGTGGCTGGAAGTCCCTGCCTCCGGTAGGCTGTGATGACCCTCGAACGTTCCTGTGGAAGTCCGGGACAGGCACAGAGGAGGTGTTCGAGAGTCTCAGGATCCCCGCAGCGGCGGCAGGCTGGAGAGGCGCAGAGGCCCTTGGCGTGTCGGCGGGCTGCTGTCCAGATGTAGCCAGTCCGCAGTCGCAGGAGTGTGGCCCTGGCCCTCCTCGTAAGGCCCTTCTCGGGAAGTGGCTTAGGGCCGTGCCCGCTTGCCACCCTTGGGTCAGGGTGAATCGAGACGAGGAGGCGCTGGAGGCGGGCCTGGGAGTAGTCCCTCGCCGCCACTGCCTGGGTCAGCGGAACACTAGGGAGGCGGGCAGCTTTCGCAAGTGTATCCGCCTCCTCGTTGCCAGCTATGCCCACGTGCGAGGGCAACCAGTGGAAGGAGACGGACACGCCGGTAGCGGCAAGGGCCTCAAATTTCGTCGCCAGGAGGCTTCCGGTCAGCCCAGCACGTCGGTGGTTAGCCAAGGTCTGCAGCGCCGCCTTGCTGTCGCAGAGGATGGCAACCGGTTCTTCAGGGATGTCCTCCGCCAGTAGATCTGTAGCGAGATGGAGTCCCGCCAGCTCCGCGGCCGTGGAGCTTGCAGGGAAGGGCAGCCGGCACTGCCTGCTGCTGGCCCTGGCAGGGATGACGCATGCTGCTGCTGCGGTCCCGTCTGGCAGCACGGATCCATCGGTGAACACCTGGAGTCGCCCCTTCAGTTGTTCCTGTAGTTTGCAGGAAGCTTCCTGCTGCAGAGCGGCCGCAGGTGTGCGTCGCTTCGTTGCCCCGTCCAGTGAGAGATGGACCTCAGGTGGCCGGTGGTGTGGCGGTGGAGGAGCAACAGGCACGGGTGGATCCGGGACCATCTGGTGGTACAGCAGGCAAAGGCCACCCATCCGAGAGTGCGGCTGACGTCGAAGGCGTTCCAGCAGGGCCCTTCCACCGGCGGCACGGTGGAGGCGTTCGATGTGCCCGATTGCCCGCTGGAGCATGCGTAGCGACAGCGGCCACTCGCCAGCCTCTGCAAGGGTCGCTGCTACTGGGTAGTTCTTGGGGAGCCCCAGGATGGAGCGCAACGCGCCCCTGTGTAGCCCTTCCAGCAGACACCTCCTAGCTGGCGTCAGGTTGACCAGCGGGAAGGCGTAGAGCAGGATGGATGATGCAGCGGCCTGGTTCAGCCGCAGCGCCCATTTGGTAGAGCAGCCGCGGTCACGTTGCTGCAGTTTTCCGATGGCCCCCTGGACTCGTCGCACCTTCGCTGCAGCGGCCTTAGCAGCCGGGATCCAGGTGAGCCGGTGGTCAATGGTGAAACCCAGGTACTTCACCACCGGCTTCCATGGCAGGCTGTTGTTGCCAACCCTCAGTCGTTTGACGTAGAGCCGGGCCGAAGCAACCGGGTGGATCAGCAGGGCCTCAGTCTTGGTGGCAGAGACCTTGAGGCCGATGTTTCCGAGGTAGGAGATCGCCGCGTCCAAGGCAGCTTGCAGAGATCTCCTGATGCCTGGAATGGACCGCCTGGGTCCCCGTACCCAAAGTGCCACGTCATCGGCGTAGAGGGAGCAGTGGGCGGGGAACCTGGTATCTGCCGGGAGGGAAGCTGGAAGTCCCGCGAGTACCATGTTGAAAAGGAAGGGGCTGAGCACAGGGCCCTGGGGGACACCAGCGGTGATGGCCCTTGGTTGACTCGTCTCCTTTCCAACACGGACGCAGAAGGTTCTCCCTGACAGGAAGGCAGTCACAAAGCCTCGGAGGCAACCGCTGATGCCGAGACGATCCAAGGCCGCCAGGATGGTCGCGTGAGGCAGTCCATCGAAGGCGCTCTCCACATCTAGCAGCAGCAGCATGGCCACGTCTCCACAGCTCCTGGCGTCCTCCAGGGTGGCAATGACGTCGGCAAGGGAGTCCGCCGTGCAACGATGCCGTCGGAAGCCCGTTTGCTGTTCCGGGAAGTAGTGAAGCTCGTCGGCCACCCATTCAAGCCTTGCCAGGACCACCTTCTCCAGCACTTTGCAGACAGCAGATGTGAGGGAGACCGGCCTGTACGAAGAGAGGGCCGTGGAGGGCTTAGGAGGTTTCAGCAGCGGAGCAACCACTGCTGTACGCCAGGTCTCGGGCAGCTCGCTAGTGCTCCATACATCGTTGTAGAGCTCTAGGAGCTGCTGACGGCCTCCTTCTTCCAAGTTGCGGAGCATCTGGAAGGTGATACCATCAGCTCCTGCTGCACTACGTCGCTTCGAACCCTTGAGGGCAGCTTCCAGTTCATGCATCCTGATGGGCTCATTGCACAATTCCTGGATTTTCGCAACCACCCACCCTGGATGGTGGCAGAAGGCTGGGAACGGAAGGGCAGCAGACGATGGTGCAGTTGCCAGTTGAGTGGTGTTCCTGGCAGCGAAACGGTCAGCCAGGAGCTCACTTAGGGCCGCTTCCTGGATACCGAGGTAGATGGCCACGGACAGCACCTGGTTGGATGCGCGGGGAACTTGTAGCAGGCATGACAGGAGTCGCCAGGCACGTGTGCCATCGTGAGAGCGGTTGATGGAGGCGCATATGCTCACCCAGCCCTGGCTTCTGCGTCTGCGTGCGTGGCGTCTGCAGACGGCGTCAACCCTCCGGAAGGCTGTCCAGAGTTCGGGCTGGTTTTTGCGCAGAGCTTGGCGTTCTGCACGGCGTCTTGCAGCTCTCAGGGTCAGGTGCTTGATATCTGGAACCGGCTCGCCGGCCTGGACTCTTGTGGTAACAGTGGCTGCCATCGCACTGTCTGCCATATGTTCCAAGAGATCCCTGCCGTCCTTGTCCTCCCTGAGCAGCTTCCGGTAGACCCGCCAGTTCACCACGTGGTATTCTCGGTCTCTGGGGGCTCTTCCATGGAACGGGGACAGCAGGAGGGGCAGGTGGTCTGATCCCCACGAGTCGGGACCGCCCGACCGCCCGACCCACCTTCTTTCGTTTTGTTTCCTTTGAGACGCGCTGTTTCAAAGGGCGACGCCGCGAGCGTTGGGGTGGTTCGCAGCACGCACGGAAAGCAGCGAAGAAACGCGCTCGTCGCTGTCGCCTCGGTTTCCACCGTACGCACGCCCCTCATACGTGTGACCCAAGCGACCAATGTCAGCGATACTGAGCTGTCCGACGAGAGCTGCGTAACGCCCTCTGGTCAGTAGACGGGGCCCATACATCATATTAACGAAACGGCAGTATAGCGCCAGGACCATGGTATTTAAATCATGCCTGTCATGACACGCGTGTCATGATTGTAACGTTGTGACCTATCATTTACGTTCGTCATTCTGTCGTGTTGAGCCAAATTTTGGTATACATCCCGTTAACGAAATGCCTTGCATGTAAATCATGCCGCCCATGACATGCATGTCATGATTTTCGTATTATGACCTGTCATTTACATTCGTGACGCAGTCATCTTGTGGCATGCCAATTTTCGTATACATCGCGCTAACGAAACGCGGTGCATGTAAATCATGCCGACAATGACATGCATATCATGATTTTCATGTTGTAACCTCTCAGTTATCTTCGCCGTGCAGTCATGTTGTGGCATACCAATTTTCGTATACATCCTATTAACGAAACGGCCAGGAGAGCACCAAGACCGTCGCATGTAAATCATGTCACTCATGATATGCGTGTCATGATTATCATGTTATGACCTATCATTTATGTTTGTGATGCAGTCATGCTGTGGCATACCAATTTTTGTATATATCCCATTAACGAGACGACCAGGAGAGCACCAAGACTGTGACATGTAAATCATGCCACTCATGACACGCATATCATGATTTTCATGTTATTATCTGCCATTTATTCTCGTCAGGGAGTCATGTTGTGCCATACCAATTTTCGCGTACATCCCATCTGCGAAACGGCTAGGAGAGCACCAAGACCGTGCCATGTAAATCATCCCGCTCGTGACATGCATATCATGATTTTCATGTTATGACCTGTCATTTATGTTAGTCATGTAGTCATGATGTGGCATACCAATTTTCGTAAACATCCGATTAGCGAAATGGCCAGGAGAGCACAAAATCGCAGGCGGCTAGATAGATAGATAGATAGATAGATAGATAGATAGATAGATAGATAGATAGATAGATAGATAGATAGATACGCTCAAACTCGCTGAAGTTCGCTAAGAAATGCTTCGCATTTAATATCAATCATTTCTGACTTAACCAACACACAACCTACTGAATAAAAAGGCATGGTACACGTCAGGAAAATAACTGTTGAGTTCTTCGAACACGCCCCAGGCAGCAGGCCAACACAGGACTTATGTAGGCGTGAAGTCGGCCAAAGTCGGCAGCGATATCGGGCCTAAGTCGGCAAATCGCGCTCGCGCTACTTTCACCCACATGTGCCCGATGACGGCCAGCCAGAATGGCGCCACTGTGGCGAAGCCACCCTGGGTCGAACTTGGCCAGCCAGAGTGGGCGAAATTTGGCCAGCCAGAGTGGCCGAAATTTGGCCAGAATGGGTCGAATTTGGCCAGCCAGAATGGGTCGGATTTGGCTAGGTAGCATTGGCCGATGTTGCGGGCATTCAGGCTTTTTTGGCGTGTTGTCGGCCCCGCCGACATCGGGAAACCCCTTGCGCGACCGTTCACAGCCACTATGGTGTTTGTAGTTTACCCCAGGTGTGTCGCGCCGTTTGGATTGCGATAATTTTATTTTTTGTTTTCACATTTTCGAAGGGCCAACAGTAGTTTGTGTAAATGTGCCTCTCATGCATACGCGAAAGCTTTATTAACACAGTAATAAGTGGGGCTAAGTGGATCCTCTGTAGTTTCTGTTAATGCGTTAACCAAAACAAATAACACAACAACAGAGGTTTATAGGGAAAAGCACTATTTCATTTATTTTGTGAACTCTGCATTGATAATATGCTATTCTCGTGTTGCACCGTCGTAGTGGAAAAGCTTCGGCAAGGGTGGAACCTGCGGGAAAAGGCGTGAAATTTAGCACAGCTGTGGAGCACATCAGCACTATACTATAATTCCATGCAACTTAGTGCGACTCATGAACAAACGCGGAAATACAAGAAATGTCAGAAACATTCATAATCGGGCACTATTTTAGAAAATAACAAAACAAAGTCGTCCTTTTAAATATAATGAATCTATGTTCAATATCCAACCCCGATATCTTGGTGTCGTGTCGCTTTAGATACTCAAGGGGGAAAAAACGTGAGTAAAGGATCTGTTGCAAAGCAACTTTAAAAGCGGCACATTACTTGAAATAGGTGCATCTTGCATTATATTAAATTTAATATTTTTGGCATACATCGTAAAGGAAAACATGTAGACGTGAGCTAACACGACACACCCCAGGGATGGGGTCGTTAGGGAAAAAATGTTCTTAAATGATAGGTGTAAGGTGCATTATATATATATATATATATTAGAGAAGGAACCTCTTTTCAAGGCTACTTTAAAAACGCCATCGCGTGCCGAACTGCCGCACATGTCCTGCACCAAGGAGCCCCCACATTTCTTTTATTTTATTTTTTTTTTGCATGGGGGACAGACTAGCACTAGCACCAAGGAGCGCGTGTTCGGTATCACATTACCTTTAAAAATACGGGCAAGAAAAGATAATGTTACGAGACGAGAACTGCAAGTCACCACAAAAAGGGTGTTTGATACAAGCACAGGCTTAACTACATGAAGTAAAACTGCTTTGGGACAAAATACGTAGGCTCTTTATTTTCGAATAAAGAGCCTACGCACCTCACGACACAAATAATATATAAAGTGGAACCGGTGCTTTAACATTACAACAATATGTGCCACGTCCCCTTTTGAAAACTGGCCAGCAACTTACCGAAGTTTGGCATGCGCTCTGCACTCTTCAGCTGTGAGTCCGCAATACAAATTCGGCGACGACACTGTAGTCTCACCAAAAGGTACAGGCTTGTGTTCATATACAACCGATGGCACAGTTGGGATGGGCATTGTCTTAGGAGGTACACTCGCCAAGGAATCGCGCAATCAACTTGAATGATCGATAAATGCGGTACATGATAAACGATAAACGCGTGGACAGACTGCGTGCAGCCGTTGAAACTCGTTCTTACACCTTGCACGTTGGTAGCGATGCAGCCGCGACGAGAGAGCGCGGAGAGAGTTCCTCGTGGTTTCCCCCTCGGAAGGCAGCGAACGCCAGCAAAAGCAGGTTCAGAACCACATTCTTTGCAAACTGCAGATGAGCACAATGGATGTTCACGGAGGAGGCCGTGACAAAGGTGGCCAGTTCGGGAGGGGACGCGCGCCCCCCTCCCCACACACATTTTTTATGTTTAGTTGCTGCTGGCTTAGCACGTGCTAGGTTGCTTCTCGGCAGAGCACGCTCTTTTTTCTTGCTTTCTTTATTTTTTGCAGCTGTCTCAAAACGTGGAAGACAGCATGTCTGTGGGGCGAACATTTTTGCACAATGGCGGGGACACCCGCCGGGACTGCATTTGTTAAGTGCAGCTCAGTGCAGCCTGTGGCGTATGCTGGCACGCATGTGTTCTCTTGCCAGCTACTTGTAACACAGGATTTCGCAGAGACTGAACCACCCACTCTAGCTAAAAACGAGAGCGAAATGCTGCACTGCACGTAACAAACGTAGCGAGGACGAACGGCGCCGCCATTCTGTTTGAATTCCTGCCATTTTCTTCAGCGAACGAAAGACATGCACGTTCTGCCTTTCCGCACGACAAGAAATACTGCCATGACTCTGTCTCTACGCGCCCTTCTTTTGCCCTTAGTGGTTATAAATAAATGAGTTGTTAAATATCAGAATACGCACATGTGCGCTTATATCAACGCCATAGTCTCATACGAACGTCAGTGATAAATCCGACACACTGCACAGAGCATGCACTCAAGCTCGATATATTCTGCTCATTTAACCAGTACAACGTTACCGATGGCCGATGTGTAAACGACTTCCATACGTATGGAAAGAACGCAAAAACGGACGTTACACAAAACAGCAAAAAAAAACATGAATTATACGCAATGGCGTGGACATATTAAGGAATTATTAGCCTATTGTATCTGCGTGGTAGTAGAGAGCATGGAGGTGCATTGTCTACCCGACCAGTAAACAATTATTTTCTTTTGCTGAGCTTATGCGAGCTGCGATACATGCGCTGTACAGGAGCTGTTTTTGAAAGGAATGCACTAGTTTCGCGAACGCACTGATGAAATGTAGTGGAGGGCCACGTGGTCAACAACAGCTTGACTTAGGACGGCTGGTTTATGCTGTAACCCTGCTCAAACGTATGAAGAAACTAGGGAACAGAAGAGAGCTTTGATTTTCAACTGAATTTTTTTCAGTGCATGCTTGCTGTTTTTATATAACATAAGATACGCAGATCGCCTACACAAGAACACTCTGTGATCAGATACTCTAGTAGAACTTACCAGAAAAGCTCTCTCTATATCCATTATAGGTCTGTGCATTTGTTTGCCACCTTTGAGATGAAAAATGCTTGCCATATCACTCCTTGGTATTTTTCGTTTTTGCTTTTTTCGCAAATGTCGTGGTCTTGACAAGAGCACTTCATTTGAATTTGCAATACAAATGGATCTACGTATTTCATGGTCCTCTCATTATAGAGCTAGCACTGGATCAGTATTGTCTCCTCGCTGTCGCGCTGTTAGCTCTGTGTACCGTTCTTTTGCATAAGTTGCTAAATGTCAGTAGTATAACGCCGGTGGCGAGTTTATCTCCGCTTCAGCGCACCATAAAGTCGGCGCTAGACCTTTTTTGGTCCACGCGCTGTTACCTCCATATATGCCTCTTCCTTCCATAGGTTGCTAAATGTCAGTAGTATAGCACCGCTTGCAACTGTTTATCTTTGTTTGAACATACGAGTGCTGGTTATGCCCATCGATGTATGCACGAACTAGTTCAATTTCTATGAATTTAAATTTTCTGACATGCGCGCTGTCAGATAATTTTCCACCATGCTTGTCGATCCTTCTGGCTAATGTTAACTGTTGCGCCAGCCTGTTTCGCTAAGTTCCCGCAAAACAGCCTATAGACGTATATATGAATAGTTTATATGCATGTTTTTTTGTGTGCCCTGCCTATTAAAAACAATGCGCGCTAACATAATGTCATATATGCTGCTCAAAACACACGTGCGCTATGTTCCGGCACTGAAACGCGCATACATGAATATATGAAGCTCAACATCTTATTCTTACGACGAATCTCTCAAGTGAATTTCGGTCATCCTTGTGTCGATCGGATCTCAATTGTTATATACAGCAGGCTTCCAAAGAGGCCCGGCCGATATCAACCATGAAAGGCTGCGGCGTAGTCGACGTTGCCTCCAGGACAACAGAAATGACTCAATGACTCCTGTGAAATAATCTTCCTGGGCAAATATCGCGCCAAATTCGCCATTCCTCAGGTGATTCTGATGAGCGGCAAAATCGGCGCCACATTTGCCGGAGAAAGTTATCGGCTAGCCGACGGGGGCTTTAAGGTGGCATACTTGGCACAGTGTTGCCGATAAATGACGTCGGCCAGCCCATATTGTCTGTAGAAAGGCAAAATCGGTGCCATAGTTGCCGTTGAAAGCTATCGCCTCAGCCGATGTCGGCAGTAACGCGGCATAAGCGGCCCCATGTTGCCGATTACAGTAGACGGCCTGCCGATATCGGCGGGGAAGCGGCTATAGTAGCCCGACATTGCCAGTCATTGACGGCGGCGTGGCCGATACTGGCTCGCTGTCAGCAACATTAGGCCGTGGATGGGCCGAACTTTGCCGCCATAAAACCAATATCGGCCCTACGTTGCGTGCTGCCTGGGGCACTGGCTATCGAAGTGTTAATAGAAAGACGTTAAGCTACCTGACAGGAATTGACGTACATTTATAAAGTGAGCCATCATCGAATATTATATGAATGTTTTTGTAAGTGCATTCGCACCTTCTGTTATGTGCGTGAATCCTTCACGTGTGCCTACATAGTCAATTTTATTTAATCCAGGTGCAGCTCCAGATTGCATTCCTGTTGTGATGGGTAAGAAATAATAACCAGCTGTATTAAGTTTCATGTTTTAAGTGTCGAATATCCACAGGATTTAAATTTTCACGTGTTTAAGGCCGCTGTTACTTCTCCACTTTTTTGTCACTTGTTACTTGAGCGTTGACGCGACGGCCAGTTCCTTCTATGTGCACTCTACCACAAGTGAACGGAATGTCGTGAAGTACACCTGCCGAGCAATCGACATACTACGTGGTGTGGTTCTTCCAACAGGCAGGTCTCTTCGATGATGCCGGCCTAATGGACCTGCGCCGGTGCCCTATGCGGTCTAAAGGTAAAATTTTTCTAATATATTTTCAGCGCCACGGAAGTTCATTTGGCTTATTTCGCAACACTGCGTATTTCGGCACCACCAAATAAACCCACCCGTGAGAAGAGCCATGCCTTGTGGTATGTTGATTGCGAGTAGGCGTAGTTTACGACTAGGCGTGATTTACGAAAGCTCCGGGAATTTTGACCACCTGGGGCGAAATGTTCCGGCCCGTGTACTGTACAGTATAAGCGCCGTTCAATGATCGCCTAATTTAATTCTGGGGTTTAACATCCCCAAACGGCGCTATGATTATGATAGGCGCCGTAAGGAAAATTTCGTCCACCTGGAGCTCTTTAACAGGCACCGACATCACACAGCACACGGGACTCACTCCATCTAGCCGCCGCGACCGTGATTCGATCCCACAACCCTCGTATCGGTAGCCGGGTATCATAGCCGCTGGACAACCATGGCGAGACGCCAGTAAGTGAGCATGTTAGGTAAATATTATTGCGCTGAGAGCAGGAGGGAATTTTCAATTTGGTTTCAAATACAGGTGGGAAGGATCTCCACTTGCTTCAGCAAATCATTTCACGGGGAGCACCGACTATTCGTCTCCTGAGCTGGAAATTGTTTGTGCTTAATCAAATGAAAAGAACGCACGTATGTCTCTAACAATACCGACAAAAGCAAAGTGACCTAGTCGATTGTGCCAGCGACGTCGTTTTATGCAAGAAGAGCAGGCGATTTGTGTTACAGATTGCTTAGTGCGCGCAGCGCAATAATATTTGGCTCTCATGTATGTTTACTGGAGCTTCAGTGAGTGAGTCGCGCTGTTTTTTTTTCTTCCTATGTTCCAAGAATGTTGCAGTCCGCTTGAAAAATACGCACGAAACGTAAGTGGCTAAGGGAGGAAGTAGTTCATGTGGGCTGTGACGAGCTTCTTGCGCAAGCTAACTGCGCCGAAGGAGCTTTCTTGACCACTTTTCTCCTGCACTACAGCCTACTTCACTTCTTTCACATATGTACTCACATTGCTGTCGCAAATGTGGTAGCTTCTCGCAAGAAGTCGTATCGCTATCATTGTTTTCAACAGCGCTACATAGGCTGCATTAGGCCACATCAGCGACGATACGATACATTCTGCGATAGCTGCTGTGACGGTCCGTAGCCTCGATGTTGCTTCATGGCAATTACCGCACTTGCCTGAGCTACATACAGCTTTTTATATGATAAATATTTCTTTGCAACTTACAGTTATAGCTGCCATCCGGTGACTGCGCGATGTCCACGATGACGTAGTCACAAATGGTGTTGTTCGGTATAGTCTGATTGGTAACTTCGCCGAATTGGTAGGGGCCGTAGCGGTTGGGCGCCTTGATTGTACACAGCAGAGTACCTTTTTCTGCAGTATGCGTAGGAAACATTGACACGTCAGTGAATAAATTCAGAGTTCTAACAACACTGCCTAATGCTGGGCCAGCTCGTACGTGAATGTAGACGAAAACCAGAATATGAAGAACACAGAGAAGCAGCGACCCGACGACGGTAACAACTCAAGTTTCACTTTCTGGATATTTCCACATGAAAACCTCCGCTATCACAAACGCATGCCTAAGGGTCATTACACACAAAGCGCAAATGAGAACTCATAAAAATAATACTCTTGGAGACATTGCTCCTAAGGAAGCGTAACCCCTTTTCATTCAGGCTTAATGAGGTGGCACCTATACAGGTGTTTACCTGGGTGACAAATTGGATGGGTTCTCAAACTGCTCTCTCTTTGATATTTTACTCCCCAGCTCGAAGCTTCTAACCCTATCAAACATAGAATTTTAGCTTTGAGTACAGGTTCGTTCTGTCAACTTAGTCCGTGTGTCCGTCTTTTAGCTGGTGTTCGTCTACACCGATATTTTGATTTTTCAATACTTACAATGCAATAACGTAAATCGGTGACAGTAAAAAGCAAATACATCTATCCATACAAACCTCCGGTTGAACTCAGAAACCTCTTTTCATAATTCTTGTTTCGATATTGCCCGAACAGATGTTTCACTAACAATATAGGCAGCACGGATAAAATTTACGCACAACTTCTATCCCAGCAGTACATGCTTCCCGCTTGCAATAAGTTCAAATCTCAAAATGACAGTAAGCCCTTTTAAATAACATAGACATACCCACTGTTAGGGATTTAAGGTCCTTAGTGCCATTGCACACCACACAGTCTTTTTTGTAGCATCTCTACTACAAGAATTGTTAAGCAAACAACAACTCCTCCTGGAAGAAGTCCTCTTGAAACAGTCACTGTCCTTTGAGATGAGTGTGACCTAGATCATCGAGCTACTTTTTGTGCTCTCACTGTACCTTTATTTTCTTGAGCGGAGCTGGTGCGATAGAAGCTGGAATGATTTCCGGCTCAGTAAAAAATGGTGCTGTCTAAAGCGATATTGCAGTATCGCCAAGTCATCCTGGCCATTCAGTCTGATCAAGACAGGACCCTTTATAGTGAGAATTCATGCTCAGCAAGGCAGCTAACTCCGCAAGAGAAAGTGCATAGCGGCGGAAGTACAGTGGTCAACTCTCATATCTATAACGCCGGAGCGTCGTGCTCGGAACTGCACGAGCGACATCTACAGTTGGAAACGGGACACATCTGAGCATGCGCATCGCCACTGACGCGCTTGCCTTGCAGTTTCTGTCCTTGTTTATCGCCAAGGCCGCGATAACTACTTTGGCCGGCAGAAGCGCTGTCAGTCATATAGCGCCGGAAAAAAAAAAAGTGCAATCCCCCGCATCGGCGCATTTTCTACTGCGTACCTATATTCTCGGTTTTCGGTATCACATCGTACCGGCAATGCGCCGCATAATGTATATTGCGCATCGCTCTCTGAATTTTTCATAGCGCATTGCGTTTATTGCCGCGTGCTGTCATTTTATTTCGTAAACCTACTATTAATTTAATTCACCAACGATGCGTTGCCTGCGATTAAATGTAGTTTGGATTGCCCATTCATGCGACGATCAGTCGGTCCTTCGTCGGTTGTAGCCCTTAATGACCGATGACGGGGAGCATCAGCAAGCCAACCTTCCTTATAGAATGCTTCGAGCACTCTATTCACATTTGGAAGTGCAAAATTCTATACCGGCCAAAAGACAGCTGCCGAGCAGCCTGACCCCCCCCCCAAAAAAAACACAGAAAACATATACAGTTCATAAGTGGGCGTAAATCTGTTGTTGGGACAATGTGACGGCGAAGGGAGAATTATAACGCAGCACAGCTTGCGTCGGGCGCTGCCAACAATACGCTTGGTTTCTTTTCCTTTTTGTTTCTTTTGTTATTGCGCTAAACCGTTGACAGCGCTACTGACGGCCAAAGCGGTTGTTGCATCCGCGGTGATAACCAAGAGTCGAGAATGCAAGGCATGTGCGTCAGTGGCGCTGCGCATGCTCACAGGTGTCCCGTTTCCAACTGTAGATGTCGCTCGTGCACTTCCGAGCACGACGCTCCCGCGTTATAGATATGAGAGTTGACCACTGTACAAGAGAGCATTAAAGCACAGTGGCAGGTCGGAAATGGTCTGCTCATCGAAGAAAGACGGCGGGTTTTCTAGACGCGTTATGGTGAATTCCAGCGTTCCGATCGCGTCGTATCTGGAACTTGCTCAAGTACACGGCTCTCCTGCGCCGACTGATAACACCCGTCACAGTCAGCGGAATATTGGCAGGCGCGCTTGTATCGCCTTGTTTATGAGAAGCGCCTTCATCACTTTCTGTGACGCGCAGCGCAGACCGCGCTTATCTTGCATCCCATTCGAGAATGGTATCGAGCGTTGAATAAACTTTGCATGCATGATACGCACATTTGAGTGCCTTCTAGAATCTCAGTGATAATAATAGAACTACAAAAGCCGAAGCATTTAGGTGTTGGTCAGCTTTTACCGTCGACCGACGGCGGTTCACGCCGCTCTTGTTTTGGAGCGTGATTTAGTAGTGTGTTTTACTACGATCACGTGGTATTTCTACGAGGCTACGATGACGTCGCAGCCTTCAACAAGCAAAACCTCGAAGATAACCGGCGTCACGTTTATTTCTACGTGGAAGACGCTGCCAGGATCTCCTCGGAAACCAAGAATCAACACTTCGAACCGTGGACGTCTCTGGCGCCGCTTTCTTGGAAACCTTCGCAAGCGTCGTACGTAAAGAAACAGCCGCATCACTGCTTGATACACGGGCGCAGCTCCCGAATAAGAATATTACGATCTTCATGAAAGAGATGACGCGACTTTTCCGCCACACCGGTGCCGAGATGCCTGAAGAGAAGTAGGTTGAGAAGAAACAGGAGCTCTTCGCCGGGCTGATAAGGACACCACCGAGGATCGTCCAAGAGTTCCTCTTCGAGGCGAAGAAAATTGAAAAGATTCTGAAAATGCGCACCTGTCAATCCAATTGGCGCTTCGACAAAAGCTGTAGCTCGCGTTGAAGGTATTGTTGGCGAGGAAGTTCAGCGATCGCTGCCAGTTCTCGAAGCACCGCAAACCCAAGCGGAGGCAATGACCGATGCTACACGTCGAGGCGTCGCCGCTCCTCGCAAACTGCTGGCCACACCTACGCAATTTCGTGACCAGATACCGGCTCCACTTTTGAGGCTGTCCCACTTGCCAGTAATCCACAAAGCCTGACGTCTGGTGCACACCTGTCCACCGCCCACTCTGCTGCCACAGTCGAGAAACGGACCATACCTGGCGCTTTTGCCAATACTGTGAGATTCAGTTGCGTGGATTCGCCCTGAACGCGGCGCGCCCACGCCCAGGTGACTGACCTCGCGACATATCCTACTACATCACCGGAGAACAGTGCCAACGACGACAACAACGACGTTCACTTTCGCCTGGCCGCTAGGTCGCATGGTATCGTCGTCAGTACACATGCCCAGCCCTAGGCCAATCTCCCAGCACCTATCCGAGAAGCTAAAGGCAGCAAGCCATGGCAGTGCGGTTGCTGCATTATGCAGTACCGAAGACCCTCTGCCGCCACTGCCGACCTCGAGAGCGCCATGAAGCCTCCGGAAGTAGTCCAGAGATATCACAACACGTCGCCGCAGAAGGATTTTTCGACACGACATGGCAGTAGCGGAGCATGCCGACGCACCAGTGTTCCGACGCCCTGATCTAACCGCAACGCAAGATGCCAAAGCGCTGTCCTGGATGATGGCCACTGCGTCACCGCATTAGTCGATACTGGAGCCGACTACTCGGTCATCGGTGTTCGTTTCGCCGCCATGTTAAAGAAGGTAAAGTCTACCTGGGTAGGACCGGATATGCGAACAGCAGGAGGCCACCTTGTAACACCGACCAGAAGCAGCACGGCTGAAAGCCAGACCTATTCGTTGAGTTTGTGGTACTGCAGCACTACTCCAAGGGACGTCAGCTTAGGCATCGATTTCCTGCACAAGCACTGCGCAGTCATCAGCCTAAGATCGAGGTCAAGAACGTGTTCCACGGATAATGCAGTGTCGCCAAATTGATACGTTGATTATCATGGCTTGGAAGGGACGGAAGAGTAGGTAACCATTTTCGCCATTCCGCCTTCAAGATGCCTAACGACGAAGGTCGTGGGTTCGGTTCCCACCGAAGGCAGGTTTGTCTTTTTGTCCACGTAAATTCCTTTCTACTTTCTCCAAAATTACAACACCACAAGTAACTTCCCCTATGCTTTCCTCGGCTTCATTGTCTGTTTGCTCATTAAGTTGTTTCTAACAAATAAAGAACGAGCCCTTGACCCTTTCCCTTTATTAACGACTTACAATGTGTCACCGAGGTACCTAAACCGTGAGACATGCGTTTCAGAAGGCATATCCAAGCTAAATATCGGCGAAGCCAAGATTGTGGGGACAAACTTCAGCAACTAATACAGACAATTCAGGAGGCGTACTACAGTCACGCATATAGATGACATTGTGCAAGCAATGCCTTCGCTCTCACGGGCACTCGGGAACCAGAAAAAGCGGTCTGAAGCTTCTTTCGACGTCAACCATGGTGTTTGGAGGCAATAACAAGAAAATCTCAGGGCCTTGCTCAAGCAATACAAGGGCTGTTTCTCGTCGTCAACGAGGCTTCGTCACAACCATTTCGCAAAACCGCATAACAACCGACAAAATGCCCGTTCCCTTCGTGAGAGCTCCTACCGGGTTTTGGTACGGAAACGCGAAGCCATCAAGTAACAGGTGAGCGAAATGCTGCACGATGACATCATCCAGCCGTCTAAGGGTCCGTGTCAACCTCCCGCGATTTAGTGAGGAACAAGGATGAAAGTCTGTGTTTCTGCCCAGATTATGCTTGTCTGAACCAGACCACAAAAAAGGTGTGTATCCTTTCCCATCGATAAGCGGTGCCTTTTATCGACTCTGCAACGCTAAGTGTATTTCGTCGATGCACCTCAAGAGCTTCTACTGGCAAAACTAAGTCTTCGAGAGAGACCGAGAAAGTTTCCTTTCGTAGCATCAGATGACCTCATTCCCTTCATAACAGTAGACGGGCTCTTCCGAGTATAAAAATAGGGAACGCTCAGAAATTTAGGAATATTGTGCGATATGTTAATGTTGCCTCCTGTCCTTGTGCCCAAATTTAGCAGCGTCCAAAAAGGTTTAAGTTCAAAGGTGTAGTTGTGTTCAAATTTTTAAAATAAAGGTTTTAAATACGAAGCATTCCTTAGCGAACTTCGGCGAGTTTGAGCGTATCTATCATAACGTTAGAATGATGACATGCGTGTGTGAGCGGCATGGTTTACATCCACAGTTATGGTGCTCTTGTGGCCGTTTCGTTAACATCATATGTACCAAACTCGGCATAACGAGACAAAAATGCAAATCCATTTTACGTTCCTGATGCGGTTTTGCTCTTGTAAGCGACGGGCTGACTTTTCTGTCTTATAAATATAACAATCTCTCTTATAAATATAAAAAACGGACTTTCGCTCGCCTCTTTTAGTGCAAGGCAAGTGCTCGACTGTATTTTTACAAACTATATGCATGGGTCAAGCCCCTGCGCGAGGCCATAGCAGGAGCGCAATATCGCCCAGCGCTCGGTCGTTGGTCTTGCGAAAAGAACGTGTTAAATAAGCAACCGCGCCATTAAACTCCATCGGAAACTGCTCTGATCTGAGCTGACGTTTTGAGCGCCGTCCGCATGCGCGTCTGCCTATCGTCCACTGGTTGTCTACTACGCACGATAACTCTGCGCCTGTTTGGCGCGTTTGGTCGGCGTTGTATTAATGAGAGACCGGCATTGAAATGCCGTAGTATAAGATATACGAACAGCCTTCTTTCTGACAAGGGATGTATGTCAGCCGTGAAAGCGACCCTACGGTTACAGATTCTATCGCATCTGATATAAAGGAAAAGAAAAAAAAATTGCCAGATCCCATGCGAAGTGGAATTCAAGGAAATGCGAAGCACGCATAAGGAACTTAAAATGGATTTGCATTGTTGTCTCGCTATACCAAGTTTGGTACATATAAAGTTAACCAAACGGCCGTAAGAGCACCAAGACTGTGGCATGTAAACGATGCCGCTCATACACGCATGTCATGATTCTAACGTTATGACTTGTCATTTACGTTCGTCATGCAGTCGTGTTGTGCCATAGCAATTTTGGTATACATTCCTTTAAGGAAACGAGTGGCATGTAGATCATGCCGCTAATGACATGCATGTCACGATTTTCATGTTATGACCTGTCATTTATGATCGTCATGCAGTCGTGTTGTGCCAAACCAATTTTCGTATAAGCTCCGTGCCGTCGAGTTTTCCATGTGCGACATCAGCGCCAGAATGCACTGCCTGGCGGAAAGAAGCAAAATTGGGCAGACTGTGACAGGAAAATACGCGAACACGATGCGCCTCTCCAACTCTATAGCAGCTGCGACCGCCCGTCCCACCTTCTTCCGTTTTATTTCCTTTGAGACGCGCGCTCCAAACCTGCGGCAAACTGTTCCAAAGGGCGACGCCGCGAGCGTTCGTGTGGTTCGCAGCACGCCCGCAAAGCAGCGAAGAAACGCTCGCGTCGCTGTCGCCTCGGTTTCCACCGTGCGCGCGCGTCTCATTCGTGCGACCCAAGCGGCCAATGTCAGCGATATTGAGCGGTCCGACGAGCTACGTAGCGCCCTCTGGTCAGTATACGGAGCCCATACATCCAATTAACGAAACGGCAGTATAGCGCCAAGACCATGGCATGTAAATTGTGCCGGTCATGACACGCGTGTCATGTATATTGTTATGACCTGTCATTTACGTTCGTCATGCTGCCGTGTTGTGCCATAGCAATTTTCGTATGCATCCCATTAACGAAACGCCTGGCATGTAAATCATGCCGCCCATGACATGCATGTTATGCTTTTCATGTTATGATCTGCCATTTATGTTCGTCATGCAGTCATATTGTTGCATACCAATTTTCCTACACATCCCACTAACGAAACGGCCAAGAGAGCACCAAGACCTTGGCATGTAAATCATGTCGCTAATGGCATGCATGTCATGATTTTCATGTTATGACCTGTCATTTACGTTCGTGATGCAGTCATCTTGTGACATGCCAATATTCGTATACATCCCTTTAACGAAACGCGTGACATGTAAGTCATGTCTTCCATGACATGCATATCATGATTTTCATGTTGTCGCTGTCGGTCATGTTTGCCATGCAGTCATGTTGTGGCATACCAATTTTCGTATACATCCCATTAACGAAACTGCAAGGAGAGCACCAAGACCGTCGTATGTAAATCATGTCACTCATGACATGCACGTCGTGATTTTCGTGTTATGACCTGTCATTTATGTTTGAGATGCAGTCATGTTGTGGCATGCCAATTTGCGTATACGTCCCATTACCGACACGCGTGGCATGTAAATCATGTCATTCATGACATGAATGTCATGAGTTTCATGTTATGACCTGTCATTCATGTTCGCCATGCAGACATATTGTGGCATATCAATTTTTGTATACAGCCCATTAACGAGACGACCAGGAGAGCACCAAGACTGTGACATGTAAATCATGCGGCCCATGACACGCATGTCATGATTTTCATGTTATGACCTGTCATTTATGTTCGTCATGTGGTCATGATGTGGCATACCAATTCTCGTAAACATCCGATTAGCGAAACGGCCAGGAGAGCAAAACATCGTAGGCGGCTAGATAGATAGATAGATAGATAGATAGATAGATAGATAGATAGATAGATAGATAGATAGATAGATAGATAGATAGATAGATAGATAGATAGATACGCTCAAACTCGCCGAAGTTCGCTAAGGAATGCTTCGCATTTAAAAATAGAGGCGCTGGCCAGACAATTCGCCGCCGAACCACCGCCTACCATCCGCACACAAATTGCCTTACCAACCGTCTAAATGAGGCCATCGCTGAAATGAATGTCGATGTCCAACATGCTTCCGTATGTTGCTTCCCTATCTTACTTTCGAGTGCAAAACAACCGTGTAAGAAACGAGGCAGCTGGTGCCATTAAAGCTTGCCTACGGAAACAACCTATCAACGACGCTGAACGATCGCCACCGACGCATACGACTTGATGTTGCCAGCTAGTTGGAGCGCGTCGAAGCTGCTCGACAGCTCACCCGCTTGCTTATGGACAACCAGCAGTCGGTCGACAGCCGCCACTACAACCTTCTACGACGCCACACAGAATACCAACCCGGCGACCGTTTCTGAGTCTGTACGCCGATGCAAACTGAGTGAAAAACTCTTTCGGTGCTACTTTGGACCGTAGAAGGTACTCCGACATAACAGTGCACTGCATTATGAGGGCGTGTCCGGTACCAGCGGCGCAATGCACGAACAGAAGTTGTACACGTGGTGCAGCATAAAGCCTTTTACGCGCGATGAGCTGTACCGCATTGTTGGCTTACATAATTTCGCGCATGTATTATTATATTGATGATATGTTTCAGCATCTTACTGTATGATGTTCTGTTTTTAGGGCTCAATTGCCGTGTTCTGCCACACTGGGAACATTTTCCGCCCTGCTAAGACTGTTTCAGCTGAACCGGCAATGTAGAAAGTGACTTCCCTATGTAGGCGCAGATTTTTCTCAACGTCTATGGTACTGCTGCCCCCATGTAGTCATTGCACAAAGTAGTAATTATAATTTCATTAGCCATACATTTGTATGCCAGGTCACACAGATGCCTCACCAGCGCCACTTAACAGGTAGATGAAAGGCACGGCTAACCTACCGACAAACTTGCCATAACGGCAGAGAGACCTCCGCAGGGTTAAAACGACAGTCTTGGAAGTGGTGTAGAAACTTCACGGCAAGTTGTGCCATCGAGGAAAATCACGCGAATTGATCCTCTCGTGCAGAATCGCCACGCGCTCGTGAGAGGGCGAAGTTTAGCGCGCTCTGGCGTTCTTCTCCCGTGAACTCGGAAAATAGCAAGGGCAGGGCCACTGTGTCCTGACACAAATAGTGAAACCATGCGTAGAACATTGCACCCAAGGCCTGAGGGCAGCAGCAGCACGAATATGTCGTAAGGACGCTGAATATATTATGGCTAGCTCCGTCCTGAAGGAGCATCGGCGTGCTTGACCATACGTTACAAGTGCAACGAAACAAATTCTGCAATTAAAACATCGAGAGACACGCGAGTATGCTTCTCCTATTGATTGATTGTGTTTCGGTTAGGAAAGGACGCTAATTTCTCCAGCCCATGTAGGGAGCACGGCTAAGCGTCCGTGGGGGTGGGGAAAGGGAGTGAAAGAGATAGTGAGGAGAGAAAGGCCGTAGTGGAGGGCTCCGGAAATTGAGACCACCTGGGATTCTTTAACGTGCACTGACAACGCACAGTACACGGGCCCGATGCCAAAGCTGCTGACAGGGAGGTCCGTCCTTCCTCCTTGTAGGCAACGCCTCATCTTAAAAACAAAACCACGTGCTAGGGCTGCGTGCGTATATGCAAAAACCGATCGCGAGCTGATGGGGGAATTGTGCGCGCGCCTGCCTGCGTGCTGGTGTGTGCGTGCTTGCCTTTTTAGGGACGAAGCTCCTTAAAGCGGCACCCGTTCGTCCCTCGTCGTAGTCGTAGTAGTGCGTAACCAGTCTTACGCTTTGACCTCCAAGGTGGTGCCGGTGGGAGATTTCTCCTGTGCGTTGTTGAACAATAAAAAATTCGCAGCGTGCGCGTTAACTAAAAGCCGAATTCTTCTGTCTCATTCCCCATTAGCAGCCATTTCGTGCGTCCCCGATGTATGTAGTAGTAGTAGTAGTAGTAGTAGTTAGGAGCAGGTAGCCACCGGCGCGTGCCTGCTGGAGCGCACGCACGCGCCGAGGGCGAGCGCGTGGCACCTGGCGCTCGCCCTCGCCGCGAGCGCCGGGAGCCACGCGCTCCCCGGCAAACTCGACACTGCCCCGGCAAACGCGAGAGACAACGTTGGCGCAGGCAGCGTCTCCTAGCGAGTTTCTTGATTGAGAAATACCGACTGCTCGCGTTGGAGAAGCGTTCACCGGCAAAACCCATATATATATATATATATATATATATATATATATATATATATATATATATATATATATATATATATATATATATACACACTGGATCTTGACTCGCAATGAAGTGCCGGTGGGAGATTTTACTTGTGCATTGTGCATAGTTGAACCGTGAGGATTCGTAGCATGCGCGTTAACTAAATTAATCCGGAACTCGGCACGATCTACGATGCACATCCCGAGCTTCGCCCACTCATCATCATTCACTCCATGCATATGCTGTAAATTTTTTTACAGCTCTGCGAGAACAGCAGGGCATGCCTGCCGGTAGGTATGTACCACACTTTCTTTGCCTCTTAGTACGCAATGTGGCGGGCTACAGCGTTTCCTTTTCGGCGGTGCTAGCCCACACATCGTTCGTTGGGGTCCGACTTTGTTCAAATGAGGTGTTATGCCAGCGTTGCCTTGCCCTTATCACTTTCTTCATAGCTTGGCTACACGAAGCAAATCACAATATAAGACTGCTATACACAACAGAATGGCGCGTGCAATGCATGATCTGCTTACCATAATTCGGTTCGGTCGGATGGTATCGCACTTATTGGTTCTGGCATCTGTATTTCTGTGTACTATGCTGAACAAAACGAAAGGGAACACAGGAACGCTTGGTAAACAGCCCGAAACCCAAGTATCGGTGATGAGTGCCAGCCGCCTTGGCCAACAGAGTGCAGAGGGGAATGCTGCACTAACAATGTTATCGGTACTGTCCTCTGTTTGTGCGAAGTGAGGGACTTGGAATTGCTACCATACTGTGGCAACACTGTTCCATATTGTGTCAATGGCAATTTTGTTCGCTGAAGCGTTGCAAAAAGTAGCCTGGCTACTTACTTGGGCATTGCCATGTCAAGAATTTTGTAAAGCAAGGAAAACGTGGTAAGATTTGGTTGAGAACAGATATATTGCTATTTGCGGAATGTACTAACAGGCTTATATAGAAGCAAATAAGAGAATATCGTTGTCCAAGGTTAAGCTCGCCCTGTGTTCATATGCATATAGCTTCATTTAGAGATTTCTGGTATATCTTCCGGCTGTTTTTAAGAAGTACTAGAGGCATCTTTAGGCTACAAAACCACAGGAAACGGTATTGCGTGGTTCAATGCAGCGTGGTGCGTGAATATTTCTGAACGAAAATAGTGCTTCAGGCATCAACCAAACGAAATCGGACGAGAGACAGCTCGCCAACGATTCTTATTTTCCTTATTTTATTCGTCTATGTCAATTACTGTGATCACCACGGCACCGCTCATCAAATATACAATAAGCACTTGTGTCAATTGAAATGAATAATCGGTTTGAAGTACCAGATAACCTCTAAAGTACCACCAAAGGCTTGCGTAAAAAAAAATGAAAGAATAAAAGAAAATAAACAAATCCCTGCATGTCACTGCGACAGTTACCGACTTATCAACTTCTGGACGATACCGTGCTTCGGTGGAATAGCGTGAGTTGCTTCTTTGCTGAAACGCCAGCATAGTGGGGGTGCCACCATTTAGCGGACGAGTGACCTCCCTTCAGTTTGGTTTTCGTGAGCGCCATCCGCGTAGCCGTAAGTTGGTTTTTCGAGGCTGTCTTCCACACATTCCTCTGTTTTATGTCAAATGAGCCATAAATATGGTAAACCGGTAGCTGCATAGTGCAGCAAGAGTGCATCGAGCCAAGGAGCAATAGAGATAAAAGCAGTGTCACCGAAAGACCGAGAGGTGAGAGCCACAGACAATGACCCGGAAGATCTTATTCGTAGATAGCAGAAAAGGTCATAAGGGAGGTGGACACCTACTTCCCAGAAAGGGCTTTGTAATGGCGAAACGTGTCAAGAGGCCGGTGTGGAGCGCTCATGTGTCGCTTATGAAGCTGGCGCAGCTCGACCTGTATTGTTTCACAGAATGTCGTACCTTAAGCAAGCCGAAGTGCTTCCGTATTCGATGCAAGATGGGAATGAAGGCGTGGTGTCCTGACAGCGAATCGTCATGCATAATTCGTTGATTTCTGGAATTTTACGCATACAAAAACCACGATTTCATTATGAGACGCACCATAGTGGAGGGGTCCGCAAAATTCGACCTCCTGGGGTTCTGTAACGTGCGCTCACATGGCAAAGTACACGGGCCTCAACATTTCGTCCCCATGAATATACAGCCGCCGGGACGAATATTCGATCCCGCGACCTTCGTATCTGTAGCCGAGTCCCATAACCCCTCGCGAGGCGCATCTGCCTTAGCCATTTTCATTTTTGCTATCATAAGAAGCCAGCGCCCAGCGAAGCGTGTCCAGAAAGGGTGTCTATTTCAAATTCATTTTTGAGCAATCGGAAAAAAAAAGGAGCGGAAAACACGAGGCACGATGAGCCTATGATGTCGTCTCGCCTGCACGGCAGTGAAGCGTTGCCATTTTTTTCTGTTGCCCATTGGCGAAAGCGCTCACCTGCTGCTGTTATTAACTAGCCTGGTGCGGAGTAGTGCGACGCGGACCCATCCTTTATCCGACAAGAAGTCGTGCCATTTTCGGGAAGTACCGCCTCTGGCGCAGACGGCAGAATATCAAACAGCAATCTCTTTTTCCGCTGGTGTGGCCAAGGCTTTTAGGGGCCGAAGTGATTTAAGCCAGTCACTCTTTTTACCTTTGCCTTCAGCGCGGTCTTTATTGCTTGATCTTGTGCTGCTATGATTTGATGACGCCGATGCCTTCCTCTTCGGAATCTTTTCGTACCTTGATTACTCGAAGCGAATAACAGCCTAACTATCCTGGTAAAGGTGTTGTTGCGGGGAAACAAAGTTCTGGCCGACACTTCTTTTTACACGAGGGAATCTCATTGCTCTTCGCGTGGGCGTACGCTGACCTATTATGTGTAAATAAATGAATATAAGCCGTAGCAGTGTACGGACCGCTGAAGAAATGTTTATAAAAGAAGTGCGTCAGAAGTTATTCAGAGTGTTCATTGTATACCCCGACACCGAAGCGCACGGTGTGCTTAGCAGCATTTAGCAAGCACACATGTGCTTGCTAAGCGTTTTGCATATAGATGATATTAGCTTCGTAAGAACAATAGCTGATTAGTAATTCTCTGCTTGCAGTGCCAAAGTCTCGCACCACACATACCTGGAGCATATGGAAGATTACCTTCAAAATTCTCGTGCTAATAGTGCTGGCACAACTCAACATATTTGTAGCGCGATTTTTGCGCACACACTTCGGTTTCACCTTAGCAAATTCGGCCTATTATAGATGTGTATGTATAGTTTCTGCGCTGACTAGTCAAGTCTCTTCCTAAATGTTCTCCTTGCAATGCCAATGGCCGATTATAGCGTGGCAAGCCGCTACGACTCCAAAATAGGATATAAATTTTCATCACGTTATAAACTCGTGTCAATGTGCTCACGTTTTTAGTAGCGCGTCAAGGTTGTGTAGCGCCAGGTGGCGGGCGCAATCCGATGGATTAAGCAGGCAAACATAAACACCTTTGGGAATCCTCGTAGTTGTCGTGCTCGTTGAAGTTGTGGTCGTAGCAGTCGGTTTTATGGTCGTCGTTGGGGATGTCGTTGTGGTCGTTGTGGTTGTCGATGATGTCGTGGTGGTGGTCGTAGTAGTAGTTGTTGTGGTCGTGGTCGTAGTGGTAGTTGTTGTGGTCGTGGTCGTAGTGGTAGTTGTTGTGGTCGTGGTCGTAGTGCTAGTTGTTGTGGTCGTTGTCGTAGTGGTAGTTGTGGTCGTGGTCGTTGTCGTGACTGTCGTCGACGGTGTCGTACTCTTGCGTGTCGTTGGCGGTATAACGGTGGACGTGGAACGAGTTGTGGAAGACGTTGTGGTTCTTTTGGTAGTAGCTGTCCTGGTGGTGAGTGTGGCTGGCATTCGTGAGACCGTCGTGGGCCTTGACGTTAGAGGAAGGGTAGCACGGCTCACAGCTGGTACCTTGGGGGGCACTGCGGCAAAATGCGGAAACACGAAGTATAGATTCACTGGACTGCACCGCATGATGGCCATTAATTGCTCACGTTTAAAAATGAATACTTACTGTGAGAACTGCTGTGGGCTTTTGAATCATGGCAAGGAATTACCGCTAAATTCAGACAAACTCAGATGCGATAAATACTATTGTTGCAAAGCGACACTAAGCGAAATATGTTGCAAAATTAAAAGACTGTCACTTCGAAAGTCAAGTCAAGTCAAGTTTATTAAATGCTTCAGTGAAATACATGGTTAGCATATTACAGAAGGAGGTCCCAAAGTTTCAGAGAAACTGACAGCGGGACCTCCTGTGGCTACATAAATGGGGTTCAATCAAATCAATCAAAGGCGTAGTTTTCGATGAGGCCAGGAATAAAATACCATGCTCATATAATGAATGCAGCATCATATCGTCACTGGGTGTCCGACACAGCGCATCTAGGCTTTGCCGAGATGCGATTGTGTCAGCCCTGACGAAGGCGCATGTGGCTATTAATCCGCGCGCGCTTGTGAGCGACTTCCCTGGTTAACATTAGTGAACCTTCATTGATGCGTGCATCTTGTGCACATTGTACATAGGTAGCGCTGTAAATGTGGCATGCAAGTAGAAATCCCACGCACCCACGCACGAACGCACACACGCACATATACACACGCACACACGGAGACTACATATGCGTAGATATTTACATGTGCTGCATATGCACAGGGGTGGAGGGTGGAGGTTCGAGGCGGCATAGCGCGCGATATTAAATAGACGCTGCTTCAGGTGCTCATGCATTCCCAGTCTCAAAGGAGTCGATTGGAATGAAGGGCAGTCCGCTGAAAGTGGTGCGCGACGGACCGCAATGGCGGGCGGCATTTCTGGCGTCGTCGTGGAAATTTCGCCCACTATTCCGCTGTGCACGCGATTACGGCAGCGTTTGTCATGAATGCGATCGCAAATTGCGCGTGCACTTGTTTGCAGTGACCGATGACAGCGTATACTGAACGATGTATGTTAGCGCTGCGGCAATCGAGTATCCCTTCACCCTTTCGTCCTGCGCACTACAAAGCAAAGTCACACAATGCGCACGTGCTGCAACCAACCACGTCAGAAGCACCCTCAATGTATGCTTTATGTTTGTGTGGTCTAATGGTAACGTAATCCAGTATCATTACTTTATTTTTTCTTTCATGTAAAAGGGGGCTGTTTCATGTAAAAGGGGGCTGTTCATCGGCACTTAACATCAAGGATGGCAACGTTATGGGCAATAATTGTCTAGAAGTCCGATGTTTTAGATTATTCTCTCCACAACTTACCTGCAAGGGCAATTGGACATCATACAGATTTCATATGTGCGCTTCAATATAGCTGCAGGAGTCATGTACGCTGTTCTCGTCAGGACAGCCGCGTAAGGCCAAGCTGAAGAGCTGAGTGGCTGCCGCAAAAGCAGTGAGCAAGTTGCCAACAAGAACGATCATTAGACTCAATCGAAGAATTCATTGACAAAGTGATTGTGATACCGTCTGCCTTTAGTCGATTCGAAACGGCTTCAAGCATTGAAATCAATAGAGACTTTACGATATCTTTAAAAAAGGATTAATTACTTACGCTGTTGACTTCATAAATACGGGTAGAGTGGCAAACTACGGGAGAAATCACGTACCTTAGGGATAACTGAGCATTCCATATGATTCAATTGTCAGAGTAAAAGTTACACAATTTCGGCGTTCGTCCGATAATAGGCAGCAAGGAGAGCATCCCTTTTTAAACACATATGCGTAATTTCGTTTCGCGGAGGTTCTGGAGCAGTTGAGTTTAGGAAAAGCATTTGAAGGAGATAAAAAAAATGTCCACGGCCATTGCCAGCCAGAAAGAGTGCTGGGGTGCACAAGCCTTTCTGTCACATCTGAAACAAAAAGAGCAATGTAATGTGCTATTGAGACAAATGTTTAAATTTTTTACAATGGCACACGCTGGCGGCAAAGTAGCACTTAAGTTCTAGATTTGTCGATTACAATAAAGAGCCCAATATTTGTACACTTTTAGAGAATGACCTGTTCACATTATGGATGGTCATTTACGTCTCACGAAAGAGGCCGGTTTTCCGTATTCATCATACTCAGCCATTGTAGAACGAAGGACTCTGCAAATATTACCAAATGTATTCAATATCATGCAATTCTTGTGTGTTTTATACATACAAGTATCAATTCCGATTCAATAAGCCAAATGATTATCTTCTGTTTTCGGCTACATTTCAAATTCATGGATTCGACACCTTCCGCAGATACGGGGGGCTCCCTGCTAACAACGAACTCTTCTTTATCCAGGCGAGGGCGAATTACCTTTGTCTCCTGGAAATTTTTGGATGGAAAAGCATTCTCTCTTAATATAAAATTTATGAGAACGTTGTCGTTACCATGGATGGCAAAATCTGATATATCCGCAACAACTTAGAGAGGTTCGCGTAGTAGGATACAAATCAGTGGTGGTACTTAAGCGAATGTTTTAATAAGAATTCCGCTAAATCTACGGTCGTTCGCATTTGAACAAGTCGTTGTCGGTTCTGAAAGAAAGAAAATGCAGGTTGCATAACGTCCTCCTCTCAAAGAAGCGCTGGATTACATGATGACATGATGACAATACCATGAATATATCCAAGTTGCAAGAGCAAGTTCTAGCACAATGTCTTCAGCCAAGCGGTACAATCCTCTGGCGTCCTCTTATTTTCGTCATTCTCGAGTACGGCTTGCGCCGATGTCGTTTCGTAGTTCCAGTGCACGTCACTTCATCACCTGCATTCGCCACCATTTTTATCACCGTTTTCGCGTTAAAGCATCATTTAAAGACAGCCTTCGCATTTTTCAGCATCGACGGTTCTCAATAAAATTTTAATATGTGATCTTCTCGGTGCTGTAGTAATATATGCCAAACCAGGCAGTTGCGAGTCTTTTACGTTCCCTGAAAATGAAGTGTACTATTTTTAGTAGGTTCCCACGCGGGCCACCCTCTGTTTTAGACGTCATGACATTGAACGATTCGTACCCGAGCAGGTGTGTGAAGAGAAAACATTGGATACTTCAATGCTCAAACCCCCGCTTTAAAGTTCCCAAAAACTGACATTGCTCAATTTATCGTGGAATAACATCGCGGCTTTCATTCTTCGGGCACCAGCTCGGTATTTCTGATGGCAGGGAGGCTGTGACGTCACCGTACGCGGCACTAAACGTCATCTCGTTTCGGTTTAAACATATCCTTACTTTGGTTATTTGATATTATTATTGAGTTTCTGAGCGAATTGAGCCACATTGTCTGCTATGGAGCTATCAGTGTCATTGGGAAAGAGCGACATCGGAAACCGGTTAAAAAACCACTGCTGTTGCCGTTTAAAGCGTCCGTCCCAGCGTGGTTCTTTTGTTGTTGGATTAGCGTAAACGCACAGATTTTAAATTTTTCGCACCATAACTTACGCGAGCCGATTAGCATCCAGACAGCTATGAGAAAATGCCGTGATTAGACTGCACAAAGAGTGGGCGCACAATCGGGTGGACGCAGTGTGGTAAAACACCACTGACATTGCCACAGGAACAAAAATTTCTATGGGGGTTATGCGTAGGAATATTTCAATGATCTGGAATAAGTGCGGTGTTTACGACAAATTACATCCTAAAAACATAGCAGTATTGGATCTGTTTCATCAACAGCACAGGACTGAGCGTCCTTCCCTGAAATATGAAAAAGAGAACATCATAGTCGAAGATGAAACTGAGGTCAGAAATCAGAATCAGAAATGCTTTTATTTTCCAACAAAACTGTTGGGGGTCCTTCTGGCGAAAAGCTGCACTATACAGCCTGAATGTGTCTGAAGGCCCTCACATGGCACCGCAAGCAGCATACACGCACATGTTCACCATATATCCACACATTTTCAATGCAACAGGAAAAAATGTAACATGTTGAATAACATAAAAAACACATGCTATATATAAACAAAATATAAATCAAATACATGTATTCAGAGGAAATGTCAAAATACATTGCTATACATAAAAAATATTGGGTACAACACTAAGAAAAAGTACTAGTATAAAAATGGCTGTGATGCACAACGTGATGATACACTTTTTATTGAAACACTGAGCGCGAAATAGATATTACAAAAAAAAGAAAAAAAACAAGAATGCGAAAATGTAAGGACTGTTTTGTTTATACCTTCATTCAGATTTGCAAAAGTACTCTCTAATTTGTTTGCGAGTCAAAGTATTTGGAGTAAATCGTTGTGTTTTTAATTTCTTTAACAATGAGGGTAGGCTATGTCTCAGTGACTGCATAACATAATTTGTGCGCCCGTATGGTACGAACCACCTGTCTTGGCTACGAGTGCGCGAGTCGCTTTTTTTTGTATTCAAGTCGTGACGTATGTCTTAAGAAGGATTTGACTTTGTCGGAGCCGAAACAAAAGGAATATAGAATTCGGTATTCGTAAAGACTTGTCGCACGCATTATATTATGTTTTTGAAAAAGTTGCGCAGTGGGATGAAAATAGGGTACATTCACTATTTGTCGAAGCGCGCGTTTTTGAACTTGAAGAAGTGCACGAATATTAACTTTGTGGTGGTGGCCCACAGAAGCGCACAACAGTTCAGATGCGATTCAAACAAGGTGTAATATATCTGCAATTTTACCTTCTCCGGAAAAAAATGCCGACAGCGGGACAGCACACCAGCGGCAGATGACAACGATTTTGCTACTTGTTCAACATGATGGGTCCAATTCATATCTTCTCAAAACGTAACGCCTAATACTTCGTATTTTCTCAAAATTTCAATGGGAGCACCATCCAAGAATAATCCTTCAATGAGACAAGACTGCCTGCCTCTAGCCTTGAATAAAATGTCCTTTGATTTTGAGCTGTTGATTGTTAGCGCATTACTTCGAGACCATGCTGACAGATTAGAAAGAATAATGCGAGATTTCTGCAACAGATCATCAAGTTCATAGCCCGAGACAAACTTGTATCGTCTGCGTCCAGCACAATGGATGCATCACTAACAATTTCAGCGATATCATTTACATAGACATTAAATAACATCGGGATGACTCTCCCATGCCAGTACGGCAATCTAAACGCGTGCGCATGAAACAAAGCCGTTCTTTTGCTTTTCCTGCTGTATAGATTTACTAATGTCCAGAAAATGCGGAGTGTTCGGATTTTATTGGGCCGCATTTGCTAGCAATCGATTTTCACGAAACCGGCATGTAAGCGTTCAGTATCTTAAGTAAATGTATACAGACCATAAGCCCTCCTCCACATTTCCTGCACATGAAATGATTTTTATTCATCGCCCTCATTTCATGCCTAAAATATTTCAAAAACACATTTAAAAATGTATGCCTCGCATAAAACATCTATCCTAAAAACATGGCTTTCTCCTCCAATTTACAGTTCAGACAGTCTATAAATAACTGGGTAAAAAGGTGCTGTTTTGATTCGAAAACCACGTGAGCAGATTTAGGCTCATAACCTTACCGCAAATTCAACTCCGGTCTGAGACCTTAACTGCAGAACTGATTTGTCTTCTAAACGCGCAGTGGAAACCTACAGCCGTTGATAAAAGCTCAAACAGTCTATACATTTTGATAAAAGATATTATGAGATGCAAACAGGGTACGACGATTGTTTTTAGCCACGACCAGCCACATGTGAGATTCCATTTAATGTCCAGTTTCGAAACGCCGGAGTAGCTGTGGGGAAAGTGGCTCCACATTGTAAATAAGTCGCTATGCCTGAATCTCAGGCACCTTTAGCAAACGTAACAAACACCGATTCTGTAGCGATATCTTCATCGATTCAAGCCTCCATCTTTCCCTGAGCTTCTCTTTTAGTACAGAGTCTGTAGGACATTTCTTGCTATCTATCGCTCGAGCACACCGATTAAACGATATCACGTCTGCAAGAGAGAACAACTCCAATATTTCATCGTGTATCCGGCTCCTGTCTACTCCACGAGCGAGATGTGCTGGAATATATGGGCTCACCATATTCGCTGCAAGTACCCGAGCAGGTCGCTAACGCAACCTTGACATGATGAGCAGCAGATGATGTCGCCACGGCCTCCAACACCTGGAGATCGGATGTGGCTTTCCGAAGCTCCACTTGAACTGACTCAGCGTTTTTCATGGGAACAGCACTCCCACTCGCGGGCACAGGAGCTCCAGGGATGCTCTTGACTCCGCTGCCTTGAAGGATGTCAATCGGCCAGTCCTTGCCCGGTGTACAAGCTTACCAACGGGAGTGCCCTTAGCCAGGAGAAGAAACATCCATCAGTTTGGTCAGACCAGCTCAGAATAACAATAAAGTGCGCTAGAAAAGGCAGCAAAAAAAAAGAGAGAAAAACCAAAGGAGCGGCAAGGATTTTTTGATATTGAAGTGCTACCACCTGATTTTAAGCCTGATCCGGGCTGGCGAAGGCATCTTCTACCTCTTCGTCCAACGATACAGGCCTTGCCCACTACCGTTGGTTCGATGGCCCTCGGAGCCTTGGCGCAACCCACACTGGGGGACCGGCCATGAACCGAAAGGAGATTTGTATTGAAACGGACTACTAATAAAAAAGACAAAAAAAATGTCAGGCTCAGAATACTCAGCTGGTAATCAAAGTGGGGTTAAAAGAATAGTTCCTTGCAAAGTACTCAAGCTGTAGAAAGAAAGAAGGGAAACACTTGTTCACGTGAAGAAAAGTAACGGTTTAAAATACCATTCTTTGAAATACTCTAAAAGCAGATGATTACAACTGCATATAAAGTCACAAATGTTGTAATCGAGCGATTACAGCAGTCTCTTTGATTACACTTAATGATACGTTACTTTTCATACCATTTTGTTATACACTAGCACATGCATAGCATGGTATGAATAGCGATAGCGCTGGTATACTGAGTAGGAGAAGCCGGCATCTGTACATATACGGACCTCCAATTTTCTGCATAGGTTCACTTAGTTAAATTGAGTTAATCTGCGCAAAGTTAATCTTCGCATTGCGGCATGTCAAATATCCATACGCAGATTCACTAGCGCAGAAATATGGCGTAAGACCTAACCACCTCGCTATTACCGACAGGCACGCCAAATAACAATGCTCAGATTAAATTTAGAAGCAGCAGTGTGGCGTAAGAGCTAATGGGCTTGATATTTAGGACATGTTATATGCTTAATAAGATTCGTTCGCTCGTGCGCTGCAATTTAGTTCCCTACACCGTTTTCAGTTTCAGCAGCTCTTGTTTCTGCAAGTTTGCAGCAGTCATTCTCCCTCTTTTCTAGTCAGGAACGCTTTAACCCAGAACACCCTCTCCACGGACGCGCTAGAGGGAGCCGGGATTGGTCTATTTATTGATTTCTGGGTTTTTAGACCCTAAAAACAAGGTATTAGGCATGCCGTAGTGGAGGGCTGCGCAAATTTCGCCAACCTGGGATTCCTTAACGTACATTGCCATCGCCCCGTACAAAAGACTGAAAATCTCGCCTCCATCAAAGTGGAGCCGCCTCAGAAGGAGATTCGATCACGCTACCTTTGGATTATCAGACGAGCGTCATAGCCACAAGACCATCATGTTGTAGCGGACTAGAGGAATTTCGATGTTCTGCCGCACGAACACCGAGTACCAGTTAACGATTACGCAGAGCGTCGATTGAAATTCACAATGAGTTACAGGAAAACAGTAACTTAATTATAAGAATACTTATTCCTTGAACGCATTAAAAAGTGTTACAAAATTAAAGCTATGCGGAATCGAGAGCTTTTAGGTGAGACCGTCCAACCAGACAGAGCTTTTAGGTTAGACCGTCCAACCAGAGGCGGCGGTCAAATTACATTTATTTCTGCTCAATTGTGCCATGAGGCTAAAGTCATATTCAACTCATGAAACCTCAGTGTGAAATCTTGGTCGTGGACTTGCACCTCTATCGGTGCGACCCGCTGTATATTATAAACACTTAATTTCAATTGATTTGTGGAGTTTTAACGTCCCAAAACCAGCTGTCATTATGAGAGACGCCGCAGTGGAGGTCTCCGGAATTTTCGCCACCTTGGGTTCTTTAACGTGCACTGACATCGCACAGCGCACGGGCCATAACATTTCGCCTCCATCGAAATGCAGCCGCCGCGGCCGGGATTCGATTCCGCGACCTTCGGATCAGCAGCCGAGTGCCATAATCACTAGACCACCGTGGCGGGGCAATTTCCACATGGTGTTTCCACTTAATTTCCACATGGTGTTTATGACACTGTCTGCTTAGACAGGGCCTTCAGTTATTGTGGACGCGACAGTTTACTTGCCAGGGACTATAATTCGCATCATGTGTCATGGTGTTTAAAGACAGATTTTTACGGTAATCGGTTGTTGCATTTGTCTTTAGATAAAAAGCTTTCGTCTCACAATTCCGGATCTTGCACATTTGTTCAGAGCACAGCATCGCTCCATAATAGATCTAGCATTTGCTAGCAGCAGCCTCTCTCTCTCTCCATGGTGTACTGTTGATTGCGCCAAGCGACCATCTGCCAGTAATTTTTGACATTTCCCTTCAGGTAACATGCGCTGGCGAATAAAGTACTGCTTTTCGTAGCTACAGCATATTCCAGAATTCCTTAAAGTATGCCATCACTTCATAATCTATAGCCTCTGTCCAACAAAAGCCAAAGACAATTTGCAAGGCTCTTGAGAACTCCAGGAAAAAAATCGGAATTTATCATTCGCACTAATAAAAATAATTTCTTCAGCCCGTGGTAGAATGACGACTGCTCACGCGATTACAGAAAACGAACTGCAGCCTGGAAAAGTTTACTATACAATCACTGCCCGAAAAACTGGAGCGATTACAAATTCGTTAGAGATATATTTAAAGGTACGATTTATAAAGCGAAAGAACACTATGACAACAAACACTTCGATTATTTATCTAAAGAAGAAAAAAGAACGCCCTTTTCTGATTTCTACGTAGAAGGAAAATAATTCCACGTCGAAATAATATAGACTCCTTAGCATTATCTGAGGAAGAAACCAAACAGATGTTAAAAGATATTGCGGAAGGTCTATAAAGCAGATTCTCAACCCTATTGTCCCCATGTAGCCGGTTTATTATGTCGACTGATAATTTCACTCAAGCCATGCTTAACGAACTGGCTATGGCTACGGGAAAGATTCCAAATTCAGCCCCTGGGGGCAATGAAATCACGTTAAACGCGTTAAAAATTGTTTTAAATGAGGCCTTAGATGATCTATTAGCCATTGTGAATGATTTGTTAAAATGGTCTTGGATTCCTTCTAACTGGAAACTATCTAAAATAATTCCAGTCCTTACAAATAACGGAAGAGGATAGACTCTTGGCAATATTCGCCCGATTACTCTAACTTCTAAGCTAGTAAAATTGATAGAAAGAATTATCTATGCTCGTATGGCAAAATTCATAGAAGATAACGATCTTCTTAGCCTCCACCAAATTGTCTTTAGACCTGGCTGTTCCATTTGGCATGCTCACGTGGACTTAGAATGCCGAATAATGTTAGCGCGCTCCCGCAGAGTAGCTGTTCTAGCAACAATAGATATATCAAAAGCGCATGATAGTGTCGAGTCTAACATATTACTACACCAACTAAAGAGTTACAATTTCCCTAATTATCTGGTCAGCTGGTTTCATAAGTTTTAAACGACCGAGAATTTTATTGTTTCTTGGAAGGTCATCCTTCTACCCGTAATTGAGAGTCACGCAGGGTTCTTCAAGGGGCTGTGGCTTCCCCTCTACTGTTTCATGTGCTACTAAGTTCCATCCCCGGCCATGAAGTTATATACACCTACGTGTACGCCAATTACATCGCGTTCTTTGCATCAGACTATGACTTACATTCTCTGTATAATCGCTTGCAAATTTACATGTGCGCAATAGAAGACGGGCCAAAAGTAATTCACTTGTCTCTCAATGTTGCCAAGAGCCGTATGATTGTATTCCCTTAAATTACTTTGTTAATATTTCTCTTACTTGCGACCTTCAGGATACTACACAATTGGACACGTTGAAATGTCTAGAAGTAATTTACGATAATCATCTGGGTCGCACAAATAGATTATATAACTAAAACAGGAGCGTTCACTGGGCATTTTGCGCTAAATTAGCAACAATCGTTCAAGTATGCGGAGAGACACGCTCATCATGATATATAAGATGTACGTGCGCCCTGTGTTAGAATTTGGGCACGTGCTGTATTCAGGCGCTCCCAGTTATAAATTGCATCCACTAATTCTTCTGGAAAGGGAGGCTCTTCGTCTGTGCCTTCGATTACCAAAATCAGTTGCTACTAATATTCTCTACCTAGAAGATCGGTTGCCTTCGCTTCTGTACAGATTCCGATTACTTATCGTTCAACAGTTCTTGGGGATCTACGGATACGCTATAAAACTTCAAATAGTTGTCATGCATTAGCCTCAATTATTCTTTCAGTAGTACTGGCCTCGATTTCGCGCTCCTCAGGTAGTCTACGTTCAGGGACTCATTGGACCCCTAGACGTGCAGTTATACGAGGTTTGCCCGGTTGCCCAAAGAGACAAGCTTGAAATTATCTTTGATAGCGTATATCGTAACAAGGCTAGACATCTGTCGCAGAATAGATTAAACGGTTCATTACGAAATCATCTAGATGACTTGCACATTAAAAATGTCATTGCTATAGATGCTTCACAAATAGACCAAAAATCTCGAATTGGCATTTTCCTGAAAATTTTTAACTGGACATTTTCACTAAGATGTCCTGATTTCTAACCTGTATTTCTGGCAGAACTTGCGGCTGTTGTTATGGCCCTCAAAATTAAGTTCAGCGGCCTCATCAGCCGTAATTGTCACTGATTCTTTTTCTCTATGTAGAGCTCTTGCTGCTAATAGTGATTCACGCATCTTACATACTTGTCATTTACTTGTCCCTAATAACGTTACCGTCATTAGATTGGTATGTGTACCAGGTTACAAAGGAATTATAATGAATGCAATGGCGGACAAGTTGGCAAGGCCATCTCTTAGTGGTGCAATTGTCTCACTACTTTCTGCATAAGCGCAAATAACTGCTGCAAGGTTAAGAAGGAGAGGGATAAGGCAAGAATCTAGGAATACCTTACTAACTACTTTAAATGACTCTCGACACATCTTATTCGCTTGGAATGGAAATGTCTTTACCTCCGTCAAACTAGAATTTATCTTTACGCAGTTACGTTGCCGCATTCCTAAATTAAAGTGTGATATGCGCACAGCTGGTCTGGCCCCATCGCCTTTGCGTCCACATTGCGGCGAAGACGAATCTATGGAACATTATTTTTTTAAAATGCACTCGATTATCCTCATTAAGAAAACACACTTTGAAAGCTTCACTTCATAGGATTGGGTCGGAATTCTCCGTCTCCGATATTCTGTCTTCGGGAGCCTCGTCATTAGGACATTGCCACGGGGATGTATGCTCTACTGCTGCAAAACTCACAATTGATTAAGGCCGGTTCTCTTCATAAATTTGTACTCCTCACCGTGAGTTCCATCCCGATTATTCAATTCTGATTGGTATTTCACAGTTGACTTAACTCTCAACTTCTCACATCTTCGCCAATCCCCCAGGGTTGGTTGTTCCAGAATTGAGGACAACAACGACAACTGTGGGGTGCCCTCTTCCCTCATCTGTACCAGCATCCTAGAGGTACCGTGTAGCTAAACTTAGCTTGATCTTCAACCGTAACAGTTTTCTGGTGGAGGTGCTGGCTACGCTCACCAAGACGGAGTTGCTACCGGGGATCCTACGACGAAGCCGACGCCTCGCTCGACTGCCGCCACTGGAGACATCTCACCACGGCAACGACCCGTCATCTCTATCCTCTCATCTGCGGTCAACCAGCCTCCGCATGCGCACGGTGGAGCCACGACCTTTTTCGGGAAATTCTGGTGCGATTCTGGAGGCTCAAATGTTACAAGCGTGTGAGCAAGTACAACGGATGGAACCTGTAGGCTCAGTTAGAAAATATCGTTCTCTTTCTCACGGACGACGCACTTCTGTAGTTCAAGAATCACGAGGACACACTAACAACGTGGGACCACTTTGTTGCCGACATCATAGAGTGCTTCGGAGTTTCCATCGCAAGAAACAGCCGGAGTACACGTTAGTTCAGCGTGCAGAAGCCCCAGGTGAGACCTGTGCAACGTGCATAGGGGCGGTCTTGAAGCTGTGTAAGACGGTAAGCCCTCTTATGTCTGAAGAAGATAACGTTCGGCGCTTTCCCAAAGGTATCGCTGAAGACGTGTATAGCTACCAAATTGGAAAATATAGTCTCGGTTCAGTCACCGACATTATGAAGCACTGCCGAACGTTTGAAAGATTGAAGTTGCGCCGTATCAGGCCAAGGTTTGGGAGGTTAGCTAATGTTACCACGGTTGCAAGCGTTGACGACAGCTCCGGCTGTAAGTTTGGTCTTGCGAATTCTATACGGCATATAGTCCGCCAAGAACTCGAAGGGCACACCAAAGGAGCAGCGGGTGTCGAACAGCTGGGTCGTCCCAACCAATCCAATGAACCTGCGTCCCCTGTATACTCGTTGTCTGCGATGCCAGGAGTTCTAAGCTATCCTGCCGATCAGTGGCCGCAGCATCGATAATCATTTTCCCGATGAAGTGACGCACGACGAGCGCTCTTATGGACCCGTCACCACGAACTGGCAATGCGAAAGTCATGTTCACAATTATACGCAGCAACCAACGTTTGACGGCGAAGTCTACAACGCGAAAGCAACATCGCCCGTTTGTTATAGATTTGAAACCACGGGTCACGTATCTCGATTGTGTCAGAGACGCCGACAGAGAAGATAGGGTCAACAACCAAGTTCGACTAATTTTGATCGCGACGTCCATGACAACCACTGGCAAGCTGACTTTGGAGCTGGCTGCACGTTCCACAGGCTCAACACACAGAAATGATTTCGGGCAACATAACAGGAGTACCAAACCAGCTTCAGATCGGAGCCTGACACCACCAACCAGTCGACACCGCCGTTCACCATCAACACGGCGAAACCTTACGTCACCACCGCCGTCGGCAAACTAGCCGACGCGGCCAATGTAGGTTAGCTCGCCGGACAGCCTGGACCTCGCCGAAATATTCCTCTTATGATGGTGAAAAACAAAGTGCATGTCTCTGTTGATACTATACCTACGACTCGTTAGTGGATACTGGTGCTACCGTGTCCGTCATGAGTGCGACGTTCAAAGAGATGTTGGGACGGAAAGTTATGTTCCCGTGGAATGATAGTGTGACCTTTCATGGTGTCAGTGGAGAGTGCCTTATTCCCCTCGGTATTTGTGTTGCAAGTGTTTTGTGCTGCGTGAATGATTTTAAAACAGAATTTTTAGTATTACCGCATTGCACTCACGATGCCACCCTGGCCACCCTGGACTATGTTAAGGATTGTGGCGCTTCTGTCAGCTGTAGTACGGGTGAAATGAGTCTGGATAGTCCACGTCTTGCCACCCTCGCAGACACACCTCCGAAAGACAAAAAGTGCTTCGTTTTTTTCATTTATTTATATATTTATTTATTTATTTTGTAGTGAAGAGGAATGCCTGGCGCTGCAGCCGTATCGCCAACGCTGCGCGAGACCCGAGCTCGAGACTTGTGCCCAGCTCTTGTCGAGACGCCGCCTGCTGTTCTTGGGTGCCGCCAATATCTCGCCTTATATTTTGGTGGAGGTGCGGGGTATTTCAACGTCTTCCGCAACGAATAACTTGCCGGCAGCATCGCAAGCGTCAAAGGACGGGGCGTCGCAGAACGCCTCTAGTTCTACTTCGGCGCGCGCACAGTCAATAACGGCCTTGTTAGCGGATAGGAAGTCCCACCCCAGAATGAGGTCGTGAGAACAAGATAGCAGCACCAAAAATTCGACGATGTAGAGGAGGTCATCAATCAAGACTCGAGCAGTACATGCGGCGGTAGGCGTGATGCGGCCAGCGCTGGCAGTACATATGCGTCAGCGGCGTCGTAACTTTCCTGAGCAAACGGCAGTTTTTCACTAATAACAGAAACTACTGCACCAGTGTCGATGAGGGTGAGTGCAGCAATGCCGTCCACGTACACATCAATAACATTCGTCGGAGAAAACAGAGGCCTTGGTGTTTTCGGGCGTGACGCAGTTCTTGCCTCGGGAACTGCGACGACTAGTTTTCCCGTTCTGGCGTTGAAGGACGACGGCGCAGCGGCGAAAGCGAGCGGCGCCGAGGAGATGGCGAGCAGCGGACATCTGGAGGGCGGCGATCTGGATCATCTGGCATCTGTCCGGTGTTCCTGGGCGCGGAGGGCGAAGGGTACGTGGTCGAATACGAACCAGGCACGAAGCTGCGACGGTACGATGGGAGATGGCGATGGCAATATCGCGCGACGTGTCCCGGTACACTACAAGAGTAACATATGAGCCGGTTGTCGGGAGTGCGCCATTGTCCACCGCTGGGTGGTATGTACCTCGGATGGACGAAGCGGGGAGGTGTACGCAGAGGTACTGCGGGTGGAACCGGTGCAAATATTGGAGGTGGCGGCTGCGCGATGACGTCGGCCTAGCTGAGAGGTGAATATACCTCGGTATAAGCAACGGGGGCCTACACCGGCGGAGTCTCGCGAGCCGATGGAACAGCTGCACAAACTTGCTCCTGTATGGCCTGTCTGATGTTTGCAGGCAAAGGAGAGGGTGGCTTTCCTCTCCACTACAATTTATTTATTTACAGCCCACAGCGCCATACAGGCATTGCAATGGTAGGGGGTACAGAAAAAGAACCGCCTTGTTCACTCTCGCGTGTCTGTGTCAAAGCCGCTACTGCCGACCATTGTTCATTTGATGCACAAGTTTTACCGCTTGCCCCTACCTGCGCCAAGAAGGATGTACTCAGTCCGCGTTGTGTCGTAAGTGTAGTGAACAGCGCCACGAATATGTGGGCTTTCAATAGTTCATCGGTCCCTGCTGCTCTCCCACGTGATGTGAAACTCGCCACATTTGAGGAAATCACTCACAGCTCCGTTATGGCTTTCAGCGAAGAGGCATGGCATCGAACCTGGAGTGTCAACCCCTCTGTCTCTGATGAACTCGTTCTACGAATGATCAACAAGTCTCTGCCCTCAGATGAGCGCCAAGCTCTTGCGCAAGTTCTTCTGGCGCATGTGTCTGTGTTCGATTCCGTACAAGGTGACAAGCAGGCTTCACTCCCTCGTTCTCATGCTCGCCACCGAAATGACACGGGCTCGGCACACCCCATTCGACAAAAGGCTTACCACGTGTCTGCAGCAGAGAGAACAGTTAATGCTGTGCAGGTCAAGGACATGCTACAGAAAGGCGTCATTCAGAAGTCCTGGAGTGCGTGGGCAGCCCCAGTGATTCTAGTGAAGAAAAAGGATGGATCATGGCAGTTCCGTGTCGACTACAGAAAACTGAACGCTGTCACCAAAAACGATGTGTATCCGCTCCCTCATATTGATGATGTTATCGACTGTCTCCATTCAGCCACTTACTTCACCTCACTGGCTTTAAGATCAGGCTATTAGCAGGTGCGAATGCACCCAGACGACAAGGAGGAAACAGCCTTTGTGTTACCTGATGGCCTTTATAAGTTCAACGTCATGCCCTTTGGCTTTTGTAACCCACCGGCCATGTTCGAACGATTTATGGACACTTGCCTCTGCGGGCTGAAATGGGAACTTTGCTTATGCTGTCTGAATGATGCGATTTTTGGAAGCACTTTGGATGAGCATAACGGACGTTTTAGTCTCTTCCTTGATTGTGTCCGGAAAGCCATCCTGTACTGAATTCCAAGAAATATCGCTTTCGAGAGACTGAAACGTTAGTACATGGACACCTAGTTGACAGAAACGGTGTGCGGCCTGATCCACCCAAGAATGAAGCAGTAAGTTCCTTCGAACCAGCGAAGTCACTACGGTGAATCTCCGTGATCCGAGTCGTCGACTGGCGCGTTGGGCTCTTCGACTTCAGCAGTACGACTTCGTCATCTCTTCCACGTCCGGTCATCGTCACGTAGATGCCGACAGCCTCTCCCGCCTTCCTCTACCGGCTACGAAGTGTGACGAAGACACCTTCGATGACTGTTTTGCTTCTATTTCGTCCACACTCCCAGATTCGACGAGATTCCGGGATGAGCAAGCAAATGATATTAGCCTGGAGCCTCTTTTTATTGCTGCGCTGCGTCCTCAAGCCACCGATCGATTTCCTCTATGAGATGGCCTCTTTTATTGGACGAGCTATTGGGGTAAAGGCGCACGCTTTCTCCTGGTGGTTCCGCAGAGTCTGCCACCGGACGTACTGAGTGCCATGCACGATGACGCGACCTCTGGCCATCTAGGCTTCATGAGAACACAGAACCGCACACAGGAGCCCTTTTACTGGCCGAAAATGCGATACACCACTAAGCACTACGTCAGCGGTTGCGAGTCAGCGGTTGCGGTTCCGACAGCGGTTGCACGACTACACCGCCGGGTCTTCTCCAGCCTCTGGCACCACCTTGTCTGCCGTTTCAACAAGCAGGCATTGATCTCTTGTGGGTTATCGCATGTGTCGACCACTTGACCCGTTGCGCAGAAACGGCGGCGGTACCATCTTCAACAGCTATATGCGTTGCCACATTTTCGCTCCGGTTTGCTATTTTCAGGCACGGTTCTCCCTGTGCGATAATTAGTGGCCGTGGTTGCCAATTCGTTTAGGTGGCCGTTGAAGAATTACATCGTCTCTGCACCTCAAAGTTCCGGCGTTCGACATCTTACGAGCCTAAAACCAACGGTCTTTTAGAGCGTACGAACAGGATTCTTACCACCATGCTGGCCATGTATGTATCATCCGGCCACAAAGACTGAGATTACGTGCTCTCATTCATCACATATACTTATAATACCCCAAAGCATGAGACGACCGAGCACAGTCCTTTTTATCTGCTTTCCACACGTCTAGTTTAAGGAACATTGATACAATATTGCCATGTGACTGCCACAGCGAGTGCTCGGTTGCCAAGACGCTCTGCCATGGAGAAGAAGCGCGTCGGACTACTCCGTACCGTGGCGCCACAACACCGATCTAAGGAGCGCTACGACAGCTGACACCAGTCTGTCTTGTACAGCAAAAGGGACATGGTATGGATGTGGACCCCACAGCATAAACGTGGATTATGCCACAAGTTTTTGCCCCGGTATACTGGACCTTTTGTGATTTTGAGCGACTTCACGTACTTGGTGGCCCGCTTAACGTAAGCTGGTCGTCGTTCCAGGCGAACACAGCTAACCTAACCTCTCGTGTTTCAAGCGGTTTCATTCTGCCGTTTCCCATTGATTTGGCCTTGCCAAGCGGTATGCGTCTGTGAGCCGGGGAGTGCTACGCCATCAGCGTAGCGCTCCCCGGCAAGGTACGAGCCAGGCAAGGGTGGAAGACGCCGAGGACGAGAGCTTGCGGAGCTATTGGGCGCCATCTTTCGTTGGCTCTACCAGCAACCTAGCGATCCCCCTGCAAATAAACCTAGCTTGATATATATTACTATATATATACTACTATTTATAAGTACTATATATATACTACTACTATGTTACTATATATAAACTACTATACTACTACTAGCATATATATATATATATATATATATATATATATATATATATATATATATATATATATATATATATATATATATATAACGCTATAACACAGAGACGGGCCATGACTCAGATGCCATGCATTTATTCTAATGCACGCGCACTTCCTCTTCCTCGGCTTCTCCTACCATCGCCTTGTTCGTGCGTCACACTAATCCCCCTCCCCTCGAGAAAGTCTCAGTTCAGAAGAGGCAAAATAACGTCGCAATTTGCTAACATGCACAATTTCAGAGTTTCTACCTAAGGGCGACACAGAGCGGTTGATCTCATAGTTCACTGGTGAGACCTTGCGTAGAATCTTGTAGGGCCCTTCCATGACACAACTCAGTTTGCCATTGTTAGGATACCACGGTGTCTCGAAAAGGACAAGATCGCCAACTTGAAACTCGATCGGAAGAAATTTTTTATCATAGATGACTTTGTTCTTGTTGTGGTAGGCGATAGAATTGTTAACCGCAGCTTTTCGTGCTTGTTCAACAGTTTCTTCTCGTTGTTCCAGTATAGTTGGGTAAGATGGAATTCCATACATGAGGAAGGAAGGTGCGTAGCCGGTAACTTCGTGGGGCGTTCTATTGTATTCGTCTATTACATCCCAGAGCAGCTTAGTCCAACACTTTTGTGGCTCGTCATTGATCTTGCATTTAAGTCTGGTTACAATGGTCTGGTTTGTCCGTTCGTTCATACCATTGCATTGCGGATGATGAGTTGAGGTGAAGAGTTCGTGTATTCGGTTATGCTTCAAAAACTGTTTTTAATTTTCCAGCAGTGAACCCTGTTCCACGATCTGAAAGGAACTTCCGTGGTTTTCCGGCAGCAAAAATGGTTTTTAAGCATGAGATGTAGGCATCGCTGTTTTCACTTTTATGAGCGAACGCCCACACGTAGCGAGTAGCATGGTCAATAACCAAGTGGATAAATCTTTTTGATGAGCCATATCCAGCAAATCCTCCAATGGTGTCCATAGCAGAGATCAAAAGGTTCTGCAGCTGGAGGTAGTGATTCCAGTGTCCCATACTTCTTTGTTTTCGTTTTCTTGCATCTCTGACAAGTGTCGCAATGACGAATGTAGGCAGGAACATCGGCTACCATATCCGGCCAATAGTATTGCGGAGACAGGAGTGATAGTGTCTTCTTCACTCCGACATGCCCGAAATGTTGATGTGCGTTCTTAAGAATGGTTGGGCGTAGTTCATGGGGCACATATATCTTCCTTAGTCCTTTTCTTTTGACGATGACTATGTTGTTGTCCAGTGAATACGTTCCTTTTGGGCGCTCATTGCTGCACCGTTGAAGTTCGTCGTGTGACAGAAGTTGAACTATTGGGGCTCTGGAAAGTGCATCTGCTTCGACGTTGCTTACACCCTTTTGATGTTTGATTTTTACTTCATACATAAACAGTTTTAGAGACCAGCGGAATAGGCGACCTTGAGGATTCTTAATATTCTTCAACCACTGGAGTGCTGCGTGATCTGTTACAACAGTGAATGGCTTTCCATGAAGGTAGCAATGCCATTTATCAATGGCATCTATAATGGCAAGACATTCTCTTTCTGTAATAGCATAATTCACCTCGTGCTTGAGTAGTTTGCGGGAATAATAGGCAATGGGATGTTCTTTGCCTTTGTCGTCAGGCTGTTTCAGCACTGCACCAATGCCTTCGCCAGATGCGTCACAGTACACAGTACACGGTCTCGAAGGACCGGATATACGAAGCACTGGTTCTTCAGTTATCCGATCCTTCAATTCCCGAAAGGCTTGCTCGCATGCTTCTGTCCACGTCCACTTGCTACCTTTGTGCAGCAGTTTCGTGAGTGGAAGAGCGATATCGCTGAAATGAGGGATGTACTGACGGTAAGTGTTTACAGTGCCCAGGAAACGCTGGAGATCTTTCTCTCGTTTAGGTGTCGGAAATTTATGTGCTGCAGCCACGTTACTTTCTTTAGGTGTCACTATTCCTTGTGAAATCTTGAAACGGCTTTCTCAATGCTGGATCTTGCAAATTGGCACTATTTTTGTTTTAATTTTACGTTCTCAGTTTTAAGAGCTTTCAATAGTGCCTCGAGGTGTCGTATATGATCGTCAAATGTCTCGGAGTATACGACCACATCGTCAAAGTAATTGTTCACATTAGTGAGCTGATGTTTGGCTATTACAGATTTCATGGCTCTTTCGAATGTAGCCGGAGCGTTCTTTAACCCGAACGGCATTACCAACCACTCATAATGACCGTTAGTCGTGACGAACGCAGTTTTCTGAACGTCGTCGGAATGCATTCGGATATGCCAGTATCCCGACGTTACATCCAACGTAGTGAAAAAATCCGCCTTTCCCAAGTGGTCAAGGATATCATCTATACGTGGAATCGGTTGGTAGTCGGGTACAGTTATTGCATTAAGTTTGCGGTAGTCAATACACAAACGAGTACGTCCTTCGCCTTTTTTTTTTCCGCAAGGATCACAGGCGCAGCGTACGGCGACAGCGAAGGTCTTACAACACCTTGCTTAATGAGGGCGTCAACTTGTTTGTTAATCTCCGCTTCGTCTGCCTGTGAACATCTGTATGGAGTTCGATGGATAGGGACAGCACTCGTAATGTGATCCTATGCTGCTCAGTAGTGATGCATCCAATATCTGTCTGGGATTTAGAGAATATATTGATACCGTACCTCGGGTGAAGAATGAAAGAGAACAACGAAGTGAGGCTCAATCCTGGCTAAGCCTTCCGCTACCATCCGTCACCCCGCTCTGTAAAATAAACATCTTTCACCGTAACAAGATTGGTGGAGGTGCTGGGTAACGTATTCGCGCCCCGAAGAAGGACGACGGAAGAGAAACCGCTGGAGCTCCGCCGAAGCCGCAGACTCGCGGGTCTTCCGCCTGTACCAGTGACCATGAACGCCGATGGTGACAGCCCGCCGCCTTCGTCCTGCTCCCTTGGACAACAATACAGGGAACCACGCACCTTATCCGGGAACACTGGAGAGGACGTCGAGGAATGGCTCAAACACTACCGGCGGGTGAGTCTGTATAACCGCTGGGACACGACCAGCCAGCGGAACAACGTCCCACTGCTTTTTGAGGGAACCGCGTTGATGTGGTTCGAGAATCACGAGGAAAACCTGACTACGTGGGCGAATTTTGTAGACGAGATCAAGAAGTGTTTTGGCGACCCGTCAACGAAAAAGAAGCGTGCCGAGCAGACGCTGGCCCATCGTGCGCAAGTACCAGGGGAGACGTGCACCACGTACATAGAGGAAGTTCTGAAGTTGTGCAAAAGTTTGGACCCGACCATGACAGATGAAGATAAGGTCGGCCATCTCCTCAAAGGTATTGCCGAAGATGTCTACCACTACCTGATAGGCAAGGACGACTTAACTTCGGCAGATGACATCATCCGACATTGCCGCACATTCGAGGCTCTTAAGGCTCGGCGTATTTCGGCAAAGTTCGGTCGACTCCCCAACGTCACCACTGTCGCGAGCATCGACGTGGGTCCTTCGCCCAGTGATCTGGCGTCAACTATTCGGGAAATAGTGCGCGACGAACTTGATCGACGGGACGCTGCCGGTAAATCGAACGCGCATGTCCATGGTGCTTTCACACCGTGCGCCGCCCTTCCGGTGTCCATCAATGCTGCGGGCTTCGACTACTCGAGGGAGCCGGAGCAGCCGCGTCATTATCCTTACAATTATGAGCCGCGGAGTGATTCCGTCAAGAGGTCGTCGCCCTCCGAGATTACGGCGTGGCAAGGTCCCACTGACCGTCTTCAGTAGCGTCTGACGCGTGAAGCACCTGTGTGCTTTTACTGTGGCGTCCGTGGACATATAGCGCTCGGAGCGCCGCCGTGCTCCTCTACCGCAGTACGAACGACCACCGGCATCCTCGCGCCGCCCAAGTACGCATACGCGTGGGAACTATCGCTGGCCGCCACGGAACAGCTACTACGGCAGCGACTACCATCGGAAACTTCCGCAACGATTCGCCTGATTCTGCGCGGAGTGTGACACCACCAACTTCCCGTAGGTATCGGTCACCATCTCCAAGCCGTCGACGTCTCGCCTCTCCTCCTCCGGGAAACTAGACGCCGCGGCCGATGGAGGTGAGGTCGCCGGACATTTTTCACTGCACACAAAAATGCCTCCGCCAATTTCAATGTCAACGAATAAGGTCGATGTTCTTATAGATGGTGTTCCCACGTCAGCTTTAGTCGACACGGGAGCAACTGTTTCCGTCATGAGCAGTGAATTCAAGTCCCGAATCGGTCGGAAAGTGATGTTCGGTTGGGAAGACTACGCAACGTTTCGTGCAGTCAGTGGGGAAGCGTTGCGACCAAAGGGAGTGTGTACTGTAACTGTTACATTCGGCTCAAAGGTCTTCAAGGCAGAGTTTGTAGTTCTCGCGAATTCTACCCATGACGTGATCCTGGGGATCGACTTTCTGAAAGAATGTGGAGCCACGGTTGATTGCGGTGCCGGTGAAGTGTTACTCTCTGCTTTTTGTGAGGAGCCTACGCGCCGCCAGCTGACTATTGCCGTCGTTGACGACATAACTCTGCCGGCGCAGTCCATAGCTCGAGTGCCTGTTGAAGTCTGTGGTGTCGCACCTGATAACGTTGACGTGATAGTTTACCCGATCCAGCTGACCTGTACGAAAAAGGGTGTGTTTGTACCGCGTTGTGTGATTCCTACGAAAAGTGGCAGATCGTTACTGTGGGTGATAAACTCCTCTTTCGAGCCGATTGTCCTACCTAGCGGAGTGCGGCTGGCTGTGTTTGAACAGGACACAAGCGATAACATTAGCATTGCGGTAATTAGCGACGACCAAAAGGATGGATCCGATCTGGCCTACCCAAATGATGACGTATTCCTAGGTATGGTGAATAAGTCGCTTTCATCGGAGAAGAGACAAACATTGGTTCGAATCCTGTCCAATCATGCATCCGTCTTTGATTTTGCACAGAATGGCCACGAATTTCCCGTACCACCTTCACGTGCTCGCCACGTGATTAATACTGGTGCAGCCCATCCTATCCGCCAGAGACCATACAGAGTATCTCCGTCCGAGCGTAAAATTATAGCTCAGCAGGTAGAGGAAATGTTGGCGAAGAAAGTTATTCAGGAGTCCTCTAGTCCCTGGGCAGCGCCTGTTATACTAGTAAAGAAGGATGGTTCCTGGAGGTTTTGTGTGGACTACCGGCGATTGAACTCTGTGACAAAGAAAGATGTATATCCGCTTCCCCGAATTGATGACGTCATCGATTGCCTGCACTCTGCTTCGTATTTTTCTTCCGTAGACCTCAGATCTGGATACTGGCAAATTCCCATGCACTCGGCGGACAAGGAAAAAACAGCGTTTACAACTCCAGACGGTCTATATGAGTTTAATGTTATGCCGTTTGGTTTATGCAACGCTCCTGCCACCTTTGAGCGATTTATGGACACTGTTCTCCGCGGCCTAAAATGGGAAATATGCCTTTGTTATCTTGATGATGTGTTATTTTTTGGCCGCACGTTCGACGAACATAATCGCCGTCTTGATGTTGTGCTAACGTGCCTTGAGAAAGCGGCACTTACCCTGAATTAAAAAAAAATGCCACTTTGGTGATCGTGCAACGATAGTTCTTGGCCATCTCGTAGACAAGCACGGTGTTCGACCTGACCCACAGAAAGTCACCGCGGTAAGCAGCTTCACTCGACCGCGTTCACTGCGAGAACTTCGAAGCTTCTTGGGTCTGTGCTCATATTTCCGGCGTTTTGTTCCAAAATTCGCTGATGTGGCTCAGCCTCTCACTCATTTGCTCAACAAAGACGTGCCGTTCCAGTGGACGAAAGAGTGCGAATCGTCCTTTTCTCAGCTGAAGTTCATGCTGACTTCCGGACCTATTCTTCGCCATTTCGACGCATCCGCCCCAACTGAGGTGCACAGTGACGCTAGTGGAATCGGTATCGGCGCAGTTTTAGTCCAGCGTCACGGAGCCGCCGAACATGTCATTGCCTATGCTAGCCGTTGTTTGAGCAAAGCAGAGCGGAATTACACCGTTACCGAGCAAGAATGTCTTGCGGTCGTCTTTGCCGTGCACAAGTTTCGACCGTACATCTACGGCCGCAGATTCTCTATCGTCACAGACCACCACTCACTGTGTTGGCTAACTGGTCTACGTGATCCTTCAGGCCGTCTTGCACGCTGGGCCTTACGCTTGCAAGAGTATGACTTTGATGTATGCTTTAAGAGTGGCCGCCGTCATGCAGACGCTGATTGCCTGTCGCGACTTCCCCTTCCCATGACGGAATGTGACGCCGACAATTTTGACGACTGTCTAGCAGCTATAGACTCATCGTTCCCAGATCTTGCCGCCTTCCGTGCTGAACAGCGCAAAGACCATAGTCTGGCTCCTTCTTTCTCATCCGCCGTCGAGAAGCCCCGCCAGAGCCCTTTCGCTGTACAGGATGGAATTCTTTACAGGCGGAATTTTTCTGGGACCGGGGCCCGCCTTCTTTTGGTTGTTCCTAAGGCTTTGCGAACCAACGTCTTACAAACTTTGCACGACGACCCAACATCCGGCCATATGGGATTTGTCAGGACATACCACCGCGCACTCGAACGTTTTTACTGGCCACGCATGCGCCAAACTACGGCCAAATACGTTGCAAGTTGTGACCATTGTCAACGGTACAAACGTCCAACTAGTGCACCGCCAGGCCTTCTCCATCCCATACCACCTCCGTGTTCCCCCTTTGAAGTCGTCGGCATTGACTTGATAGGCCCTTTTCCGAGATCCATCCAGGGGAACCGCTGGATTATAATCTGTGTCGACCATCTGACCCGTTACGCTGAAACCGCACCACTCTCTGCCGCCACAGCCGAGCACGTTTCGGACTTCTTATTACGCTACATAATCCTCCGGCATGGACCCCCTCGCGCGATTATCAGCGATCGCGGCCGCCAGTTCATAGCCGACGTCGTTGAGGAGCTGCTTCGCCGCTCAGCCTCCCAGTTTCGTCACGCCACGTCATACCATCCACAGACGAACGGATTGATTGAGCGCGTCAACAGAACTCTGATTAACATGCTTGCTATGTATGTTGACTCGAAGCACAAAAACTGGGACGCAATTTTACCTTTCATGACTTACGCGTACAATACTGCGCTGCACGAGACCACCGGTTTCAGCCCGTTCTACCTCCTCTACGTCCGCCGACCACGAAGTACCCTTGACACCATTCTCCCATTTTCCGAGGAGGAAAAACCACCTCTTGCTGAGACACTCTGTCGCGCAGAGGAGGCGCGGCGCATCGCGCGTCTCCGTACTTTCGCATCACAGGACCGCTCAAAGGCTCGTTACGACAAGCGACATCGACATGTATCATACAGAAAAGGCGATCTGGTGTGGCTGTGGACTCCGTACCGCAAGCGTGGGTTGTACCAAAAGTTCCTGGCCCGCTACACAGGTCCTTTTGTCGTCTTGTCGCGTTGTAGTGACGTTACGTACGTCGTTTCCCGACTCGCATCTACCGGCCGTCGTTCCAGAAGAACTGACGTCGTTCATGTTGCCAGGTTGAAGCCATACTATACGCGCGACACTGAATGACTCGCCCTGTGGGCATCGTCTGCAACGGGGGAATTGATACCGTACCTCGGGTGAAGAATGAAAGAGAACAACGAAGTGAGGCTCAATCTTGGGCTGAGTGCTAAGCCTTCCGCTACCATCCGTCACCCCGCTCTGTAAAATAAACATCTTTCACCGTAACAATATCGTCATATTTGTTTAGAAGAGAGTTGAGCACCGCAGATCCATGCTCTGACAAGTTTTCCGAAGTCAGGGTCCTCATCTGCGGGGCTTTAGCGGTTTTCTTTTCATTATGATTAGGTAGGTTCAATTTTTCAGGCCCTTGGGTCACTGACTTGCTTTCCAAATTTACAGAAAGATTGAAGTACGAAGCGCTGTCTAGGCCAAGAGTTAATTGCGTTCTCATGCCTCGCAGAACGTGGGCATAAACTTTCTTTGTGACATTCCCAATTTGCAACTGAATGTTTACGCGACCCAAAGCTGGAATGCTTGAAGTAACTTGCAGTACCGTGATGCTGGAGTCTCTCATCAACTGAAGTTTGAGCTGCTTGTACACATCCTCATCGATACATGTAATGGTTGCTCCTGTATCAAGAATTGCAGTTACTGGTCTTCCGTTGACGAGAGCACTGAAGTGTATTAATGAAACTCTGGGTCGCCCTCCTTTCAGCCGGTAGTGAATGAAGAGACGGAAGGCATCTCCGTCAGTCGTAGCAAAGCGGTTTTGCATGTCGCGCTTTATATCGTCCCATGTCTCGACGTTGCTGAAAATCTCTGTCAGGTACCACTTGAACGCTTCCCCTTCGATGTATTCGCTTGAAGTGACTGACCCGCTCGCGGTGTGTCCACGATGCCTCGGGCGCCTTCATTTCGAAAAGTTGAAGCCACTTGTCGATGGGGACGTCATCTGGTGTTCCTTTGTACTTCGGTATGTTGAGCGGAGGCTTTGGCCTAGCCATGGCAGGTTGATGAGGTCGATCCTGCCGACCTGTGTGACGCTATGACACAGAGACGGGCCATGACTCAGATGCCATGCATTTATTCTAATGCACGCGCACTTCCTCTTCCTCGGCTTCTCCTACCATCGCCTTGTTCGTGCGTCACATATATATATATTACTTGATATATATACTACTATTTTTCCTTTCACTTCACGGTGCATGTTACAGTTCACCAACCTAATGACTATTTTTAGCTTCCGAGGCGAAAATCTGGAGCGAGGTAGATCTTATCCCAGTTTTATTTCATGATGTGCACAAGCTTTGGAAGCCACATTGTGAGGGCAACAGAGCTGTTATCGCCTTACATGGACAGAGACACATACCGTAAGACCTCGATTAAGCGTCCCGTACCAGTGCGAGTGCCCCCTCCCTTCTTCCAGAGATTTAAAATTCGCACAAAGGACACAGCGACCCTATATAACGTAGCGTGCAAGCACACCACAATTACCTCTTGTCCCTTCATGTCATATGTTCTGAGGAGCCACTTTGCGTGGGTCGGCTTTCATATCAGGGGAAATGGTTAGCCTGGCAGCCCTAGATCAGCCTGACCAGCGTTCCGAAAAGCACGAACACCACGTTCCGTTCGCCGAGGCGCGCACACTTCGTTTTTTTCGGCTCCTTTTGTCTTGGCGAAGCAGTCTCTTACCACATTTCCTTCGTTTATATGCGTGAAATATCCAACACAACGCCCATTTTTCCTCTTGGAAATAATATTTTAGCGTTTTATACGCCGCTGTCATTTACAGCTGCGATGCAGCTATGCCTATTGTGCTTTTTTTTGTTCAAGGAAAACACAAACAACAATTTCAACGAAATGACTGTTTAAAACTGAATAACGAGCACGTTTTGTAACGCTGGCTATTTCGAAGAAGTCTGTGTTTCGGAAAATGCAGAAGAGTAAACAAACACCATTGTATTTCATTTCATTACGTCGAATGGCATAACATTTTGCTTAATTTGCCGCCAGCGGATGTTCTTGCTTTGCGCAACACGAATAGAATTCTTCCAGTTCAGCTTTCATCTTGTATCATACCATTCATTCCAGGCACGTATTTGAAGGGCGAAAGTTACGGAACCTGTGGAGACTGCCAATCATTCCGGAAATTTTGGCTTTTGGTAATTCCTGTATATTGGTAAGAAATTCTTTATTCGCAGTGGCCGGTAAACGAAGGTGTTCGTAGCTCTGTGGAACTCCGGAACGTTGCTTCGCAAACGAGAGTGCAAGAGACAAACAACGATAGGGTTGTGCGAATATTTGAATCTTTCGACAATTCGATGAACAGTACAATTTTAATATTCGCATTCGATTGATTATATAGGTCTTCTTACTTGTAGAACATTCGAACTTATTCGGGTATTCAAAAATATCGAATATACGAGGAAATATTCTTACCGAAAAGTACTGACCTTCTGCGTGTACACCAGGTGCCGAGACGTGCGGAGCCTCTATGGCTTAGCATCAGCAGTGCTCTACGGCGTAACGGCAGCCAAAAACGAGTAAAGCATTACGTACAACTTCCCACGGCGGGAACATCAGCTATCACTATAGGCGTCTTCAAACAGGCGCTCGACGGCGCTATTGGAGGTCATGTACCATGCCGGGTGGCGCCCACAAGAGGCGATCAATATGTACTGCCTTGCCATGCGTAGGAACCTCCACGTGCAATAACTTTTCGGCATGCAATGCAGCTGTCACACCATCATAAAATAGCCATTATTGTTTTGTGATACTCTTTAATATTAACAGCGGAACTCTTTATTTTTGGGGTTATTTCGGCATTGTCTGAAACACCTCGGCGGGTATGTCCCAAAGAAAGCGGGCACGTACGAGCAGATCCTAAGATAACACATCTATGCATAGTATAGTTTAACAAGGGGCGGGAAACAGAAGTGAAGATGAGGAGGTGTGATGTGACGGTGAAGAGGAAGGAAAGACATAGGAGGAGACAGGATAAATCATGGCATAGCGTTGCATTGTATAGTTTATACGCCACAGAAAGTGGGCAGCATAGCTATGCATAATGTAGTTTAGCAACGAGGTGTGAAAGAGAAGCGAAGATGAGGAGGAGTGATGTGACCGTGAGGAGGAAGGAAAAGTGGAGGCGAGAAGGAAAATGCACGGAATAGCATTGTAGAGTATCATTTAGCAAAGGTATGGAAAAACGCAGTGAGGGTAAAGTGCATCGCACTGGCAGAATGACTGCGGCAACAGCAAGGTGTGCAGAACAAGAACGAACATTTAGGGCATGTGACGTATTTGAGTTTGGTAGATGTACACTGCTCTTGTGCAGAAGTACATCGGCTGTAGATGGAGAGCATGTGCCCCATGCATGCTTCTGCAGCGGCAGAAAGTTTGGCACAAGAAGGTTTACACTACGATGAGACATTGCACCGTACGCAATGCTTTGAGGTGGCTTGAATGAGCATTCCGGCGGTCTCAAAGCTGGATTCGACGCGCAAACATGCGCTGTTGTAGTTGGTGTACATGGGACTTCACCTTGCATGACTTCAAGCTGCTCATTACAAGGAAGCATGCAGGCCCCCAATCCAAATTTGCAGAGCTGCTGGGAACCTGTCTCATCACTCGAGGCCGACTGATCGGTTGGTCCTCTGTACGATGGGGCGTAGAAGGCGTGCACATTCGCAGTCACTTGGCTCGAGACAACACTCCTCTCTTGCGCAAAGTAATTGACGTCGGTTGTATCTAAGTACGTAGTGAGGACCACTTTGCACGATGTAAGACATTGGGCAAACCGCGTCGGCGATCCTTCACCTACGCGCCTACGCATCGTGCCGTACTCGAACTACGGCCACTGGCGTCCGAGGTTTCTCTTGTTGCGCGTGCTTTCTTATTTCTGTTTCGACAACTGTGTTAAAATCGGGAAAGTTACTTCTGAAGCGCCTGGCTTGCAGAAACTTACCTGGTGACCGTCCATCTTCCAAGGGGATGAGCAATAGGCCAAAAGACTTAACCAGAAGTCCCTCCTCTGGTCTGAATAAAAAAGTCTGTGTCCCCCTCGATATATTTTTTTGAGAATACCTTTGACTACTTGGACTTCTTTCTCAGCCATTCCACTGGATTAAGTATAGTGAGGGCTTGACGTGTCACGTACGAATTCGTACTGCTGCACGAAGAGCGCGAACTCATGACCGCCGAATTGTGGGCCGTTGCCCACGCGCCACTTCCTCCAAAACCTTTTGGCGGGAAAAGATAGCATTACGAGCATCTACTGGTGGTTGTCGCCGTTTCGTCACGCAGGTTCTCGGCCTCTCGGAAATTTTAATCAGCATCAAAAACAACGACTTACTATCCTCCAGAATACTGAGTACGTCTGCGCCGACCCGATACCATGGACATGCTGGAGTTTCTTGCAAAAGAAGAGGCTCTTTCGGTTGCTTGTATGCAAATTTCATGCAAGTGGGACAGCCCTGAATATGCTGATTTAGGTCGCTGTTAAGCCATGCCCAACAAACCGGACTTCTGGCTCTTTGCACTTGTGCAATCAGACGTGTCCAACGAGAACGCTTTCTAGGAATTCGCGCAGCATACTTCTCGCCACGACAAGCTCCGTTTGCTCGCGAGAACATATCCTCTCTAACTAGCTCCTGTTCTGGGACGACTGGCAAGAAGAATCGTGGGCCACACATTGCTTGAAAAAATCTACAAAAAATCTGCGTGTGGGAATGGAACACCAAACATCTTTTGGTTGCGATTGAAAGTAATTGTTCGTGATCTTTTTCGACGATTAATTTCTTACCGAATACAGATTGATAGAATTTTTCGCACTCCTCCTCAATTTGTGCATACTGTTCCTCGGCTTGCTTCAGCGCGTGCGATGCGTTGACAGTTGGTCGCCTGCTGTTGTCCGCCTGATATTGCAGGAGCAGTGGATCTACACCATCTTTTGCAGCATTGCATGTCACCTTAATTGCCTTTGTAGAATAACAGATCGCTCACCCCGGGATTGAAGTACAGGTGCGCGTGACGGGGTCTACCACTACATAAAGCTAGAGGGTCGCTGAGCGGTTTAGCGTACCGGTGGTTTTTTCGGCCCCCAGGAAGCTGGTTCAGCTGAGCTGTCGCACCAGTTCTGCGGACAATAAAGGAGGCTACACAAGAAACCACGAAACGCGTTTTGTGCAATACACCAAAAACGTCGTCTACAAGATTCCCCTGTCCTGCGGCCAATAGTGCATTGGCCAGATGGGGCATTGCGCTGACGACAAACTCAGGGTGCATGCAAATGATTTACTTAATAAGGAGAGAAGCTCAGGGGAAGATAGATGCTTGAATCGATGAACAAATCGCAAAGTACGATTTAGAACAGGGAATGTCGCAGGAGTCAACGTTTCTACAAGCGGACTTGTCTTCCTGAGGGCGGCAACTTCATTCTCCAGCGACATTCCCTAATAAGGAGAGGACGAATCTTGTCGTGCATTGCATTACTTGCACAGGTTGTGAACCACGCTTTCGTGGCTTGGGAATAATATGTAGAAGTAAGCATAAAACAACCCGTGAAACGTTGGAGGCAATCCTTATTGGAAGAGCTCGTCATAAGTGTGTGTGAGAGAGAGAGAGAGAGCTCTTTATTGAAAGGCAGAGAATTTAGCCGGCGTTGAAATATCGCTGACATGCTACTCTGCGTGGGGAGGGAGTTTGGGGAGAGAAAGACGACTAGAAAGAAGTAGAAGTAGAAGATAGAGTGAAAAAGAAAAGAGAAAGAAAAATCGGGCTTTGTGTCTTTGACTGTGATGCCTAATTGCGTCCAAAGATATTCAACGTTTGCACCAACCCGCAGTGATGTGATAGGGTGTGTTGCATGATGAGTGAGTGATGGTGACGACGGAGATTAAAGTCTATCGAGTTGACCTATACTATTTAAGTATGTAAATAAAAAGTCCATCGCACGTCTCTGTTGTGTGGGGCAAGCTAGAGGGCCTAAAACACATTGAGGTGATAAAGGGAGCTGCGTAATTGACTGCATGCAATGTTCATAGAGCGCACGCTCATCATTGTACGCTCGGCACTCAAACAAAATATGCTCTAGGGTTTCAGTAGAGCCACAGTTGCTGCAGTATGGGCTTGTCTCCTGATGGAAGCGGTACCGTAGATCGTTGGAATATGCAATGTTCAGCCGTAGTCGATGATACAATGTTTCCAGATGCCGAGGGATGTTGGAGTGTAATTTTGAATTGAGATCTGGGTCGACTGAGTATAAGAAAGGGTGATGATGTGTCGGTAACTTCCATAGCCGGTTTCTTTCTTCGTAGGCGAATCGTTTAGCCATTTGGGAAGCATCAGATTTGGTGAAATAGATTCGTTTATAGTTTTGATATCGCAGACCGTTACGTGCTGCTTCGTCGGCTTTTTCGTTGGGCAGAATGCCGCAGTGAGCTGGTATCCACTGAAATGTAATGCAGTGTCCTGCAGTAAAAGCCAGGTGATGTAAATAGGCAATGTCGGCAGAAACGGGTTGATGATTGGTTTTCTTCAGGTGGTTGTACAATGTTTGCAGCGCTCCTTTGGAGTCGGTAAAAATTGCCCATCGGCCGGGCTTTTGGCGCACGATATACTGGATAGCTTCCTTAATGCCATGAAGTTCCACTGTCATGGAAGATGTTTTCCGCTGCAGCCGATAGGAACGCATTTCTCCTGTTGAAGGCACATAAAGGCCACAGGAAGAAGCTTCTCGAGTCGTTGAAGCATCAGTGTAAATATGCGTGTGATGGGGATATTTCTCGGCTAAGTAGAGGAGAGTAGCTTGCAACAGCGCGACGTGTGGCAGGCGCCTCTTTGCTTCGTTTATGCCAGGTACAAACCGGATAATATTTAGCGGCGAAAGTGTCCAGGGAGGAAAGGTGGTAGGCAGTAGGCGCTGTGGCTGGTTGATAAAAGGGACTTTCAGCATTTGCACAGCTTCACCAAAGCCAGACTTACTGTAGGTTATGTGGGCGCGATACAAAAGATGTTTCTTCCCTTGCAGGGCATGTCGAAGATGTGTCCGCATGGTTTCTTGCGTGGCAAGGACCTCTAATGAGAGACAGCCCGCTTCCGCTACTGTTCCAGAGGCTGATGACCCTTGCGGGAGGCCCAAACAGATTCTCAGGCAGTTGTTTCGCGCAGCTTCCAGGGATTTCTTATTCGCTGGTGATAATTTGTGGAGTAGCGGTAGGCAATAGCGCAATGTGCCTTCACCGTAGGCTTTTTCAAGCCGAACCATTGAGCGGCAGTTGCAGCCCCATCTTGTCCCGCCATGAACTTGAATACTTGAGATGCTGCAGCCATTCTTGCTCTTAGTTTCTTCACCTGAGGTGACCACGAAAGATTTCGGTCTACCACAATTCCAAGGAATTGTTGAGAGCGCACATATGCCAGTGGCCGTCCGCCGAGAAGGAGCGGATATTTGGTCATTTTCTTTCTCGTAAAAGCCATGGCAGTACTCTTTTCTGGCGAAAGATGAAGACCACGGAGAGCCAAATATTTCGACAGGTTGAGTAATGCCTTTTGAAGCCGTTGTTGGGTGATATAGCGCGAACGTGACGCGCTCCAGATGCATATGTCATCGGCGTAAACGGTGATGTGTACTCCTCGCGGCAGGTTCCTTGTGATATGTATCAAGGTAAGGTTGAATAAGAGCGGGCTAAGCACAGCACCTTGGGGTACACCCTTCTCCACAGTGTAAGATAGCGTAGGGCCATGCGGAGTAGCCATAAATATTTTCCGCTCTTTTAAATAGTTGTCAATCCACTTGTATAGCCTACCTCCAAAGCCAAGACTGGCCATGGCTGTGAGAATGGCATGGTGAAAAACAGAATCAAAAGCTGCCTTGATGTCAAGGAAGACAGCTGTTGGGATGTGCCCAGCACGAAGGTGCTCTTCAAGGGAAGAGACGAGGACGATGACATTGTCGATGGCGGACCTGTTTCGACGGAATCCGTTCATTTCCTCAGGAAACGCATTGCGGCTTTCGAGAAACCATGCCATTCTTTTATATATCATGCGTTCCATGAGCTTGCCTACACAGCTCAGTAGGGCGATGGGTTGGTAAGATGCATAGCTTGTTGGCTGCTTACCGGGTTTCAAAATTGGCACAATTTTCGCCAGCTTCCATTCCGTTGGAACTTCGCCAGATGTCCACGAAGAATTATAATATTCTAGTAGTCGCATGCGGGAAGTGTAAGGCAGCTTTGCGATGGCTTCATAGCTAATTTCATCATGCCCCGGAGATGTGCGCCTGTTCGTTTCGGCGATAGCAGTGGTCAACTCCTCAATCGTGAAGGGTAGGTCCAACGCTGGTACTGCCCCCTGCGGGATGTGAAGCTGATCTCTCGTGGAGAAGTCGAATGCTTTGAGGCGGCTGATAACAGCATGCAGTATTGTTCAGCGACTTCTTTTGGGGGCTTTTGTTCGTGAAGGGAAAGGGCGGTGAAAGGATGAAGCTGTTGGAGTGGCGTACGCATGCCTCTAATGATCCGCCAAATCTTCGCTACAGGTTGACGAACATCCACGTTTATCCAGGTATCGTCGGATATGACGCTGTGTCCGTCGACAGGCACGAAGGTCTTCTAGGCATTTTGTGCGTAGGGCTTTCCTTTCAGCTCTCCTGCGAATAGCACAGAGTCTGTCGAACTCCTCGTCATTGGTCGGAAATCTCTCATTTTTCGCTGACACTCGGGTGCATTTCTTCAGGCAGTAAGCCATCGTCGTGAACAGTTCCTCGTTCTTGGTTGCGGCCGTAATTCCCCTGCCTGCTGCGTCCTTATATGCGTCCCAGTCTGTATATTTGATGAGGGTTTTCCTTGGTGACATTTGTGCACCAACAGCCGATACAAGAACGGGGTAATGATCGCTTCCACGTGTTTCCAAGTCGGTACGCCACGCAAAATTGCGGGCAACTGAACTTGTTACAAAGGTCAAGTCGATGCAACTGGTTGTCTCAGGGCCGCGGAGGTAAGTGACACTGCCGTCATTGAGTGGTTCAATGGAACACCTTAAATAAATCAGTTGTCAATAGCGCCTGTGTTGTTTGTCGTCCTTCTTTGCTGTCTGTGTTACCTTTGCGCTAAATAAGATGATTGTGCAAGTAAATTTGTCCACGTAGGGTTACAGCTACGTCAAAGAAGCGAAGGCCATCGGCGTAGGTCTGTAGTCCACCACTTCGAAATTGGCTAGAAATCCTCGGAATTCCTCTGTACTAAATATGCCGCCCGGGTACGCGCATTGCTTTCACTTACCAGACATTTCCAATGCGCTAGAAATATGAATGAACGGATTCCACTGAAGATGGGGGATAATTCGCATTATTGTTGCCAACTGCCAGCGACTCGATATCGGCAGTATGAGCTTTCGAGAGAGGCGTCCTCTCCGAGCAAGTCCCGCGCGTACTCCGGAGCGCGAAGTCGACGGTATCCAGCCCCATGCGTTAATCTGGTTTCCCGCACACACTGGACAGCTCAAGGGCGCTCCCCCCAACCTCAACAAGTCCGCCCATGAGTTCGCGCGAGCGCTAACCAACAGCGCCAGGCCTGGGCAATGGCTCGGCGGCAACGAGGTTTGGGAAAATAGGTACGCGCCCGCCACGTATAATGAAATCACGAAACATTTTTTAACTTGCTCGAACAGTGTGTCCACGCCCTCATCCAAAACATAATAGGCCTCAGGCTGTCACATTCAGACTGTTACAAACGGAGACGCACCATAATTTTCTAAGCACCTTACACGTACTTTGTGACGATGTATTACACAACGACACTTTTAGGGGCGAAGCTCCTTAAGGCGTGGGTCGTGCGTCCCCGATGCATGTAGTAGTAGTAGTAGTAGTCGTCGTAGTAGGTAGCCACCGGCGCGTGCCTGCCGGAGGGCACGCACGCGCCGAGGGCGAGCGCGTGGCACCTGGCGCTCGCCCTCGCCGCGAGCGCCGGGAGCCACGCGCTCCCCGGGAAACTCGACACTGCCCCGGCAAACGCGAGAGACAACGTTGGCGCAGGCAGCGTCTCCTAGCGAGTTTCTTGATTGAGAAATACCGACTGCTCGCGTTGGAGAAGCGTTCACCGGCAAAACCCATATATATATATATATATATATATATATAGAGAAAGGCCGTAGTGGAGGGCTCCGGAAATTTAGACCACCTGGGGTTCTTTAACGTGCACTGACAACGCACAGTACACGGGCCTCTGGCATTTTCGCCTCCATCGAAAATGCGACCGCCGCGGCCGGGATCGAACCCGCGTTTTTTGGGTGGCAGCCGAGTGGATCTAGACTTGCAATGAAGTGCCGGTGGGAGATTTCACTTGTGCATTGTGCATATTTGAACCGTGAGGATTCGTAGCATGCGCGTTAACTAAATTAATCCGGAACTCGGCACGATCTACGATGCACATCCCGAGCTTCGCCCACTCATCATCATGCACTCCGTGGATATGCTGTAATTTTTTAATCCGGAACTCGGCACGATCTACGATGCACATCCCGAGCTTCGCCCACTCATCATCATGCACTCCGTGGATATGCTGTAATTTTTTTCCCCGTGCGGGGACACAGCCACGCTAGTGCGCATGCTCTGGGAGGAGGAGGGAGGAAGGAAATGAAGGGAGGTTAATTAACAGAAAGCGTCCACTTGGCCACCCTGCGCTGGGAGACTGGGAAAGAGGAATAGAAAGATGAAAGAGAGAAGAGCTAAAGAAAAAAAGGTGCCCGGGGATGCCAGATGGTGCGTCGACCCGTAAGATATTGTACCGATGCTCTGTCAAGGGCGTTCACACAAGCCCCTCGTGCTCAAGAAATAAAGCAGTGCATTCACTGCCTTGTGGGCCGACGACGAGCGATGGGCCGGTGCTCCAGTAGCATCTGTACCTAAACTGGCCGATTTTCGAGTCGCTGGAATGCCTGAGTAAGCTTTTGTCACTCTACGGCAAATCGAGGTCAGTGACACAGTAGGTGGTCACTGGTTTCGTCGTTCCCGTCGACGTCGTATGCTGCGTTGTCGGCCGCTCAAATTAATCTAGGGTATGCTTTCGTGAAAGCAACTCCTAACGACAGGCGACAAAAAAGCGAAGCTTCACGTTGAAGCAGTCCGTTTGGAGGGTGGAATTTCGGTTATGGGCTTAGTTGATGCAGTCGTGTATGCCTAATGCTTAGTGAGCTCCACTCCATCAGAGAGACTGCGTACCAGGTGTCGAAGTTGCCTTGCGGCGTCAGTCCTACAGAGCGGAATCGGAAGGCTTTGGGCTTCTTTATTTGCTGCGCAAACAGCGATATCTGCAGAATCATTGCCACTGATTCCTATGAAGTAACCGAAAATTAACCTCGTGGCCTTTTTGACTGAGGCCTGGGTCAAGCTTCCCGATGTCGCACGTGAGTTGTTCGTGACGTCCACGTCTCAGACCTGACTGCATGCTCTGTAATGCAGGCCTTGAGTCAGAGAACAGCCCATCTCGTCGGTTTCTTATTTATCCACACTTATTTATCCATCCATTCTTTGCGGTAGCTAATCGGCGTAATAACAGCGTTGGAATTACCTACGCCACCGTGTTGGACGAAACAACCTTTTACTCGAATCTATATTTGGAAGTGAACAAGAGCAATGTCTATTTGCTTAAGTAATCCGCCGTGTATTTGATTTTTGCTCTCACGTACTCCATTATTGCAATGGAAGACTTAGCAATCAAAATCTATATTATTTTAGGTACAGTAAACTAGCGTTACCAAAGGAGCTTATTTTGGGTTCTGTAAATACAAAGTGCTTTTATGTCGTTGTGCCTGAAATTTTTCTAAAAATTTTTTACAGTGTCCGAACCAGGACCAATATATGGACAGATTGTGAACGAGTACTATATTCTGGAACAAAAAAAGAAGAAGCTAGAGCTGCTCCGCCTTCAAGTTTCGCGAGCATAAAGGAATATGCCTTTAAGTGCGGAGCACTTTAGGGTGCCGGGCTGTCGGCGTCTTATGTGTCGTTTCGTTTGTCACGCGAGAGGGAAAACACGACCTACTCCTGGCTTCGACCCTGTACTCACGCTCCTGGCGTTAGCGCACTACTACTCTGGAATGATTATGCAGTGCGCTATAGAGAAAGAAACAAAGAGAAAAGAAAGCCTCATTTTTCTGCGGCCGAAGGTCTCGGGTAACAAAGAAAAAAGCTGTTGGCCTCTACCCACTACACACCCTTGAACTAAGCCCACTGCTAATATCTTGCAATTAGATAATCACAAGACAACAAGAAGTAACCAAAAGACAAGAGGCATCACCACACCCCAACATAAGCACAGCACATCATACGCACGATATGAGAGAAGTGCGACACAGGCGAATCACTCCTCCGCACTTTCCAGATGTTTCACGTAGGGTGGAACTGGTTTGTAATAAGTTGGTCTACCAATGAGTTCTCCACTCGATCTTTTTTTTTCTTTTGAACATACAGAAAAACGCGCTTGCGCAATGTAAACTTGGCATGGTTCTATCACGAAAAATTTAGAAGGTTCACGTGGAACGTAAACACCACCTGCATTCTTTTGATCAATGATGTACATGGCGGCGTTTAAATAATAATACAAGTGGCAGATAGTCAGTGGAACTGCCTGTGGCACATTCGCGGTGATCCTAGCTGATGTGACGGAGTGACTTTTAATCGCCTTCAAATGACTCTGATGTTGCTCCTATGTGTACTAAAGTTTCTCTTGTCTATTTCGCAGGGAACAGACTGCTTCGTTATGGCTGGCCACATTCTCGGACTTGCTGTATTGAGCGTGGCTTTACTTTCGTTGGTATCGAGCTCCAAAGGAAACGTTTGCATTGACGCTGTTTGTAAACATCACTGCTCCGTCAACATGTTCTCTACAGGGAATTGCGGAGACAGCGGATGCGTTTGCACGTCGAAGTTCAGAAGAGTTCGGATGAGCAGACACGAAATTGTGCTCTAAACCTATTCCTGCAGGAAAGTATCACTTTACGGAGTGTACTACTCATCTATTAACGATGACTAAAGTTGGGATTAAAGTGTTAGAGTAATGAAAATCTGTGTTGTCCTATATTCAAGAGCTTGAGCGCTGTAGATTGATATTTTAAGCCGGTAATGTGAGAGATCTACAAGGTCTGCCAGGAAAAGTAGTGGTGGCAATATTCGTCATATCGGGGACGTTGTGCAACGCTCGAAGGCATGAATACTCTGCGACGGAGATGCGCTACTCAATATAAATAGTAAAAGTCGCTCTGGTTTAACGAACCAAAACGTGCATGTCATTAAGAAGCACGCCGTAGTGAATTGCTGGGTTTCGATCGCCTGCGTTTTGTTAAAGTTCACCAAAATTGCACACTATATAAGCGGTCCTTTATAGTTCCACCTCCGTCGAAAAGCGTTCGTTGCGTTCGAGAACTAACTTGCGTCTTTCGTGTGAGCAGAGGAGCAACGTAATCACTCAGCCACCGCGGCGGTCAGAGCGAAAAGAGAAAGAAACGTCACACTTCCGCGTGCACTGGTTCCACTAATGCATGAAGCCATTGACCCCCTATTTTACTTTTGTTATTTTTTATTATTTGTTAATACTGTCAACCCTCATAGAGGGTCATAACAGAGAGGACAATACAATTACACACATAAGTTATGTTATATAACTTAAGTTATATCCACGTTTCCGAACACAATTACAGGCAGGATTTCTGTTCGTTTACGCTAAGCGACGGCCAAGAAGAAGGTCCTCTTTCTCAATTTTATAAGCGCAAAGAGCCGCCACTGAGTTGCCATTGTGGTTCGGAAACTGCCGTAGTAGTTGGAATGTAAAGTACATGTAGCCTTCTTCGACCGGAATTTGTGGCCGTGGGAAAACAATTTTGGAGCCTCCATTGGCTCCAACAGCCTAGGACGGTATGGAAGAAAGGCTGAAGAGCTGCGGCGTATAACGTAATAACCATGGACCTTCTACTAGTACGGCACTCCTTGGTGTCCTAGTGAGTAATGCTTACTGGGAATTATTACGGTGCTAGCCACAACGCCAGCTAGTAGATACTAGTTGGCGTTGTGTGTTAGGCACACTTTAATATATTCGCGCACGCAAGTAAGCATACACGCTGACAATATTATCCTACGCACCATCTCTAGTGAACGTGTAAGCTCAATTGCACACCATAATAGTTTCAAAGCTATCTATAGCGGCATTTCGAGGAATAGCGTTTCGCTACCCATAAGGAATAGCCTGCCTGGTATTCTTTATTTGTGGTTTCCCCTTTAATAGCATTGGTGTGGCGACTTATTCATGATCGAGAATAACTTTGCATTATTAAGCTATCAGCATAAAATGCAATGTTATCTAGATATGCCATATTGAAGAATATTCTAAACATTTCAGTATTCGCACACCCCTATTCATGATGTGCAAGTACCTTTCTCTGCTTATTTCGTACGAGTTTCACACCGCTCTAGAGCAGTGGTCTTTCTAGACTGACGACTGTTCAAATTTTACTGAGTGTTAGAAAACCTTTAAATGCTTTTGAATTTTTTCCTGTAGTTAGTTGCAACGGTGATAATGTAATGGACAAATACACATTTTCGACATTTCCTTCTCCTATCACTTTGGCTCAGTGAACAGCGCGCCTGGTTTTGCAGTACGTCAAATGTAGAATTTCTTGTTAGGATGCACCTATTCTAGTTTACTTTTAAGTTGGATTAGTAATAAAATTACTCACACGAATTGATGTTGTTCTGGAAGCCTTCGTTCGCATTTAGCATTTTGCGGAACGTGTGTTGTCCTGTGTTTGACTATTACTGCGGCTCTTGCAGCTCATCTCTGTCGTGTGTTCTGCTTTCTTTTGCCCACTGCACGTAAAACTTGAATGCACTTGTTTTCACGTTGCCCGCGATCTGCCTCCTTGTGTTCTGTTTATCGGTCGCTTTCTGTGTCCTTGTTTACTCCTTGTATTTTTTTGAACATCTGCTTGATCTGCAACCGCAGACTGGTGTTTGTTGTGAATAAACCAAATAACAACTCATTTACCGTTTTGAATACCTTCTTGCGCTCTTTGAAGAAACCACTGGAACACAGAAGGGAAGTGCTGTTATTAATATTCCATTATGTAAAGTTAGTGCTGATGCCTACACAGTATACGATCAGGACGCAGTAAAAAGTGGCTACAGCAGAGAAAACATACAAAATATAGTCTCGACGTGCCAATGAAAAACTCTGTCTGGCACGGAGTACGAAAATTGATATATATACTCCCAATGTGACTCTTGAAAACTCCGCCAAACACGGAGTATGCAAAAAAAAGTACTCCCGAAATACCGCACAGGAACTCCGACCACAAGGGAGTATTACGACTATAGAATGTTTCCTAAATGTTTTCTTTCTTCCATCATTTTAATTTTATTTCCTTGGTGTTTCTTTGCCCTGTTCATCTACACCGCTTAATAGCCTGTCAGTTTCTCATTGTCATTTTGGTTATTCATTATGTCCAGCAGTCTGCTGTAAACGCGTCGAAGTGTACATTTTGGGGGGCCGGAGCTAGTCAAGCTGTTCGTCAGCTTTTTCTCCCTGCCTCCCTGATCTTATGCTTGATGAAAAATAAAGGACCTATTATTATTATAATATACTCCCAATGTTCCGCCGAAAAACTCTGTGAGGCACGGAGTAAAAAATAAAAATATACACTCCCAAGACACAACACAGGAACTCCGTCAGGCTCGGATTAAAAAACAAAACTATATACTCCCAAGCCACCACGCAGGAACTCCGTCAGGCACGGAGTAAAAAATAAAAATATATACTCCCAAGGCACCATGCAGGAACTCCGACCGATGTGGAGTAAAAGTTTAATCCGACCCTACGGAATAAAATTAACTCCCAATGTCCGCTAGAGGACACGTCCTTTACTCCCACCTGGGAGTAAATTCCTTTACAGTGTGAGCTCCCCGGCATCGGCAGTGCTAGCCTTTGTAATAGAGCGCCGGCGACTCGTGTGTACGCCGCCAGATGCCGCGACGATACCGTTGGCTGAAACGAAGGAGCACTTGTTAGGGGGCCAATCAACAGCCTCCCATTCCATCGTTCGATAGGCGGAGGAATTTGAAAACGCATTTCGACGAGCCGCTGCGATATTTTGCGATGCGCGTGTTCGAAGCCTTATTGTAAATTACACACTTTACACAGCGCTCTGAAATCTGTCCTCTTATGAGCCTAATGACTCGCTCTACCGGATCACCATATTTTCACAAAATCGTCAAAAACATTTCAGGGTCCCTTTAAGAGCTTGCTCGGCAAGTTTCTTATGCTCGCGCCTTGTCCGGTGGTGGCGGCGGCGGCGTATACACGCCGCTCAAGGCGCCGGCTTTCCGGTGATTTAAAGAATGCTTACTAGATGGGCGCCGCTCTAGGCGACGCACAACACTATCAGCACGTGCGCTCCCTTTGTCTTCGCCGGGAACTCACGCAGTGAACACTTTTCGTTACCACTGGGCCGCATGAACACCACACAAGCCAAGGTAGCAGCACGGCGGGCTCGCAACCCAGCAGCAGCTCGTAGTCGCCGCCAAGACCCTGCGGGGACAAGGCCGAAGCGAACAGGGCTCGCCGTCAAGCAAACGCGGAGCTGCGAGCCAGCGAAGCAGAGGCGGCCCGCGTAGACGGGTCGCATCATAAAGCAATCATCTTCCAATGGAAAGACATGCTCGAGCTCATGGAGCGACGCGCTTCTTGTACTTTGCAAAAGAACATCTGTTGTGTAGATATAATGTATATAGTCCATCAAAATGTATATAGTACATCCAAATGTCAACTAATAAACATTGTGTATGCAGTGTATATATAACAACGTTGTCACGTCTATATATGATGGTAGGAGATGTGTACGGAGGATTCGCGGGTTACCCGATCATCTCCCAGCAAGCTCCTCTAACATCATTCACTTTGTGGATATGGCGGTGCTTTTTTTTACTCCTTCCGCCACACAGGGACCGACGACACAGGGAGCGTAAAAGGATGGTGGGGTTCGCAGAGGTGTAAGCCGGGTCGAACGGGTCGTCGAAGCCGTCACTTTTTTCCAAGCTTTCACGTAGCTTCCGCTGTCAGGACGTGGAAGAACTCCGCGTCTGCGGCAAAGCAAAGCCATGTGCGTGCGTGTTCCCACGCCGCGCAGCTATCAGTCAAGGAAAGCACCTAAATGTTTCCTAAGTTGCCGCCACTATGCGACTGTATCAATGACGCCCGCCATATACCCCCTGTTAGCTCTGCAACCACATTGACACCGCTCCTCTCGTTAAGAAAGACATTTCCGCAGGGAATGCACCGGCGGATTCAACGCTGCATTTTTCTGTATGTCCTGTCATCTTTTGCACTGTTCCTTGAAGCAATCCAACTACCGAACGCCGTGACCGTAGATGAGAATCCTCCTTTCGCGCTATATAGTCATTGTCGCTTTTGGTCCAGAAAACCGGACACAACCAAGCAACCATATTCCAAAATATAACTGATGCGACGAAGAAAAGTCGCACGAAGTACGGTTAGATAACGTAATTTTCTCTGGTTTCGAAGCCGTATGGCAACATTTTGTTCGTTCTTGTAATTTTGTTTCCAACAAGCTTGTCCTATATATATGAAAATTTCCTGCGTTGCACAATTTTCTGTCTCTTTCCGTGATCCCGAAGCAGTAACTGTTTCCGATAATTTGTTTCATTTGGTATGACCGTTGTGTCAGAACGATTGATACGGTGGTCGCTGTCTTGGGATGTTTGGCTAGTGGTTTGCGATCTCTTGCAAAATTTCAGCGGTCATTCCTGTGCTGTCGAAGTTTTTCTATGAGGTTTTTCGTTTCGCCGATGTAGCTCCCATTGCAGTTAGCGCAACGATATTTGTATACAGTGCCTTGGGGTCCCCCCCCCCCCCCCCTTGCCTACATGCCTCCGCTGCTACCTTAGTATTCGCAGCACAAGTGCGGAGGTGCCATAATTTTTTGACCCCAGCATAAATAGCGCCATTTCATCACTTATTCACACCCATTTGACCGAACATTTGGGAAAAGGGGCCTTTACATTCGTAGAGTTTGTTTCGCCATTTATTCAAGATTCTGAGCCAAGTGTATATAGAAAGACACACATCCATGAGCTACCTGCGCACACTAGCACAAATACGTATAGTCCCTATAAAATGCGAGGCTGTAGCAAGGAAACAGTATGAAGCCGGAAAAATCGCGGATATTGTTTACTATAACAACTAAGCCATAGTAAGATGCTATATAGCTATTCTAATTGGAAAGCAGTAGACATGATATAAAGCTAAACTAAAGTGCGCGGAAAAGCAACTTTCAACCGATCGACAATGAGAAAACAACCTAGGTATTACACCTTGGATGCTGCACAAACTCAGCTACGGCGGTGGTTGTTCACCCCTTTACTTTCTTGATAATCAACAGTTACGGAAATCTACAAGTTCGCCAGAATGAGTATCCTACGGGATCCATTCACACGCAGGTTTGTTCAGAGGAAGAAAGCCTTATATCTGTGAGAGCTCGAAAAATTCACGTCGGTCTTGTCGGCGTGAGCACGCATTTATTTATTTATTTTATTTACTTAGATGTGTTTCAGGTAAACATCTCGGTCCAAGCAAAACGGGCAACGGGATAAAATAGAGTAATGTAAGAGTACATGATCGCCAAGACACAGGATACAGTCCCGTCCAACAGTTCAGCAGGCGCAATTAAGTCACGTACTGCGAGCCCATGGAATTTGGTGCACCGTTCGACATTGAACAAACTCTAGTTGCGCTTGAAAATGTTTACATAGAAAAGCTGAGATTCACAGCAAATTCCACTTATTAACTGTGCCATGATGAAGCTTCGTTTTATTTAAAGAGAGCGTGAAACTAATACGGAGCTGCCTGCTTATAATCTCCAATACTTCAATAAGCATTCGGCATGTCGATTCCAAATATATGGGCGCAATATGCAGTGTACATTTAACCACTACTGTTGGAAATGCAGGATTTCTTGAGCTCCTGAAACGACCATGCGATACTACAGCCCAGGATAGGTACCATTCAATGACGTTTAAGTGACGTCAAATCAAGATATTTAAAAACGGAAACTTTCGTTTGCTCTAAAATAATAGATTTATGTAAAAGCTAGAAAGCACGAAAACGCTTGGACACCGTGTGATGCCGATGTGGGGGAAGAAAGGCTGGAGCATACTTTCTTTTACCATGATTATTTGTGGGGTTTAACATCCAAAAACCAGCTCTGATTATGCGGTGGCGCCGTAGTGGAGCACTCCGGAAATTTCGGCCATCTGGGGTTCTTTAATGGGCACTGACATCGCACAGTACAAGGGCCATCAACATTTCGCCTCTGTTTGTACTACCATGTCCTCCGAGGGCGCGCCAGTCTCGGAGGCCATGGTTGGCGACTAAGTTGATGTCAGCTACAAAGTTCAGGAAAACGCGCACTGGGAAATCGAAGCCACCTTTTTTATCGCTCTCAATCAGAGCAGATGATGCAACGAAACAGTGAATATCAGCTACTGCGGAGCGCTGGGATTCCGAATACACACATCGTACAAAATTTCCAGAAAAGCTTTCACGACCCCTTCAAAAAGGCCGTGGTACAAGCGAAACTAAGGGCCAGCATATATTTGTGATTTTTTTGTATAAGAAAGATGCCTCACAGAGTTTGGCGGATTCATCGTAACATCTCCAGGAGGAATTTTATGCACGAACTTTGGTGATTTATTGCTAGCAAAGGTCATGTGAACACTTGAAGACTGCATAAGACCGTGTTGCAGCGACATCATAATGACGTGACGATTGTCACATAACTTTTGGTGCAGTATGTGCACACGAATGACTACGCGATGAAGTACTGCGCGTGGTGACGTAGGCTGTGGTGTATCGTATGGCCTGAATTGTTACGTCTTTTTGCGCACGAAATCCCTCTTGATGTCTAAGTGTTCGGTGTAGTTTTACAGGCAGTCATCTGGGTACCTTTAACGAACTTTCTCGGTATCCCTCTCTCTATGGTACTACGAAGCTCAGTTATAGAGAGGATGCAAAAAAATAGTCGTTCATTCCTCTGTCATACGAATCCGTATAAAACGAAAGTGAAACACGTCTTCGCACATAAGCAGAACCTGCTATAAGGTGGATGTTTGTTAATCTGTCCCGTGCAGTCGCACCTGTTGCACTATTAGGCTGCGAATAGAGAGGTGGTAGGTGGGTTGTGTACTCTGCACATGTTAACCCTTTGCACATCAGCGGCACCTCGACAATGTATAGCAATCCTCGACAGTCGCACACAAGTGAAAGCTCTCGAACGACACATTTCTCCAGAGACAATACATTGAAAGCGCCAGCACCCTACGCAAACCTGCCATAAACCAGGGGCACCCGAAAACGGTGAAACCTTGCAAGCGAAACCGAAATGTTAGTCAGCGGATCGTTTTTTGAACGCGCATTTGTTGTGCGAAACGCTCAGCAAAGTGTGCGTTTGCTTTAATCGGACATCAGCCTTTGCTTTTACGCTACATCAATTAGATGCAAATTATAAAGCGGTATAGTAAATATACAAGGCCCGTCTTTTCGTGTCTGTTGCAAGTGTGTCGGTGGCGTGGTCGCGAAGGCTCTGAAATAGGTTCGTTCTGCTTGTCCGCTCCCATGGTGATCCCCAAATGAACACAGAAAATCCACGATGCAGTTTTTGTACATTTAAACGCGAGCAGAGGCTCATTTGTTCGTTATGTAGCTAATTGGTCGCTTTTAATTTTTAAGAAACAACCGGTATCTTTTTTTGAGATATGTTTGGCAACTTCATATGTGTAAACATCTGCCTGAGTTTATTGTCTCCTCTATGCATCTTGGTGGAACCCTTCGAGGCTATTAAAAAGAACTGGTCCTTTCATATCAATTCCTAATGGAACGTGGTTCTGTAGATTACCCAAGTATTGTATCCCGTAAGAAATTATAGAAAGAAGTGGTAAACACTATATTCGTAATTCCTGTATATCGCTCTTTGTACTCTTGCGGCCCCGGACAAGATGTACTGAAACGTGTTAACAGAATGGTAGCACAGCCCGGGGTTAACACGTTTTTGTTCCAGTTACTGGCACCGTACTTGCCAAAACATAACTGGGGGTCTATTTGTTCTCTGGGGTACAAATTGCTAATCTTTGTAAAAACCTGAAACAATCGAACATGTATTCATAGAAGGCTGGACGCGGTATTCTTCTGGGACATACTCGACCGTACACGGAGAAAAAAACAGTTCTATAAATTTCCAAGGAATAAGGTTCTTGCCAGTTGAAAACGATGACGGTTTCCCATTCGACATTGTTATGTTACAGGGCCTTAATAGCATACGGAAACATAGGATGACTGTACGTGATGTAGATGTCGATGCAAAACCTGCTCGACAGTGCTTCCATGACGATGCCACAACATTCTTAGAAGTGCATAAAACGCAAACATAGTGTGCCTGACTGGGTATCTCGTGTAGAAGCTGTGCTGCAAATGAAATCATTTTAATTTACCATGATTATGCCATAGTGGGCTGATATCTGCAATACATAACACTTCTTTCTGTGTGTGGGTGTGGGAATACACATCACCATCCATTATGTGCGAATGTCCAATAGCAATAAAGAATGAAAAAAAAAGCTGTCGGTCGCGTGGTTGGCAGCGCTTCGAGCTCTTACCGCTGCGCCCCGGCTGCCTCTGGGTTTGAATATTAGCGGGTAGTTGTTTTTGTATTTCAAATCGGTGCTTATTTTCAGACATCTACTTCCGTTACGGGAGTACGTCACAGATTTCTTCGTGGACCCCGGCATAAAACACTTTCGTGTTAAAAAGAATGTTACTTTGTAATAGTGCAACATTTACTATTTGCTGCTCAAGTGGAAATTAATAATGTGTTCCCTCATAGAGCCGGATATATTAAGGTATGTTTGAACCGAAGGGTGAGTGCAATTTAGATTGCCAGGTTTCTTCTACGGGAGAGCAGAATGCAACGGCCCCTTCGGAGAAATTGTTTTAGGGCATTGATGGCATGAATATTACTATGCAACAGCAATCGGGTGGAACTGCCAAGGTAGCCAAGTATACATTGGACAATACCATGAGCTACTGCCTAGTCACGACAGTACTATGACGTGTCCACGTTGTGAGGCCCCTAGTAAGCCTAGTAAGCATATTAGGCCCATATAAGCAGGCCTAGCGGACAAAGCAGACCCACGTAAGCCCTTAGAAAGCCTAGTAAACCCACGTAATGAGCCCCCAGTAAGCCCATCGTCATGCTAGAGGAACGCGCTCCGCGCGCGCAAGTTGGCGCGCGCGAAGCGCCTCTATGTAGCCCGGCCGTGGTTATGTCGAGAACTACTAAATTCGCGCAAGGACGGTTATCCTGCTTTTAAGGCCTCGCTCAATGGCCAACAATTCGACACAGGCAATTTACTGGCTGTGTGGTTCGCTTGACATCAATTCGCAAAATACGCTTGACATGTCGGATTTTTTTGTGTGCCATCTCCGAGTGCATAGCAAATATTTGCGAGTAAGCGCTTGCTGTCAGACGATCACAGCCTGCTCGTAGTTAGCCATTCTCAACACACAAATAGCAAGAATCTTTGAGTAGCGAATGGGAGCAAGGAGCAGGTCAGGTTACGCTCGTTTCACTGCTGGCTTAACTGCAGGTACTCGTCAAACATAACGACTTGCCACTCCCTCATCACAGCATAAAGGTTGTGAGGTACTAGTAATCAGAATCTCTTATTGTTAGTTCTTCGGAGGCATCTGAAATATTTAGGAAGATCGGAAAATATCATCTGCAGATTCACCTGAGCCATTACGGTGGCTCCTCACGGTAACAAGCTCCTACAGCGTCAGCGTTCATTTGTCTCCACTGGCGGTTACGTGCCAAGAACGTGGTATGATATTGGCTGCGTGCACCATTATTTCAGATTGCGATTACTGTGCATCTATGGGCCTGCGCAGGCCACGCAGTCCAATGATTTCTTTAGAGACCTGGATGTTTATTTTCTCGATGCTCGTCACGTTATTCTAATTGGCGACTTCAACTGCGTGTTAGACACGCGAAGTGATGTGCAAGGCCCTGGCTGCGGTAGGTCTGAGTGGAATTCACGTGAGCTGCGCCGCCTCGTTCACTTCGCTTTAGTGGACGCGCAGTATGTTGTGCATGGGAATACCTTCGCCTGGACGTGGTGACGCGGTCCGTCGTCTAGCAGACTCGACCGTGCCTATGTGCCACCTGATTTAGTACCATTCGTCGATAATTTAAGTACTCTGCGTTTGCCTAGTTCTCCCATGTATATTTCTGACCATCTTCCTATTGGCTTACAGCTAAACATTCCGTTTTCTTCTTTCGAAAAGCCGTGGCGTCTTGATGTTCGCATTCTCCAGGACGAACGCTCACGGTCTGCTTTGTCCCGCGCGATAGGTGCGTCGCTTGCTAGATCTGGTCCAACCGATTGGGACGCGCTCAAAATGCAGTGACGTCTACACTGCTCAGTTGAAGGACGTTCGCTGCGTCGTCGCGTTTCTGAGGAGCTTACCGATACATCGACAAAATTACGCATCGCTTTGCGCGCCGTTGGGCCGTCTCCATTGATGCGAGCTTGGAAGCGTGAGTTACGTGACCGCTTTCAGCGCTTAATTGCTGCCTCCTCTCTCGCGGCGGCAGCATGGCGATGTAGGCGGAACCCCTGTGCGCATCCTGACGTGCTGCGCTACGCAAGGCATTCCTTCTTTGGCCAGTCACAGCCATGTAATTCTGTGACAGCACGGATACCATCTCCGCAGCCGTATTCCACGCGCGATAGATCTGCTTTCTTGGCGCATTTTGAAACAATGTCACGCGCGACCATGAAAGGAAACCACGACCCTTCATCGCCCATGCTTTACGGCTTACCGCGTGTTCCTGGAGAGGCCGCTGATTCCCTCTGTGCTCCTCCGTCGGCTGAAGAGGTAAAGACGGCACTGCAGTCCATGAAGCATGGGTCAGCCCCTGGGCCAGACGGTTTTCCAGTTGAGTTTTACCTGATATTTTGGGATGACATTGGCTCTATCTTGACCATGGTTATCCTCCGGTGCTTTGAGAACTGCACCTTTCCATCCAGCTTTCGAGATGGCCGCATTGTGCTCATTCCTAAGCATGACGCTTCCTCCGTGTGTCCCGAAGATTGGAGACCTATAACGCTTCTTAACGTTGAACAAGATCTTTGCTACCGTTATCGTTCGACGACTGAGGGCTCTAATGAGCACTCTAACTGGTCATTATCAAGCTTCATCGGTGCCAGGAAGAGAAATACACAGTTTGTCTTTCATCACTCGTGACATTATGGCATATACGCTGGCGCGGTCTGCATCTGGTATAATTGTGTCGTTGGACCAAGTGAAAGCATTTGACCGATTGGAGCACGTGTATATCTTTAGCGTACTCACCGCGTTCGGCTTTTCAGATTAATTTGTCGAGTTACTCAAAAACGTTTATATGGAAAATAAAAGCACATTGCTTCTCGACGGCTGGGAAAGCGCTCCCTTTCCGATTACGCGCGGTGTTCGTCAGCGATGCCCATTATATCCTGTGTGAAACTTCAAGACGCAAGGAAGATTTTCTGTCGGCAAGAATGTATTTGTGAAGCAGCGACAAGAGTGCGATGCCACGACGAGTACTAAGGGATGGAAGTGAAGGAGCAAGTTTTATTCGCGTGATGCTTGATTTGAAAGTATACTTATGAGAGATGAACCTAGCAGCCCTATTTTGCACTGATTCAAATAAACTAATGACATTATTATGATGAGGCGACCATATCGGGGAGGCATACTCGAGCTGCGGGCGAACGAATTTCTGAAAAGCCAGCTTGCGGATGCTGGGGGGAGGGGTTCGCAGGGTTCGACGTAAGTAACCCAATGACTTAGAGGTTTTGGCACAAATGGTAGTAACATGAAGGTTCAAGGAAAGGTTTGACGTGAGATTAATTCCCAAGTACTTGTACGAACTGGCTGGTAAAATGGGGTTGTTATCTATGTGATAACAGAAATTGGAGACTGAGTGTTTACGTGTAAAGGAGACTGCTTTGCATTTAGATGAATTTAGGGACACTAACCAAGACCACAAAATGTACGCTATTTAAGCAGGTTCAGGGGTTATTCGAATTGGCAGCAGCGTAAGCAATGCTGGAAGCTTTATGCGCATGCGTGTCTCAGAGTTGCCATCACGGGCAAAATATTGTTGACCTTTCAAACGTGTCCTCACCCGCATTCCACAAGATTGGCAAAATACTATTTCTCCATCGACGGTGGAGAACAGCGATCCTCTGGTGCACTGCCTCACAAGGATAATTTTCGGCGTCTTTTTGTTCTGCAATGCTCCACAGACTTCCTACAGCCGCCGTTAAGAATATTAACGCCGAGGGAACTGACGTGGAGGCTGTCGGCTGCAGAGCTATATCCTTGCCTACCTGTGGCTCGCTACGGTACACTCTAGCCTCGCTCACGCAACCACATAGCTGTAATACTATCGAACCACAGAGGTCTTCCACGGAGGCTTTCCAGGAGGAGCCATTAGCGCTATCTTAGTGCAAGGGTAAGGAACTCAGCGGGGGAGGGAGCAACAGAGTGCTTTCGGTGCCGGGCCGCCCGGTGCCAGCCACGGATGAAGACGCGCCGAAGATGCCGTGTCATCACTAATTAAGTCGGTCGCTGGGACTGGTCAACAGGTTACCACGAACCGACAGCGCAGGACAACCCTGAAGGGGTCCTGCATGGAGGGATTAACCCATGACGTGCTCAGCTTCTATCGGAACAAGACTGGCGAAGGTCAGCACGGCATTACATGGGTGCACCGGCTCCCCCTCCTTTTAAAAAAACGATGCGCTGAGCTGGAAGGGTGTTCTTTCTGGCAGGCCAGCTGCGATGCTGCGCTCGAGGTTCTCGAGGCCGGGCGTGGTCCGGGCAGAAAGCTCCAGTTGTAAATATTGTTCCCTGTATAGGAGTTTTCCTTACGTTGCTTAACCTGTAAATATTAAGTGTGGATAAAGTGTCTCTACAATAATCTCGTCAGACTCATCATCTCAGCCTGGTATTCACCCTCTGGCTGAACGGAAAAAAGGAAGAAATCACAAAATTACTGGTGGCAGTGGTGACATCCATTCAACGATCTTCCGACGGCGAAGGGAACAGGCGGTGAGCAATAGTCGACGTGCATACAGCGAGCCAAGACAGCGGGCCAAGTCGCGGCACGCGTGGAGAGCAGCAGCACATTAGTACAGCAGCAAGCAACTGTGCAAGGACTTCGGTACCAGGGACACCACGTTGTTGTTATGTGGGGTTTAACGTCCCAAAACCAGCTCTATGAGAGACGCCGTAGTGGAGGGCTCCGGAAATTTTGACCGCCTGGAGTTCTTTAACGTGCATTGACATCGCACAGCACACGGGCCTCAACATTTCGCCTCCATCGAAATGCGGCCGCCACGGCCGGGATTCGATCCCGCGACCCTCGGATTAGCAGCCGAGTACTATAGCCGCTAGACCACCGTGGCGGGGCCAGGGACACCGTGAGGCAGCCACATAAGTTGGCAAGGCAGCGCCTTCAAGGGATTCGTCGGGTGTCGATGGATCAGGAAGGCAACAGCAAAGAGAGCGCGGGAAGGAGGACCGGAGATTCGCAGTGGTCGTCGCAAGTTGTCAGTGCTCTTCTTTTCCCGCCTGGGCTTGAGCACTGTGGTCGGTCTTGGCTAGATAGGCATTGAATGGAAACGCGATTTGCCCCCATTAATGCAGACAAGTGGAAAATTAGCCGAGTTGGCGATGCAGGTGACGGCTAGGGTGTCGGCAACGAGCCCACTGCCACGGAGGAAACCGGGAACCAGTCGGAAATGGAACTGCTAAAAATGGAGGTTCGACTAAGAGAGCTTGAACTGCAGGTCGCGAGAGAAGAACGTGGCTCGGGGCAGAGTTCTCGAGTCGAAGGAGTGCAGGAAAGTCGCAGCGAATTAAGACACTTTTCGAAATTTTTTGCAAGTGTGCTACCGAAATTCCCGACAGAAGCGGATGTACCAGCATGGTTCGAGGTTGGTGAGAGCGCTCTGAACGCGTGCGCAGTTCCGGAAGATTGGTTGGGCCAAATAATATTTCCGATGGTTGCGAAGAAAATTTCATTTTTGCCAGCGCTGTTGGCACCACACCAGCACAGAGACCATTCGGCACACAGAGGGGCTGTGTTAGAGGAGCTGAAGCTGTTCGGCGAGTACCTACGCGGGTTCCAAGGCGCGACGAAGCGAGGAACAGAGGGGTGGAGGGCATTTGCGACCAGACGGCAAAGCTACGTTTCTACGTTGAAGCAACAGTCGTGAGCACATCTGAGGAACACTTAGAATTATTGACCGCCGACCAGTGATGAGAGAGCTTGTTGGAAGCGGCTTTAATCTACGTAACACTCCAAGAAGCAGGGATCTGGCGGAGGGCTTCCGAATTAGCTTCGTTGCTTCTTAAGTTTGAGGACGCGGAAGGCAACGACAGCGACAGTGAGCTGAATGAACACAGAGCCACTGAAACGTCTGCCGAGCGGCTCCAAAAGCAGGTAAATTGTGCCCACAGCAGGAATCAACAACGGCCCTTATGCCAGAGGGTAAAGAGGCTGTTTTTTGTGTGGGCTGAAGGAACACTCCAAAGTGCACTGCTCGCAGGCAAGAAGCCGCGACGCAGCAAATCCCGAAGACAGGAAAAGAGTGGGCTGTGAGCACGCTTGTCGGCCATGGCGATTATTGCCGAAATATGTGAACGCGAGCCGATTAGACTCGATTAAAAGGGCGTTGAGATTCGCGCAATCCTCAACACTGGGGCAGATATCACCACCATGCGGGAGCTCGGTGCCGCTAGCGCTGGTGGAGCCGCATGAGTCGCTGAGGCTCGTTTCCGCATACGGGGAAGAGATACCGGCAAAGCTAACAATGCTACGACTCACGCTCGCTCGGAACGGGGTAGACTTCGAGAACATTAAAGGGGCGGTGCCAGGGTTGTGCGGGATGAAAACAAAACTAGTGGAACTAGTGCTTGTTTTCCGAAGAAGCTTGGACAATGCTGAAAGAAGGGCACGAGCTGCAGGGAATTGTCTCGTTAGGCGAAAGGGCGGCGAACTCCAAGCAGATGCAGTCAGAGGCGTTAGCCGAGGTTAGCGGAATTGCGGTGTTTCACGTCGCGACGGAATCTGAAAGCGACGGTAGCCAAAGCGCCTACAACATCGACCACTACTTTGGGAAAGGGTCCGCACTTCGGCCAAAAGTGTCTTAAATGTTTACAGCGAAGCTGTTCTAGCTCGAGGTAAGGTCTGTCGGCGCTGAAACCTCGCGTCGCCTAGCAACCAGTAACGCCACAATTGGCGCGTCACCCGGCCTAACCTCGACACAGCTGCGCGAGCGCAGTAGTAACCACAAGGACTGGGAAATAAAAGTGAAGGTGGGAAAGAATGACGGGAGGGTGAAGAGGAAGGGAGAGCATGCAGCACAGGATAGTACCGTATAGCGTAGCAAGGACAAGGAAAGGGAGGTGAGGTGAGGACGATGCCAGAAATTAGAGAATAGCATCGTCTTGTTTAAAGGGACACCGAAGCACGTTTGAAAAAAAAAACGTGGTGAAGGTGTATTGTTATAAAATTTGGTACGGCGAGCTTGAAAAGCGCATCGAAAAATAGCATAAACCTTTGCAAATTACCATATTTTAGCAAAAAGCGCAGAAGGCGCTCCCGGCGGTCTCGCGGACCTCGTCTCTGCCTGTGATTGGTCAAAGTCCTTGGGACGTCATTGTGAGTGCCGGCGAGGGCCAAGGCAGACGACTGCACGTAGAATCAAGTCATAGCGAGCAATGCGTGCTTTGTTTCCCTTTCAAATAAGCGCCTATGCATTATTATGGAGAGCTCTGGCGATCATAATGACTTCATCGCGCATCCGTACATATTTCAGCCAGTCGCCAGAGTTCGAGCAACGACCGAAGATGCCGTCAACGCCGACGGCACGGCGTAGGAAAGCACGCCGCGACCTGAAACCTTCACTTGCATCGGAAACGTGGACTGGTAAGTACAGCAGTTGTGTCAGTTCACGATTTCTATGTTTAAAAAAATCAAGCTGGTAGAACTGGTATATTGAGCCGTAGATAAAAGCCCCGTTAATCAATGCACAGAAGCATACGCGTACGCATCATCTGCAGCATGGCACGTTACGTGCTGCGTGCTCAGGAAGTGAGCGGTGGGCTGGATTTTTTTCCCCTTTTTGTCGCAGCATCAGGTTTTGCAGGTAGCACGAAGCATGTTATGCATCAATGTGATATCGCGCTAAAGTAAACGACAGCCAGCGCGGCACAACGGTGTTGACATGTGTACTGGTCGGCTTCGCTGCGACATTGCAAATGGGCCGGTCTGGTCGTGCTCTCTACGGTAAAATTAATTTTTCTGTACTGTGCCCGCTAGTGTAGCCATGGTGCAATAAAACGTAAGCAACGTCTTAGCTCTCCTCGAGAGCAAACATTTATAGTATCTTACGTTCTGTATGCTTGTCTCGTCGTAAACACGTTTTCGTCTCAGGTGCTCATGCACAAAATGCACTCTTATGGCGGAGGAAGAGCATTGCTGCTGCTGCCTGGAAATAAGGCAGATTCGTGACAGGCAGACACACCCCAGGTGTGTCACGATGACACGGAAATTTAAGAATGCTTGCTTGAATAAGGCAGTTTTAGAAGTGGCCCCGGAGCAAAACGGCACACCGATGGACACAGCAAGCGAGTTGCCTGTTATAAACAGGTGAGCGGTTGCGTATTTTGTGTAAGAAGTGCTTACAATACACTTACGTTTGCAGACAACTACGACATGCAGCGTGTAGACAGCTTGTCTGTATGACATGGATAAAGACTGGGAGAGGAAAGAGGATCATTTTGCCCAATGGCGCATTGAAGGTCACTAGAAAGAGACACCCGTCCCCGGATGGCAAATACACTGGATTCAAGCGCTCCTATTGTTGAAATTTCCACGTGAGTATACATGCGAAACAGGAACCGCTGATGAAGCTGAGGGCTATCAAATCTGCTCACTGATATATGTGGTAGCTGGAGACCTAACTGTTACAACCGGTGCTTCTCACAGCTACATCTGAATAAATTAAACACGAAATATATCGAGGTGTGCCAGTCATTTATTCCAGCTGGTCTTTAGCTGGTTGCCATAATAAATCAGATACATATGACCAAACAAACATTTCAATTCACTTCAATGTTGCTGATGTTTGAAAGCTGGATGTCAAACAGAACGCAATTTCAGCACAAACAGGCGCACTTGAAAAACACACATCTGGATAGGAATTAAAGACAAAATATTTGTGTGCATGGTATTAAAACAGGCAAGCAAACAGATATATATATTTTGTTGCAGACATGCTCCTCAAGCCATCTTATGAACTGTATAAAACTTACGACATGCCAAGAGCTTTACTAACGTGTCCCGGAATATGGCTGCGAAATTATGGCAACTCTTACCAGCATCCTTTTGCAGCACTATTTCTTAAATTCATGAAGATTTGGCCACTCTTTGGTGGTATAGTTATGGTGTAAGTCATACTATTTTTGCATGAATAAACTAATCTATTTTTATGTTTGTGGCTTTGGTCCCAGCAATCATAACTTGTGTGGCAATGAATTGGATGAAAACTTGAGTTTGCTTGCAAGCTAAACTGATGCAAAATTTACTTCTGATTTACTTCTGACACTGGAGTAGAATAATGTAGACAAGGAAAAATGCATCCTACCGGTAACAAGTAGGAAAGACAGCCAGCGGATGAGCTACCCTGGCCGAAATGCCTTCTAACACACATGCACAACAACATCGCCTAACACATACAACATCCTCGACCACATCTAGCAAGACTGTAGGGAAGAGCCATACATGTATAAAAGCATGAAACTCCGGCTAAACGGACATTTTGTGGCTGTGGACTACAATAAACGATTAAGCTAGGATCGTATTCACAGGTGACCATGTAGCAGTGGTTCCAGTAATGCAATTGAAGAGAGCTTTTTTAGGTCAGTTGGACATTCATGATTAAGAAAAGCGACTGCAGAGGAAACAGGACACGGAGCGAAAAGAGACCAGAACACTGCGTGTCGGCTGACCTCCTCCCCCCTACATCTTATCCCATAAAGTCTTGTCTTCCTCGTAACACGAAAACCCTAAGGGATACTGTTTACACAAATATGAATAGGCAACAGGGTGGAAACTTTTCAGCAGACAAGCTTTATCTTGTCTCTTCCTTCAGGAGAGTGAAGAGCTGGGCTGGTTGGTTCATGATCAAATTCGACGAAAAGCCAGCAATGCAAGACATAGAAAAGAAAGAACACACGCAGACCGGCGAAGGTGTGTCTGCGTGTGTTCTTCCTTCTCCGTGTCCTGCATTGCTGGCTTTCGTCGAGTGTCTTTCTTCATGCTGTCTTTTCCTTTTCTTCCTTTTTGCGGTCACTTTTCCTAACCAGTAATGCAACTGCCTCCACTCTCCTTCGCAATGTTGTGAATCCTCTCTAAACCAGATACTATTCAACCCATAGAACAAAAAG
>CM023483.1:125938227-125973672 GCA_013339685.2 Hyalomma asiaticum | reverse complement strand
CATGCCAGGCGTTTCGTTAATGGGATGTATACCAAAATTTGCTATGGCGCAACACGACTGCATGACGAACGTAAATGACTGGTCATAACGTTAGAATCATGATATGCGTGTGTGAGCGGCATGGTTTACATCCCATGACTCTGGCGCTATACTCGTTACATTAATGGGATGTATCAAAAATTGTTTTGGACAACATGACTGCATGACGAACGTAAATGAGAGGTCATAACGTTAGAATCATGATATGTGTGTAGTCATCGGCTGTTTTACATGCCACAGTCATGGTGCTATTTGCGGCCGTTTCGTTAACTTCTATGTTACCAGACTCGGTATAGGAGAGAAACGATGCCAAAGCCATTTTACGTCCTTATGCGTGCTTCGGATTCCTTGATTACCACTGCACGTGGTATCTGCTAATTTTTTGTCATCGCAGTTCCATTTACGGAATCACATGAGCTTTTACATCCGGAGGCCTCTTATACATCGCATATAATTATGGCAGCGCCTTATTTCTCCTGAACACAAAAAATAAATGCCAGGCACTTGTTTTTTGTTGTTGGTTGGGCACTCTGCAATACGCATAGTTCGAGTTGAGTTTTGCATGTGGGCGTTATTTCACGCTTGGCAAATTAGGGGCGAGATCGGAGACCTTTTTTTGCAAATGCGGGTGGTTCTCTGCACATTTAACTACATCTCTTGGCCGTGGTCATGATTACCTGGTAATCAGCGGAGCGCGTCATTGTTTTCACTTGTCGCGTGGTAAAGGTCAAGGAAAAAATGTGGTAGTTCTCTCTCTTATAGGAGTCGGCATAACAAGAAAGTGAAAGCTGTCTTGGCGAAGCTATGTAGTACATAAGCGACTATGTGGCAAATCAAGGGGGGCGACGTGGGCGCGACGCGTTCAATGTAGACATCAGCGGTACCTAGTAAATGCACAGGGATGCTCGACAGCTGCACACAAATGAAAGTTCTCGAACGACTCACATTCCTTCCAAGAAGATGGCGATATCCAGCATTCCATCTGCGTAGACGATCTCACCACATGGACAACGAAGGGCAGTGACGGTCAGATAGAAACTAGGCTACAACAATCGATAACCAAACTTGAGGACTTCCTCAAAGACACTGGGTCTCCGTTGCTCACTCAGCGAGTCCGAACAACTACTGTATTGTCCTACCCTGTAAGGCCGTCCGCCGAAGGGCTACAGCCGCGGCAGTAAGTCTACGAAGACATCGAACTGCGTACGCAGGAAGGAGGAATTATTCAGAGGTCAACAGGATTAAAAGAGTACTGACACGAATTTTTGACATTCCCGTATTGCTGTCGCATATAAAAGCACTGGCGTGGAGAACCCAAGGACAGAATTTTTGTTGCCTCGCATTGCAATGAATATGCTTTCAATACAGCTCCTTGAAAGCCAACTTTCGGTTTCTCCGTGACGTGTCACACAGTCGGGGCATCTTCCAAGTCACGTGGGGACAGCAACTGTCAAAGCCTCACTGAAAACTATGTGGGCAGTGGTCAGAAACACGTAGGGCACGCAAGAACAGTGACATCGCGGTCGCCCAGCGACTAGTAACCGAGACTTCGGCGATGTTTGAGCGACTCTGTTCTGACATCATCGTAGTGCCTATTGCGCTGGGACTGGCTTGCATATGCTGGCCGACGAAAACTTTACATTCAAATTAGGAGAGTTTGTGCATGTTTCGTGGCTTCGGTATGTGGAGTGTTAAGAAGGCATGGCTAGAAAACAAAAAATCTATCTTTTTCTCCATCGCACAACCGTGTCAATACTGTTTTAGAGTCCTCAGAATGATTATAGAGACCAATGCTATCAGTGGGGAAACTGTCGGGAAATTAACATGTCAAATGCCGTGCACTTAATCCGGATGATCACTAGCAAAGGAGCTGGGATGAGAAAGGAGAGCATCGTCCTTCTCATGCGATCTTTCGTGATCAGTCACACTGCATATGTGGGAAGCTTCCAAAACTGCACCATGGCTGAACAAAATAAAATCAACTCCCTTACACGGAAAGTCTACAAGTGAGCCCTGGGCCTACCCGAGTCTACGAGCACGAACCTCCTGTTGCAACTGGTGGTGCATATTACCCTGGAAGAAATTGCGGAATTGTGGCATGTAAATTATGTCACGCATGACAAGCATGTCATGCTTTTCATGTTATGATCTCTCACCTATGTTGTCATGCAGTCACGTTGTGGCATACCAATTTTCGTATACATCCCATTAACGAAACTGCCAGGAGAGCACTAATACCGCGTGGAACGTAAATCATGCCGCCCATGACGTGTACATCATAATTTTCACGTTATGACCTCCAATTTATGTTCCTCGGGCAGTCATGTTGCGGCCCTACCATTTTCGCATACATCCCATTAGCGAAAAGGCCAGGAGAGCGCAAAACCGTAGGCGGCTAGATAGATAGATAGATAGATAGATAGATAGATAGATAGATAGATAGATAGATAGATAGATAGATAGATAGATAGATAGATAGATAGATAGATACGCTCAAACTCGCCATAGTTCGCTAAGAAATGCTTCGCATTTTAAAAAAAGCCTCATAAAGGTAAAACACGCAGGAGCGCACCGTAACCTGTTTATGAATGCCATCGCAGCTGTCCCTTGTGGCTCGTATGATTTATATGGCTCGTATGGGTTGTCTCCACCTATAAACGGCGGCGTCCGCATGGAGACACCCTATACGAAGGATAGTGCGCTGAATGGGAGGCGATGCCACTTTAAAAGTAATTTTGTTTGCTTAATAGCTTTGCTTTAACCGGACATCAGTTAGATGGAAATTTAAAAGCGTGTAGTGAACTTATGAGGCCCGTTTCTCCCCTATGCCGCCGAAGTATCGGCAGAGCTTCCAGCCTCTGTCTTTGCATCCCGAGTGAATGTGGGTGTTAGTGCGAGCGTGTGGTGCTGTGTGAATGCCAAATGAGTTCATTTCCTGAGACAGCCACACCCGCTTCCATTTTTATGATGACCTTACATAACAACATAACATTAAAAAATGGTACCTGGGCTTCATTTACCCCGTTTTGTAGCTCATCTCAAACACGATCAACTAGACATAGACACACGCTTTGCCTCACGCCAACATTTCCCTGAACTAAACCTCACATGAAGACGTTCCTTCCGCGAACAATAACCGAATGTAATTCCCTCCCGCCTCATGTGCTATAATCGAGGAAATTTGCAAATGAGTTAGAAAACCATTTTTCCTAAAATTCAGTAGAAACTTGAGCAGTGCTCCAAGATTTTCTTCCCTTTTAAACGGAATTCTTTGTGGTGCACAGTGCGCTGCAAATATTGGAGAGCGATTCCATGTGCGCCTTCTTTTATTGTATTTTGTGTGTTACATTTGATTTACTCAGTCTTATTGTACTGAATTTTTTGCTAAAGCTCTATTTTCTTCTCTTCTTCTGAGTAAGCATTTTGTCTTTAGCGTCCTGGCTATACGTTGTATCTTTTTAATGTATTCATTATATTTTCTTGTATTATGAGCCTAATGTGATCAATTTTTTTTCATTGTATGGCCCCTCCTACATGGGCCAGCATATTGGCCTGCAATATCAATGAGAAATTAAAAATTCAATGAAGTACATTAGCGATTTATTGGCGAACCCGGCAAAAACACCATTAACTTCAAAATTCTTTGTTTTCATAACACAGTCTTACTCATTTAAAACCATTCCGTTCTGTAGTATATTGTCTAAAAGAAGACAAGAACACGTGCTGTCCCGTTTTTAGGATCTTCGCCGCTAGCCCATCCGTTGCTTTCATCCCCTCGTTCTCGCATAGTTTATGAGTCACCCTGTCAGAAAACAGTACTCGCTGAAACGAAGGCGATTGACAACACCGGGTAGCCCGGCCCGCACTCAGTGACGCCAACTCCGCAGCGCGCACAACTAGAACCTTGCCCCCACTTCGTGATTTTGCCGTAATCGAACGCATTGTCTGGCGAACAAAACCTAGCAGACTTCATATATATATATATTTTTTAATGGTTTTCGGAACCGTGAATCAAGGACTATTTTTTTTTTTTTCACGCAGACACTTCCTACCTCTTTCTACAAAGGAGAGACAACAATTACTTGTTCACGATCGACAACAACGGCATTCTCCCGGATGTGGAACGCTTAATAAGCGGCAACATGTTTGTTCAAAGCGCCCGTCTGATAGCCAGGGTTCTCCACCTGGTAGGGTTTGGTCTGTTCGAGGAGCTTTCCGCTGCCGGGAGCACCTACACCCCCGCCGAGGTCGCCACGCTCAAGTCCATCTACAAGGTGGGTATATGTTAATAAACAGCTGGCGTAGCACAATTAAACATAGAATACAAGTCAGGTTGGTGGGATCCCCATCCATACGTGTTATTAGTAACATTGAAGCTATGAGAAAGAGTGCTATGGCAATATTGTTAAGAATATTCGAGGGACGCGCGTGCCATACTCGTGAAATGCAGCAGCGAAATCAGACCACTTCAGATAAACGCAAGGGAAACTGACTGGACCTGGTCCATACAATTATTATCTGCTGAATTTTATGAACAAACTGAAAATGATAAATCACCGTGTTGTCTCTGAAAGAATTGACATCGGAGGTTCAGAATTACGTACGTAAACGTCGTACAAGTTAGGTAAAAATTTCATCGAAATTTTGCCATCTCAACAGAACAATTTCCGGCCGAGGCAGTTATGGACAGGCGATGTCCATTCCACTTGCTTGACGAGTATTGTACAATTGATAATGTCGCTCTCGCGCTCTGCTGTTCTTATCCTGACATAAGAACGCACTTGATAGTCATCACTTGAAGTGTTTTTCTGCTTGAGTTACTGTGCTGTCTTTGTTATCTGTAGCCAGTTTCGTAGTGGAATACTTCGTAGGGTATATTTTAAAGAAAACGAAGAAGGATTCCAAAAATGAAATGCGCTCTTACGAACAAACTGAAACCCTGCGAAACTTTACTTTTGCGTATTGCGAATGCACAGTGTTTAAGTCAGCCCTAGGGTAAACGTGCAGTTAACGAGCCATACGGTAAAAGCTTCGGGAAGAAATTTTTCAGCATAGCATTCGCATAGGATCATACCCCGCATATCTACAGAGCTCTTACTCACACCAAGCAGTGTGCATCTAAAAGCTTACGCAACCTCATGTACAAGAGAACGTCGTTGCTGTTATTCTAATACAGAGGCGCTGAAGATTGAAATAAGGAATGCGACCCGAGCATGTCAATTGCTCAAAATTTCCCTGCCATAGTGGTCTAGTGGCTATGGCATTCGGCGGCTGATGGTAGCGCGATTCATATCGACGGGGGCGAAATGTTAAGGCCCGCGTACTGTGCGATGTGACTGCACGTTAAAGGAGCCCTAGGGGGTCCAAATTTTTAGAAGCCCTCCACTATGGCGTCTCTCATAACCATATCATGATTTAGAAAACCGCGAAATCAATGCACTGTTCAAAATTTTATCGGATATAATCAGTGCTTTATCAGGATAGCCATAATGACGCCGTGTCGCAATGATCCCGTTGGCGTCATTGGTGCCATTTTGCTTGAGGAAAAGCTTCCGATACGTACACGGTAAGAACAAGAGTGGGTCAAAAAATTTTCGGAGTGGCGCAAATAACAAAACCAAAGAGAGGGCGTATGATTCCTGCAACTTCATTGGGATGATATTGGTACAAATGGTACAAATATATTTACAAGGTATTTACAGAAGGTGAATAACCAAGCAGCCAAAATGGTCGTTGTTGCTCGAAGCACAAACTTTGTCGACTTCTACCCAGATACCATCTTCTTCTTCCTTGGCGCTCTAACACCGTAACATCAACCCCCGGCGGCAAAAGCGCCGTCCCGGCTCTTTTCACAATGAGGTGGGCGAGAGGTATGACTTCAGGCGTGCGACGTGGACGACGTCGGAAGATGCGGAAGACGTGGTAGGGTCCAGCGGCGCGATTTCATAAGTCACTTCTGTCACTTGTCGGAGGACGCGGTAAGGACCGGAGTACTGCGATAACAGCTTTGCAGAGAGGCCAACATGTCGAGAAGGGGAGACCACAGGAGGACAAGGTCACCCGTTTGATAGTGTGCATCCCGGTGGCAATTACCGTAGCGATGCTTCTGGCGCCGCTGTAACTCGCAAAGGCGGCGATGGGTTATCTGGCGTGCCGCTTCTGCTGTAGTGACAGCGCGACGAGCATACTCATTGGATAGCTGGGCAGGGATTGGAAGGAGCGTGTCGAAAGGCAAGATGGGCTCTCTGCCATAGAGGAGATAAAAGGGGGAATATCCAGCAGTGTCATGGCGAGACGTGTTATATGCGAACGTCACAAAGGGAAGTGCAGCGTCCCAGTCGCGGTGGTCGGTCGAAACATACATAGCGAGCATGTCAACGATTGTCCGGTTGAAACGTTCAGTGAGACCGTTTGTTTGGGGATGGTAGGCCGTAGTAAGCTTGTGTTTTGTGGTGCAAGAACGAAGTAACTCATCGATTACTTTTGACAAAAAGTAAGATCTCGGTCCGTGAGAAGCTGGCGAGGGGCGCCGTGATGTAAGATGACATCCTGAATTAAATAGTCCGCGACGTCTGTAGCGCAAGTGGTCGGGAGAGGTCTCGTGATGGCGTAACAGGTCGAATAATCAGTAGCCACGGCAATCCATCTATTTCCTGTGATGGATAGAGAGAAAGGACCGAGAAGGTCGAGACCAACACGGAAAAAGGGATCTGCCAGTATATCTATGGGCTGAAGGAGCCCGGCAGGGTGTACAGCTGGCTTTTTCCGGCGTTGGCACGACTCGCAGGAAGAGACGTAGCGGCGGACGTAGCGGTAGAGGCCGGGCCAGAAAAAGACGTTGTCGCACACGTTCATACGTACTAGCAACACCAAGATGGCCTGCTGTGGGAACGTCATGGAGTTGCTGGAGCACGGAGGAGGGAAGATGAGTGGGAACTACAAGTAGTAGTTCCGGTCCCACGGGGAGCATATTCCGGCGATATCAGATGCCGTCTACCACAACGAACTGTCGAAGCCAACGGTGCCGGCGAGGCAGAATGCAGGCGGCTGATGATGTCTCGTAGAGCCGCGTCACGCCGCTGCTCGTCAGCCGTGTTGGCGAAAGCGGACAGCGAGAAAATGCAAATTGACTCGTCCTCCGATGCAGTATTTGGTGCGTCGACGGGGTACCGGGACAGGCAGTCGGCGTCTTGATGTAGTCGGCCGGACTTGTACACTACAGTGTACGTGAATTCGTGAAGACGTAGAGCCCAGCGACCCAGGCGGCCTGTCGGATCCTTGAGCGTAGACAGCCAGCATAGGGCGTGATGGTCGGTGGTAACGGTGAAAGGACGTCCATATAATTAAGGGTGGAATTTACTGACTGCCCATACAAGCGCAAGGCACTCGCGCTCGGTAATAGAGTAATTACGCTCAGCTGGGGAAAGGAGCCTGCTGGCGTCAGCAAGAACTCTATCATGACCAGCTTGACGTTGGGCTAAAACAGCGCCATTCCGTAGCCACTTGCATCGGTGCGGACCTCAGTAGGAGCGGACGCGTCGAAGTGGGCGAGAACTGGCGGAGTGGTGAGCGACGTAATGAGCCGTGAGAACGCGAAGGCTTGCTCAGGTGCCCAGAAAAACGGAACGTCTTTCTTAAGGAGATCAGTCAGAGGGCGGGCAATGTCAGCGAAGTTTTTTACAAATCGTCGGAAATAGGAATATAATCCTACAAAGCTGCGGACGTCCTTGACGCACGTCGGCACAGGGAAGTCAAGGACAGCACGAGCTTTGTCCGGATCAGCGCGGACGCCAGAAGAATCAACAAGGTGGCCGAGGATGGTAACTTGGCGGCGTCCGAAGCGGCACTTCGACGAGTCGAGTTGTAGACCAGCCGCATGAAACAGTGAAAGAATGGACGGAAGTCGCACGAGATGAGTGTCAAAAGTTGGCGGGAATACAATGACGTCGTCCAGGTAACATAGGCAGATGGACCATTTAAAGCTGTGCAGAAGGGTGTCCATCATTCGCTCGAACGTGGCTGGAGCATTGCACAATCCAAACGGCATCACTTTGAACTGGTAGAGGTCGTCAGGTGTAACAAACGCGGTCTTCTCGCGGTCCAAGTCATCTATGGCGATTTGCCAATAACCGGAGCGCAGATCTATTGAAGAGAAATAGGTCGCGCCGTGGAGGCAGTCGAGAGCATCATCTATGCGCGGGAGCGGATAGACATCTTTCTTGGTGATTTTGTTTGGGTGCCGATAGTCTACACAGAAACGCCAAGTATTGTCCTTCTTCTTAACTAGGACGACAGGTGAAGCCCACGGACTCGAAGAAGGCTCAATAATGCCTTTTGTGAGCATCTTGTCGACCTCTTGTCGAATAACTTGGCGCTCTGATGGTGACACACGGTAAGGCCGCCTGTGAATCGGAGCTGCATCATCGGTATGTATGCGGTGCTTGACGTGCGATGTTTGACCTAAGGGCCGACTATAAAAGTCAAATATCTCATAGTATGTGACAAGCAGGGCACAGAGGTCGTTGACTTGGGAAGGCAGAAGAACCGAGGCAATCACCTTCGTTACTCGGTGTTAAAATGGAGATGATTGAACATTGTTCGCACTATGTGGAGCAGAGTAATCGGCAGCGGCCACGTCTGGTAAAAACGGTGATATCTCGCAGTCATGCGATGGCGATAAAGTGGCGAGAGCAATACCTTGAGGTAGAACTTGAGGGCTGCAACCGCAGTCTTGTTCGCCCTTACGCTGACAACAGTGTATGGGAAAGACACGTTGTGTGACAGCAAAACACTACGGCAGGGAGAGACCACATGGTCACCATCCGGCACAGTGGGGCACGGCTAAGCGGCGATACAGACTAGTGCTTGTGCTGGCAGGCGAACAAATTCGGCAGACGAAAGCTTGCTTTGGACTGTGTCTGGGGCGTCGGCAAAATCAGGCAGGTCGAGCTGTACAACACCGGCTGAGCAATCGATGATGACTGAATGGTCAGATAAAAAGTCCAGACCGAGAATGACGTCATGAGGACATTGTTACAGAACATGGAACAGGACAGCAGTCTGGCGGTCGGCTACGCGCCCACGTGCGTTGCACATTCCGAGCACGGCGGGTTCCTCCGTTAGCAACGCGTACAAATTGGCATTCAGGTGGCGTTAGGACCTTGTTTAGTCTTGCACGGAGGTTCGAGCTCATAATAGAGATGTGTGCGCCGGTATCAACAAGGGCAGCAACAGGTAGGTCATCCACTTCCACAGCAAGCAGGCTTTGGTACGTAGTCAGGGTGAGGAGAGGGTTTTCATGTTTGGGGTCCAATGCAGCGTTACCTCCGGGAGCTGCATCGGTCAGTTTTCCGATAAGGAGCGTCCAGATGGGCGAGGAGATGTGTAGCGACGGGGCAGAGGTGAGCGAGAGTGATGGTCGTGATCATGCGGGGAGGGCGAACGGCTGGAGCGTCGGACTGATGTGGTAGCTTCACCGGATCTTCCATTGTCAAGAGTTGCGAACTGCATGGGCCGGTTGTCATCACGTCAATATGCTCCGAACGAGCGAGACCAAAAGCATTGATTGCGAGAGTACCGGGAGGTATGTCCGACACCATGACAACGGAAGCAGATCGGTTTGTTGTCCGGCGTCCTCCACTGGGCTGGGTCACGATAACGACGAAAAGTTGCCGGTGTTCGCGAAGGGAATGGCATAGGACTAGCAGGCGGCTGCATGAGCGAACACACAGGCTGCAGTCCTACATTAGCAAGCTCCTCCCGTACAACAGTTTTAATTAACGAAATCGTTGGTCGAGGGTCTTCGGAAGGGCGCGTCAGGAAGGATGGCGGGGACGCCGCCTCTATTTCGCGTCGCACAATGCGGACTACGCTGTCCGTAGTAAGGGGCTGACTGGGCGGCTGCTGAACGTCTTCACAAGATTATGTCGCGGCAGTGTTCGGAAGCCGCACGAATTGTTGGGCGATGCGGCGACTTGTCAATTCTTCAAAACGCCGGGATTCCTTGATGATGTCGTCTGTGCTTGAGCAGTCTTTGGACACCAGCAGATTGAAAGCGTCATCTGCAATGCCTTTGAGAACATGGCTCACCTTGTCTGCCTCAGTCATGTTGGCATCGACCCTACGGCAAAGGGCAAGAACGACAAGTATGTAGCACACATACGATTCGGTTGAAGTTTGCGCCCGGCAGGAGAGATCTTTCGAAGCGGCGCGCTGGCGGCTGGCAGATCTACCAAACAAGTCACGAAGCTTCTCCTTGCAGGCGTCCCAGCTGGTAAGATCCTCATCGTGAGACTGAAACCAGACGCCCGCTGTGCCACAGAGGTAGGAGATGACATTGGCGAGCATCAGTGTGGGGTCCCACCGATAATGCGCTGCAACACGCTCGTACTTCGCAATCCAGTCGTCAACGTGAACGCCATCGGCACCACAGAAGTTTCCCGGATCGCGCGGCTGCGCCAATACGACAAGCTGTGCCTTAGTTGTCGAACTCGCGGTTGGAGAACAGGAGGCAGTGTCTCCTTCCGTTGACATGACGGAGCTGCTCAGGACACGTGCACTGCGAAGTTTCGTCTTGCGTCGTACCCAGCATCTCCACCAAAATGGTACAAATATATTTACAAGGTATTTACAGAAGGTGAATAACCAAGCAGCCAAAATTGTGGTTGTTGCTCGAAGCACACACTTCGTCGACTTCTACCCAGATACCTTCTTCTTCTTCCTTGGCGCTCTAACACTGTAACAATACTGTTACGAGCCACACAGAACCTTAAGCGGGTCTTTTAATGCGTAGCGATGGGCCGAGGCTTCAGTCCGTGGCGATGGCGCTCAGAACTTCGTTCTTCTCTTCCCTCCTTTGCACTTCCTCTGTTTTTCGCTCGTGTTGCTAATAACCTAACATTTCTCCTCTCCCAGACGAAGCCCTCCGGGCGAGTCAGTCTTGCTTCCGTTCGGTGAAAGGCTTCAGACGGGCAACATGCGTCACGTCAGTCTTCGAAGAGCGGCGACCACTTGAAGTGAGGCGTGCGATCTTATAGTTGACCTCGCTTAAACGCTCAAGAATTACGTATGGTCCTGCGTAGTCCGCGAGCAGCTTCTGACACAAACCACGTTTACGCATCGGTGTCCACAACCACACGAGATCACCGGGAGAATAGGAAACATTTCGGTGTCGTCGGTCGTAGCGACTTCTGGAGTAGTCTTGGGAGGCCAGCGTACGTAATCGTGCAATTCGGCGGGCCTCCTCCGCACGACACAATGTTTCCACCACAGACGAATCTTCATGGATCACAAAAGAAAACATGGTATCGAGCGTATGACGAGGTGGGCGAGCGTAGAGAAGGTAAAAAGGGCTATATCCTGTCGTCTCGTGTTTCGCTGAGTTGAAAGCGTACGTCATGAACGGCAGCACTTCATCCCAGTTTCTGTGGTCTGAAGCGACGTACATGGACAACATGTTAATCAATGTTCGGTTAGTGCGCTCAGTCAGGCCATTTGTTTGTGGATGATACGCGGATGAGTGTCTGAACTTAGAGGCACACAAACGAAGTAATTCTTCTACGACATCGGCTGTGAACTGGCGACCACGGTCACTTATTATCACGCGAGGCGGCCCGTGTCGGAGTATGACCGAATGAAGGAGAAAGTCGGAGACCTGGGCTGCGGTGGCGGAAGTGAGCCCTGCCGTCTCGCAGTAACGTGTCAAGTAGTCAGCACACACTATTATCCACCGGTTTCCTCTTGATGAACGCGGAAACGGTCCGACCATATCAATGCCGACTTTTTCAAAAGGGGTACTAGGGGGCTCTACTGGTTGTAAGTGACCGGCTGGAGCTGAAGTGGGTCGCTTGTGACTCTGACATTGCGCGGAACTGGCACCGTAGAGTTGAATCGTTTTTCTCATTTGAGGCCAATAAAATCGATCTCTGGTGCGGCTAAGTGTCCGTGCTGTGCCAAAGTGACCAGAAGTTGGATCATTGTGCGTAGTACGCAGAACGGATGCTTGGAGAGATTGCGGAACCACCAGCAATAAGCGAGCACCAGTCGTGGACAGGTTCCTCTTGTAGAGGAGACCATCTCGGATGCAAAATCGGTCGTCACTAAGATCGCCTTGCGAATCAGAGAAAAGGCTTTTCAAGCTTGGGTCTTTGCGCTGCTCGGCGGCGAACGTCGGGAAAGTCAGGCGACCGGACGGCCATAAGGTGGTCAAAGTTCTCAGCTTCAGAGTCTGTTGTACATAATGGCATCCTAGAAAGGCAATCCGCGTCAGCATGGCGACGGCCGCTCTTGTAAGAGATAGTAAAGACATACTCTTGCAGGCGCAGAGCCCATCGCGCCAGGCGACCGGAAGGGTCACGAAGGTTGACCAGCCAGCACAGGGAATGGTGGTCGGTGACGATGGTGAACGGTCGACCGTAGACATACGAGCGAAACCTCTGCACGGCAAAGACCACCGCTAAGCATTCCTGTACAGTTACGGTATAATTTCGCTCGGGCTTGCTTAATGAACGGCTCGCGTAAGCGACGACGTGTTCTCGGTTATCTGAGCGCTGAACGAGAACGGCACCGATTCCAATTCCACTGGCGTCCGTGTGAATTTCTGTCGGAGACGAAGGATCAAAGTGGCGAAGTATTGGATGCGTGGCTAACAGGAACTTCAGTTGGCGGAATGCTGCAGCACAATCAGGCGTCCACTTGAACGCGGTGTCCTTGCGTAAGAGGCATGTCAGGGGGTGAGCTACATCCGCGAAACCGGGTATGAACCGCCGGATGTAGGAGCATAGCCCGAGGAAGCTACGGAGCTGTTTCACTGACTTAGGCTGCTCGAACGCTTCAACGGCAGCCGTCTTCTGCGGATCAGGTCTAATGCCGTCCTTATCAACGAGATGTCCCAGCACAAACGTTTGGCGTTCGCCAAAATGGCATTTGTTTGAGTTTAGCACGAGACCAGCGTTCTTAATGCAGTTGAGCACAATGTCCAGACTAATGTTATGCTCTTGAAATGTACGTCCAAAAATTACTACGTCATCCAGGTAGCACATACAAATCTGCCATTTTAAACCACGCGGAACAGTGTCCGTGAATCTTTCAAAGGTCGCAGGCGCATTGCACAATCCAAACGGCATGACGTTGAACTCGTATAGTCCATCAGGCGTGACGAATGCCGTTTCAGGGGCGAAGCTCCTCTTAGTCTAACCTTGTCACGCGTCAGGCGTCAGGCGTAACCCGCGTGCCTCCCGGCGCGTGCCTCTGCTGTCTTGTGATAGAGAGAGAGAGACAGAGAGAGAGCGAAAGGCGCGCGTTGGCTATGGAAACGCTCTTTCTTAGAGGAACGCTGTACCAGCTCGCAAAGAAGGAGAACGCGCCCTCACCCGCGAGAGACAAGGTTGGCGCAGGCAGCGTCTCCTAGCGAATTTCTTGATTGAGAAATACCGACTGTCGCGTTGGAGAAGCGTTCACCGGCAACCCATATATATATATATATATATATATATATATATATATATATATATATATATATATATATATATATACACATGCAGGCACTGGATCTTGACTTGCAATGAAGTGCCGGTGGGACATTTCACTTGTGCATAGTTGAACCATGAGGATTCGTAGCGTGCACGTCAGCTAAAATCCGGAACTCGGCACGATGTACGATGAACCTCCCGAGCTTCGCCCACTCATCATTCACTCCGTGGATATCCTGTAATTTTTAGGGGCGAAGCTCCCCTTAGTCTAACCTTGTCACGCGTCAGGCGTAACCCGCGTGCTGGGAGGCACGCGCTCGCCCTCGGCGTTCGCTTCGGCGCGTGCCTCCCGGCGCGTGCCTCTCTCTCTCTCTCCCGGCGCTGCCTCCCGACGCGTGCCTCTGCTGTCTTGTGTGAGAGAGAGACAGAGAGAGAGCGAAAGGCGCGTGTTGGCTATGGGAACGCTCTTTCTTAGAGGAACGCTGTACCAGCTCGCAAAAAGGAGAACGCGCCTTCACCCGCGACATTCAACGTTGGTGCAGGCAGCGTCTCCTAGCGAGTTTCTTGATTGAGAAATACCGACTGCTCGCGTTGGAGAAGCGTTCATCGGCAACCCATATATATGTATATATATAGGCACTGGATCTTGACTTGCAATGAAGTGCCGGTGGGAGATTCAACTTGTGCATAGTTGAACCATGAGGATTCGTAGCGTGCACGTTAACTAAATTGATCCGGAACTCGGCACGACCTACGATGAACATCCGGAGCTTCGCCAACTCATCGTCATTCACACCGTGGATATGCTGCGGATTTTTTAGGGGCGAAGCTCCTTAAAGCGGCACCCGTTCGTCCCTCGTCGTAGTCGTAGTAGTGCGTAACCAGTCTTACGCTTTGACCTCCAAGGTGGTGCCGGTGGGAGATTTCTCCTGTGCGTTGTTGAACAATAAAAAAAATTCGCAGCGTGCGCGTTAACTAAAAGCCGAATTCTTCTGTCTCTCATTCCCCATTAGCAGCCATTGGCATGTTCCAGTAGGAAACGTTAGTAGAAGTAGAAGTCTTAAAAGCCCACTTCTGCTGTCTCTCATTCCCAGTAGCACCCATTGTTTACCTCCAAGGTAGTGCCTGGTGAGATTTCTCCTGTGCGTGATTAAACAATAAAAATTTTTGTTCAAAACGCCGTTGATTGATGAAATAAACCAACGAAAGACGCCAGATGTTTTCTAAAAGCAAAACGAAAAGAAGCCAGATGTTTCTAAAGCAAAACGAAAAGACGCCAGCTGCTTAACGAAAGACGCCAGATGTTTCTAAAGCAAAACGAAAAGACGCCAGCTGCTTAACGAAAGACGCCAGGTAAAGCAATGGTTTTCATCTGCAACCAGTGCAAGAACCACTTAGCTTACATTTCACCGACCACAAAGCGGTCATAATGAAAGGACAACGAAAACCAGCAATAAAAGTTTGATAAAACATTTAATCAATCGTTTCACGTCATTTTTATCGGGCGAATTAACGGAAGAAATTTCACGGTTTAACCGATGATTACTTCCAGGAGCTTCGCCCAATCTCATCATCATTCACCTCGTGGATCTGCCGTCAATTTTTTTTGTCTCTAAAGTGCTTGTTATTGTTTCACTATGCTCTTTCTTATTGGTTTTAGATTAGGAGTGTGGTGTTGTGTGACGAAATGGCTTTATCCTTGATTAAGCTCTAGGAGGCTTTGCCCAATTGAGTCAGCTAAAAGAGATCTGAAATATCATTAAGAGAAAGAACTTGCTATCACAAGCACCTCTCCGCGAACCCCGAAGCACCTCGTGCCTATTTTATACCCGCAGCCGGTGACCTATGGCGTATTCGATCGGTGCAGTGGAGTTCGCGTTTTAGATGAAGCCGAAAATTCTAGCTGTTTGCTTTCAGTGCCAATTGAAATTGGCAGTTGGGGATATGTGTAATCATATCTTTGTACTAACGCGTAAAATCCCACCAGTTGTTATCGCGGTTACGATGTGCTTCATTAGGGCAAAATTCCAACTTGCCTTTGCTCTTGTAACTTGTTTGTGCGCTCATGTGCATCTACTGCCTCCAGGAATCCATGCCAGTGTTCGGGTGCTCTTCATGCGGGTGCTCTTCGTGGTTCTTTATACACTAAGCCAGATCACTGATGTTGCTTAACGCCAACAATACGCATATTTGTTTCACTACATACGAGATATACCGCTTCGCCTTGCTGCGTGCAAACAGCACCAAGGAAACTATATCATGCCTGTCATGGCAATAGACAACAGCGGACAAAAAAATTGCCCGGCAATCCACCCTGTGAAGGTCGTTGGAAAGCGAAGCTTTTTACGCCACCCTCACGGTGACGGCGAGAGCTGCTGGGTTTTGCCTACGACGCTGTTGAGCGAGACGATTTTGTTCTTTCCGGCGAGCCTTATACTCACGCTCTTCTTCGGCAGTCTTTACTTTCCGTGGTCTACCCATAGTGGGGATGTCTAGAAATGAACCGAAGCAGTTACTAGGCTGGAAGGGTTTCGAATGACGTCAACCCTCTTTCAAGCAGCTGCATAAGTTTTGTAACAGCTGCAATCTAATCTTACGGACCGCGTCGAGCCTGTTTCCGTTGTTTGCCCGGAGCCCTTATCATCCATGATGTTGGCTCATCACTTTGAAGCTTGTTTTGAAGCTCGCTAGAAGACACTAGACGCCAGAAGCTCGCTGGAAGACATCTAACGTAAAAGTGCCTTGACTTCTCTGCATGGGCCGTAGGCACTATTTATATATAAAAAAAATTAACAGCATCTTCCCAAAGGGAACCCTGATGGGATGCGAAGTACCCGCGTTAGCCCCGTTCAACCCGTGACACCACCCATGCGCAACGCTGCTGCTTCGCATCCCATCAGGGTTCCCTTTGGGAACATGGTGTTAATTTTCTCCGATATATAGACCGTGGCGACCGAGGCGACGGTGGCGATGACGGCGACAGCGATGACGGTAGCGGCGGTGGAAGAAGAGGAGGAGGCGGCAGCTGCAGGGTGCTGCGGCGAGCGCGCGGCAGGCGAGGGAGAGAGTGACGTCAACGCGCAGCTGCGGCGTGACCCACTTGGCACCGCTCCAACACCTGCGGCGAGGGGAGCGCGTTGCGGCGCGTTCGTACGGACGCTCGGAGGGACAGGGTTACACAGGCTAGTCAAAGAGCTGCTTCGCATATAAAAGTACATGTATGCTGGTCTGCTTCTGCTCCCGACATACCTGGTTCAAGTACAAATACGTCGCGTAAATTCATTGGATGTTCGGTCTGGTTCTCTTTTACGTTACCATCATGGGCTGCTCTGCTTGATAAATAGGGAGTTTGAGAATTGGGGCCCCAAGGAGCTTGGGGACCCAAGAATCTTGCGACCAGCGAGGGCGCATGCGTAGAACCGAAGCCGATCTTGGGCTCTTGCGTTCGTGTTGACCCAAGGCGTGTTGGTACTGTTACGTTTGGCCGAGAGGGGCTCCAAGCCGGGTAGAAGAAGACGCCGTGGGAACGAAAAATGAACGTTTTAATGCGGCATGCTAGCCGAAAGAAGGTGAACAAAGAAGTGCCCCACGGCGTGGTCTGCTGTCCTTTTTGAAGGCACGCCGAGATAACAGGGGGGCGGTGAAAACACAGCAACGCACATGCGCTGTACCATAATATTGTACCGAACAGTTGAGCGAGACATCGGCATGCATCGGTGCTGGCAGATAAGCGATGCGGGGCGCAAAACGCAACAGCCCCTCCCCACGGAAGAGCACCGAGGAGGAACAGAACGTCCGCACACGAAATGTCGTTGCCAAGGGCTCATCGAAGGTTTCGACGAAACGGCACTTTCGGTGGATTCACCAGTTCAGCTGTGTGCACGCTTGACGGGTTCCGAGGTGCACAGAAACGCCAAAGCACTCGGCGCCCGATGTCTTCCAGGATCAGGCGACGGGACCTCTATCCTCCGAGGTCGGACGACTAGGTGCAGTAGTTTCAGAGACGAAGAAAGTCCCTCACGGACGTGCAGTGTCCGGCTCTTGGGTAGGCCAAAGTGCGAAACCGTTGAGGAGCGCATGGCGTGGCAGAAGACTGCAGGCGTCCTAGACTACCCCAAACTCGGGCCAGGATCCTGGGAATAGGCGAAACGGCAAGCACCCCCGAAAACACCACAAACAACCGTCGAGTGCGGCCAGGCCAGACTCTTACACGCAGACTGTTTTGGGAACTTTCCAATCGGAAACAAAACTTACTGTCGAGGACTTGCGACAGTTACAGTTGCAAGTGAATGCAGAATCAAGGCTTTTGTGCCGCTACGCTGACAGGCGCCGAGGGAGAAAAAGCCCTGCTCAGGCCATCCGCATTTGCATGCAGCGCTCCCTTCTCATGCTTAACCGTAAATGCGTATGGTTGCAAACTGAGGCTCCAACGCAACAACCTGCCATTTTTGTTGGACATCTGTCGAAGCCAAATAAGCGGTTGATGATCTGTTATGAAAATGAATTCTGTACCAGCCAGATAACAGGAATGTTTTTCCACAGCCCAAACGAGGCACGCGCATTCTTTTTCTATGGTACAGTAAGCCTGTTCTCGGGCAGACAGCTTTCGGCTCACGTACAGAATGGGATGCTCATGCCCGTACTTGTCTTCCTGACTTAAAAGTACACATATCCCTTTTTCGCTTGCGTCACACTGCACAAGAAAGGGTTTCGAGTGGTCTCGGCTCGCCAGGACGGGCTTGGAGGTGAGAGCGCCCTTCAAAGAATTAAAGGCAATTACTTTCGGTTGGTCCCATTGTATACAGTTAGGAGCTTCCTTCTTTAGCGCGTGTGTAAGTGGGCTGGCAACCTGGGTGAAACACTTGATATAGTGTTGGTATTAGCCAACCATTCCTAAAAAAGAACGGAGTTCCGTTTTTGTTCTTGGCTGAGGAAAGTTATTGATTTGGCAGAACCTTTAATTCAACTGGGCTTCGATGTCCTCGACCTAACCTGTGACCTAGTTAGTCGACTTCTGAGCGACCTAACTTACACTTCTGTGCTTTTAAAGTAAGGCCAGCCTTGCCTAGCCTAATTAAAACTTCACGCAGATGGTTTACGTGCTCCGGCCAAGTATTCGAAAATACTGCGATGTCGTCAAGATAGGGTAGTGCAAATGCCTCCGCCCCAGCTAGCACTTCATTCATTAGTCTTGAAAAGGCGAAGGGGACATTTTTAAGCCCAAACGGAAGAACCAAGGGCCGGAAGGTGCCTAAAGGAGTCACGAAGGCAGCCAATTCACTCGCTCGCTCAGTAAGCGGCACCTGCCAGTACCCTCGCACCAAATCCAGCATAGAGATGAACTTAGCTTTGCTCACCTTTTCAAGACAATCTCCTACGTGCGCCAAAGGGTACACTTTGTTAACAGTCAGCGAGTTAAGCTTTCGGTAATCGATACACGGCCGCGGTTCTTTACCGTTAGTCTCGACAATTATCATAGGGGACATGAAGCTTCCCTCAGCTCGTTCAGCCACTTTAAGCGCCAGCATTTGATCGACCGCCTCCCTCATCAATTTTTCTTCGCGCGGTGAACATCTGTAGGCTTTACATCGCTTGCTGCTTTGCGACGTTGGACTGTCCGCTTCAGCTGTTAGTTCAATATCGTGAGTCATCAAAGTGGTCCGGCCGGGCACCTTTGAGAACACTTGTTTGTGCTCAGCTGTCAAATTTGTCAAATCTTCGAGCTGGCTCTCGCTTAGAGCAGCACTGTCTGCTGTCAAATTAAGGATTTATTCAACAGAAAAACAAGTCGTATCACGGGGAACGTCTGGAAGTTCGGCTGCTACTTCTTCGGGTTGATTTAACAACAAGTTCACAGTCTGCACGCGCTCTACGTAGGGTTTCATGAGGTTGCAGTGATAGATATGCACTTCCTTCCTTCGACCTGGCAGCTTAACAACGTAGGCTGTGTCTGAAAGCTTGTGTGGTATCGTTCCGGGGCCTTCCCAGTGCACTTGCAACTTATTAGCTTTTGAAGTATGCAACATTAACACTTTTTGCCCTTCGTGAAACTGGCGCACACTGCTGTCGTAGCGTTTTTTTTTTTTTTTTGCTTTTGCCTGAGCTTCAAGCCTATTAGCTTCCACCAGAGCCTGCGTGTCGTACAAGCGCTGCAGTACGTTGCAAACGTACTCGACCACAGTCGGATCGCTACCTTCCTCTTCCCAGTTCTCACGAACTAGCCTAAGCGGGGAGCGCAGCGCCCTTCCGTATACAAGCTCTGCTGGGCTGAAACCTGGTGATTCATGTGCCACTGAACGTAAAGCAAATAGCATAGCTGGTAACGCCATGTCCCATTCTTTGTTCTGTTCGTAACACAAAGCCCGCAGTATCCGCTTCATTACAGAATGAACCCTCTCTACACTGTTGCTTTGCGGGTGTTGAACGGAGCTATGGTGTATCTTGATGCCACACCTGTTAAGAAACGCGGTTGTTAACTCGGTTGTGAAGACACTTCCAAGATCCGACTGTATTTCACTCGGAAAACCCACACGGGAAAATATTAACATTAGGGCATCTACTACTTCTGTCGATGCAAGACAACGCAGCGGTACTGCCTCGGGGAATTTCGTTGCCGGGCACACCATTGTCAAGAGATTTTTATCCCGACTTCGTCACCGGCAAGGGTCCCACAATGTCAATTACAACACGATGAAATGGCTCAGTGATAATAGGAACTGCCATCATAGGGGCCTTGCGTTTCTCGTTTGGTCTCCCAGTCCGCTGACAAACGTCACAACTACGAACAAATTCCTCCAGCTCTTTAAAACAGCCCGGCCAGTAATACTCACTCAGCAGCCTTGCTTTAGTCTTGTTAATTCCGAGATGACCGGACCAGCCTGCTCGATGGGAAAGTTCTAGAATGTTCTCGCGGTACTTTAGAGGGACCACAATTTGATCAGCGCTTCCACCTTTCTTGCCATGGAACTCGCCCCCCCCCCCCCCCCCCCCCCCGGTACAAAATGCCCTTTTTCTCAAAGAACGAACCACCGCCCGTGTCTTTCTTTGCAACGCTTTGGCGGCATTTTGTCAGGGTTACGTCTTTTTTCTGTTCCTCGATCAACGTGGCTTTATCGACAGAAGATAACGCCTGAAAATCGAGGCTCGTGGGTGGAATGACACTCGTGGCCTGTTCACTTTCGTCCTGGGCGGATTCGTGCGTGTCTGAGCGTGGATCACCGCTGTTATCTGATAGACCTCGTTTTTGATCCTGGGCACTGACAACGCGTGTAGTGGGCTCTTGGTGAGCGTTAGTTTCCCTCGTCATTGACCGCGTGACGACCATAACAGGGTTCATGTCAAGGGTGACACCTGATTTCAGCTGTTCTTTTGCCGTTCTGTTGGATAATAAATATGGACACCGTGGCAATACGCTATCCGAGACTGCTGCTTCGGTCTTAATTTCACCGAACGAACCTTTACTTTTGCTACTGGCAAGCTACGAGTGCCTTCTTCCAAGGCTTGCCTTAAGCATACGTAATCCCCTGTGAAGTTTGCAGTGTTAACTAGGGATGAGTGGACCATGTCATACGTCGCACCTGCGTCGCGCAAGATCTTACATTCCCGGCCGTTGATTCCATGTCATGTAGGTAAGGTTGCAGCAAATCTTCGCCCTGCCCCATAACGAACTGTATCGGCGATACTTTCGGAACGAGAGACCCCGTGGCTACGCGTCCTGGTTTCTGGCATTTGAAACACAATAGGCTTTCGTGCCTCACAAGCTTTACTTAGGTGTGAGTCTACGGGCTCTTGCTTTGCAGTGCTCTCCGACTTAATTCCTTCGGTTCCGCTGTAGAGCCACGTGCGCCACGCATGTTTCTTTCTGCGTCAAAAGAACGGCGTTTTGCGCAGTAGTCATCTGCATACTCTGCTGCCTTGCGGGCCGTCCTCACGTCTGGCTTATCGAGAATCCACTCTTTTAGCTTTTCTGGAAACGAACAAAACTGCTCTAGGCAAATTTCCTCAAACATTCTAGCCTTGTCATCGAATGCTTCGGCACCTTTTAGCCAATTTTCTTGGAAGCTTGCTAGCCTGTACGCAAATTCCGAGTAGCTCTCGTTCGGCTTTTTAACCGATTTTCTAAACCTCAATCGGAAAGCTTCAGGCGACAACTTGTACTTTGCTAACAAGGCCCTTTTTACGTCCTCGTAACATTCCGCTTCTTCTGCAGTCAACCGAGCTAGAATTTTTGCGGCATCTGCCGGCAACAAACTGCGAAGTCTTTGAGGCCATGACGTCAGCTCAAAGCCCATTCTTGTGCAAGTGCGCTCAATGTTTGTCAAAAACAGCCCCAATTCACTACCAATAACAAAAGGCTGCAGAAAACCTCTCATGTCATAATTGAAGGTTTTCGGCTCGGCCGCCGTGGCCGGAGTTTGCTTTAGCTGCTCCAACTGGCATTTCTTTAGTTCCTCCTCCCTTTCTCTCACTTGGCGTTTCCTTTGCACTTCGTCAACTGCTTCAGCAATTTCGTCGGCTTGCACCCCACAGGCTAAACTTTTGCCCACAATTTCGGGTTTCCGAATAGTTTTGCTAACTTCCACGCCGAGCTATTCTGCTACGGCCAACAAATCTACTTTTAGCAAGCTATTCAAATCCATGTTCGAGACTGTAACTGTGGCAAAAGTCCTCTCTAGCCGCCTTCCTATTTCCCTGAGTGCAAATTATAACACTCGGCGTACCAGAGTACAAAGCCAAAGCCTCACCGACTGCCGCCGCAGAGCTCCCGGGGGTCCGCCATCCCACCTGCTGCCACCAGCTGTTACGTTTGGCCGAGAGGGGCTCCAAGCCGGGAGAGGAAGACGCCGTGGGAACGAAAAATGAACATTTTAATGCGGCATGCTAGCCGAAAGAAGGTGAACGAAAAAATGCCCCACGGCGTGGTCTGCAGTCCTTTTTGAAGGCACGCCGAGATAACAGGGGGGCGTGAAAGCAGAGCAACGCACATGCGCAGTAACATAATATTGTACCGAACAGTTGAGCGAGACATCGGCATGCATCGGTGCTGGCAGATAAGCGATGCGGGGCCGAAAACGCAACACTACACTATAGTGTAGGGTCACCTCGTGCGCGACTAGAAAGCCAAAAAAGAAAGAGCCGTACGAGCCGCAGTCATCCAAATCCATTGGCTATCCGTCTGCTCAGATGCTAGAGACGTGCGGGAAGACGCGCGGGAAGAATACGCAATCTGTAATAGTACAAAGATTTCGTTGAGTATATCTTATTTTTTTTCTCCTCCTTAGACTACACTTCGTTTTCTTTCTTTTCGTTTGTTTAAAACGTTTCTGTTGTTTTCACCTTTCAAGCAGACTTTTTTTTGTCACTTGTGGCGTTCCGTGCGTTTGACCCAACGCAGCCTGCGTTTGACCCAATTCTCAAACTCTGCTGATCCTCCGAACGCAAGAGCAACCTACGCAACGCAGCTTGGGGACCCAGCGTCTTGGGCTCCCTAGTTCTCAAACTCTCTAATGACTGAAGTTGTTCTTGCGAACAACGCCGTATGCAGGCAGTGAGAAGTAACTGTTATGAACTATGGGGCCTCCTACACACTGTAGGGTAAATTTACGGACACGAATGTTCCTGCGTTTAGTCGCCATAATAATGCAGCCCTCGCTTAGGAGTATCGAAATCGCGTCCTCGAGCTTTGCAGCGGTGTCTGCAAAGCAAGTACGGCAGCTGAATAATTCGAACGAAAAGCACGACTGTCATAAGCTGCACAGATATGATCTAGTGTGCTTATTGATTAGATGATCCTGATGTATGATACACGACATTATAAAAAATCCGCGCATATCCACGGAGTGAATGATGACGAGTTGGTGAAGCTCCGGAAGTTCATCGTAGATCGTGCCGAGTTCCGGATTAATTTAGTTAACGTGCACGCTACGAATCCTTATGGTTGAACTACGCACAAGCGCAATATCCCGCCGGCACTCCATTGCAATTCAAGATCCAGTGCCTATATATATATATATATATATATATATATATATATATATATATATATATATATATATATACGGGTGGCCGGTGAATGGTTCTTCAGCGCGAGCAGTCGGCATTTTTTCAATCAAGAAACTCGCTAGAAGACGCTGCCTGCGTCAGCGTTGTCTCTCGCGGATGAGGGCGCGTTCTCGTCCTTTGGGAGCTGGTACAGCGTTCATCGAAGAAAGAGCGTGGGTGGTAGTGGTAGTGAGAAATAAGCGTAAGGAAATGCGTTCATCGAAGAAAGAGCGTGGGTGGTAGTGGTAGTGATTATAGTAAGGAAAAGACGCTTATTTCTGCACTCGGCTGCCACCCAAAATACGCGGGTTCGATCCCGGCCGCGGCGGTCGCATTTTCGATGGAGGTGAAAATGCCAGAGGCCCGTGTAGTGTGCGTTGTCAGTGCACGTTAAAGAACCCCAGGTGGTCTAAATTTCCGGAGCCCTCCACTACGGCCTTTCTCTCCTCTCTATCTCTTTCACTCCCTTTCCCCTACCCCCACGGACGCTTAGCCGTGCTCCCTACATGGGCTGCGGAAATTAGCGTCCTTTCTTAACCGAACCACAATCAATCATCATCATCATTTCTGGAGCCCAAACTGGGAGCACGGCGCCGCGTATTGGGGAGCGGGTAATGGGAAATAAAGAGGACAGAAAGGTAATGAAAGATGAGCGCTGTGCCTTGTCAGTGCACGTTAAATAAGCCCAGGTGGTCTAAATTTCCGGAGCCCTCTACTACGGCCTTTCTCTCTATCTCTTTCACTCCCATTCCCCCCTACCCACGGACGCTTAGCCGTGTTCCCTACACGGGCTGCAGAAATTAGGGTTCTTTCCTAACCAAACCGAACCACAATCAGGGTTCGCTCAACGCTGCAGAAGTAAGCCGGCGGAAAGGGGAGGCGCGGGAGGGCAACCCGGGCTCAGCGGTAGGCTGCGATACCCGTCTAATCTATGAAGTTCAGCAGAGTCTTAAGCGCTGGTAGATGGGGGCGAGTCGGGAACAGCAAGTGATGGAGTGTGGTGCTGGAAGTCCCTGCCTCCGGTAGGCTTTCATGACCCTCGAACGTTCCTGTGCAAGTCCGGGACAGGCACAGAGGAGGTGTTCGAGAGTCTCAGGATCCCCGCAGCGGGTGCAGGCTGGAGAGGCGCAGAGGCCCTTGGCGTGTCGGCGGGCTGCTGTCCAGATGCAGCCACTCTGCAGTCGCAGGAGTGTGGCCCTGGCCCTCCTCGTAAGGCCCTTCTCGGGAAGTGGCTTGGTGCCGTGCCCGCTTGCCACCCTTGGGTCAGGGTGAATCGAGACGAGGAGGCGCTGGAGGCGGGCCTGGGAGTAGTCCCTCGCCGCCACTGCCTGGGTCAGCGGGACACTAGGGAGGTGGGCAGCTTTCGCAAGTGTTGCCAGCTATGCCCACGTGCGAGGGCAGCCAGTGGAAGGAGACGGACACTCCGGTAGCAGCAAGGGCCTCAAATTTCGTCGCCAGGAGGCTTCCGGTCAGCCCAGCATGTCGGTGGTTAGCCAAGGTCTGCAGCGCCGCCTTGCTGTCGCAGAGGATAGCAACCGGTTCTTCAGGGATATCCTCCGCCAGTAGATCTGCAGTCAGATGGAGTCCCGCCAGCTCCGCGGCTGTGGAGCTTGCAGGGAAAGGCAGCCGGCACTGCCTGCTGCTGGCCCTGGCAGTGATGACGCATGCTGCTGCTGCGGTCCCGTCTGGCAGCACCGATCCATCTGTGAACACCTGGAGCCGCCCCTTCGGTTGTTCCTGCAGTTTGCAGGAAGTTTCCTGCTGCAGAGCGGCCGCAGGTGTGCGTCGCTTCGTTGCCCCGTCCAGTGAGAGCTGATTGATTGATTGATTGATTGATTGATTGCGGTTCGGTTAGGAAAGGACGCTAATTTCCGCAGCCCATGTAGGGAACACGGCTAAGCGTCCCTGGGGGTAGGGTAAAGGGAGTGAAAGAGACAGAAAGGCCGTAGTGGAGGGCTCCGGAAATTTAGACCACCTGCGGTTCTATAACTTGCACTGACAACGCACAGTACACGGGCCTCTGGCATTTTCGCCTCCATAAAAAATGCGACCGCCGCGGCCGGGATCGAACCCGCGTATTTTGGGTGGTAGCCGAGTACCGTAACCACTACACCACCGCGGCGGACAGGTGAGAGTTTCCATAGTCAACGCGCGCCTTTCGATCTCTCTGTCTCTCTCTCTCTCTCACAAGACAGCAGATGGAAGAGTGAGAGAGCTCGCGCGCCGGGAGGCACGTGCCGAGTATGTATCGTAGTATGTATGGCTACATACATACTACGACATACGTACTACTACAGAGGAGGGAACGACCCACACCACAAGGAGTTTCGTCCCTAAAAGAACACCTAAAAATGCTGCCGCACATGACCTAGCTTTTTTTTACAGATGCACGGGGACATTCTCCTGCATATATCGCAAGAGCTTGTTATTTCACTTCCTTTAGAATACCCTACGAGCAATTAAGTCGGTAACCCAGGATAGCCAAAATAATTTGAGAGACACGGGCACTAAATCATGCTTGAAAAGATACATTACATGTGCAGAATGGCTCTCATTTAGGTAATGCGAAGAGTGGACTCTTGTGCTGGAAGCGAGCTGGAGTCAGTTTTCATAGTATTGTTACGAGGAAAGACGCAAGAGGCGAAGCTATGTACAGATGTATTTAGAAAGGAACGCTGATGCGCTTGGCCATGAACAAGCAGCCCGAGCAAGCCTCGCTAACACGTCCTCCTCGTTGTCTTTCCCTATTCGCCTCTTGACGGTCGGTGGCACGGGTCCGTAGCACTACCTCCCCCCCCCCCCCCCCCCGGCGTCAAAAGCGCCGTCCCGGCGTGTGGATCGTCATGGCTCCGATGGCTCCGAAACAGTGTGGTAGGCCCTGAGCCTACTGACGTGCACTGTGTCGCGGGACCCGAGAGGAGAAGGCGAGGAGGTACTCCTCGGGGCAATCTCGTAGGTTACGGGCGTCACTTGGCGGAGCACACGGTAAGGCCCTGTATACTTTGAAAGGAGCTTCTCGGAGAGTCCGACATGGCGGGAAGGGGACCACAGGAGTACGAGGTCACCAGGCGAGAAGTGTGGGTCGCGGTGCCGGACATCGTAATGATGGCGCTGTGAGGTTTGCGAAGCCTTCTGCCTAGTACGGGCGAGCTGGCGTGCATGGTCGGCCAGAGCAATGGCGTCGCGCGCGTACTCGGTCGCTGAGGTGGCCGCCAGCGGAACAGTGGTGTCAAGTGGCAGGGTCGGCTCGCGTCCATACAACAGATAAAATGGAGAAACTCCGGCAGTGTCGTGACGGGAAGAATTATACGCGAACGTAACGTAAGGCAAAGCAACGTCCCAGTCATGGTGGTCTTTCGAGACTTACATTGACAGCATGTCGGTGAGAGTTCGGTTCACACGTTCCGACAAACCGTTCGTTTGAGGATGGTAGGAGGTTGTTAGTTTATGTTTGGTGGATCAAGAGCGTAATAAGTCGTCGATAACTTTCGAGAGGAAGTTGCGGCCACGGTCAGTACGCAGCTGTCGCGGAGCGCCGTGAAGCAGGATGATGTCAAGCAGGAGAAAATCTGCGACATCGGTGGCACAACTGGTCCGAAGAGCCTGCGTGATGGCATAACGGGTGGCGTAATCCGTTGCGACGGCGATCCATTTGTTGCCGGAGGATGATATTGGGAATGGGCCAAGGAGATCAAGCCCAACGCGGAAGAACGGCTCCACGGGAATGTCTATAGGCGGGAGATAACCAGCGGGTAACACTTGAGGAGTTTTTCAACGCTGACAGGAATCGCAGACAGCAACGTAGCGTCGGATTGACCGAGCGAGGCCGGGCCAGAAAAAGCGACGGCGGATGCGGTCGTACGTGCGCGATACACCTAGGTGTCCTGCAGTGGGTGCGTCGTGAAGTTCAAAGAGTACAGTGAGACGTAGCTGTCTGGGGATCACTAGAAGTAGTTCGGGCCCGTCTGAGTGGAAGTTACGGTGGTATAGAACACCGTCTTTGAGGACGTACCGGCGTACAGAAGCGTCCTTCGGCGATGTTTGCAGACGGTCGATGAGTGCTCGAAGAGAGAGATCTCGGTGCTGTTCGTCTGCAATGTTAGTAAAGGCAGAGACAGAAAAAATGCTACTGACATCGCCGGACGTATCGTCGGGTCTGTCGACCGGGTAACGGGACAAGCAATCGGCGTCCTTGTGAAGCTGGCCGGACTTGTAGATCACCGAATAGGAATATTCTTGGAGGCGCAGAGCCCATCGGCCAAGTCGTCCTGTAGGGTCTTTCAGGGAGGACAACCAGCAGAGCGCGTGATGGTCTGGGATGACCGAAAACGATCGTCTGTATAGGTAAGGGCGGAATTTGGCGACTGCCCAAACGAGCGCCAGGCACTCGCGCTCAGTAATGGAGTAGTTGAGTGCTGATGGCGAGGGGATCCTGCTGGCGTAAGCGATAACGCGGTCGCTGCCGCGCTGTCGTTGCGCTAATACTGCACCGATACCGTGGCCACTGGCGTCGGTACGAACTTCGGTTGGCGCAGAAGCGTCAAAATGAGCCAATATGGGCGGCGTTGTAAGTAGGGGTATGAGCTGAGCGAACGCCGAAGCCTGTGGTTCGCCCCACACGAAAGGAACATCCTTCTTCAAGAGCTCAGTAAGTGGCCGGGCTATCATCGCAAAATTCTTCACAAAGCGGCGGAAATACGAACATAGCCCGACGAAGCTGCGTACATCTTTGGCACACTGGGGAACAGGGAAGTTCGTAACAGCACAGATTTTGCCTGGATCCGGTTGTACCCCGCTGGCATCTACGAGGTGCCCAAGCACGGTGATCTGGCGACGGGCAAAGTGGCAATTTGACGAATTAAGTTGCAAACCGGCTCGGCGAAAAACGTCCAGGATTGCTGACAGGCGCTCGAGGTGAGTCGTGAAGGTCGAGGAGAATACTATAATGTCGTCCAAATAGCACAGACATGTGGACCATTTGAATCATTGAAGGAGGGAGTCCATCATGCGTTCAAACGTAGCCGGCGCGTTGCAAAGACCGAATGGCATCACCTTGAATTGATATAAACCGTCAGGTGTAACAAAGACAGTTTTTTCACGGTCCAAGTCGTCGACAGCAATCTGCCAGTAGCCGGAGCGAAGGTCAATAGATGAGAAGTAACGAGCACCGTGGAGGCAATCAAGGGCTTCGTCAATACGTGGTAAGGCGTACACGTCCTTTTTTGTAACCTTGTTGAGGGCCTCGGTCACAGGGGTCGCGCTGTAGTCGCCATCAGGGACAGGTGGGTCTGAGATCAACTCAAGGTACGTCAGAGTCGAAGGGGGTAAGCGAACGTAATCCGCCGAACTGAGACGACTGGGGGCGGCGGTTCTACCTGTCCAGGTGAGGCAGGTCAAGTCGGAGGGTACCAGTTGAGCAGTCTATTAGGGCGGAATGCGCAGACAGAAAGTCCACGCCAAGAATGACATCGTCGGGGCAGCGGTCGAGTACGGTGGAAAGGACGGCGGTAGAACGATCAGCGATGCAGACTCGGGTGGTGCACATACCATTTACAGGAGCTGTCGCGCCGTCCGCGACACGGACAGCGTGCGTCGCGGCTGGGGTTACAACTTTTTTTCAGCCTTTTTCGAAGATCGGAGCTCATCACAGATATATGGGCGCCCGTGTCGACGAGAGCGCGGACAGGAACGCCGTCCACTTGTACATGAAGCAGGTTCATATTGGTCGGGATCGTCAGTAGAGGCTTTTGCGGCGTAGAGAGCAATGCAGCGGCACTTCCGGGCGCTGCACCGTCTAGTTTTCCTGTTGAGAGCGTCCGAGGGAGCTTGGAGAATATGAGCGGCCGGGCTGAGGCGAGCGTGACTGACGGCGTTGGGGTGAAGGTGATCGTGAGTATGGACGGCTGGATACAGAAGGTTGAGCGGCAGTGTAATCGGCGCGAGCTGCATAGGGATGGGAATAGCTGTTTGGTCGAGAGTACTCAGCATACATGTTCGGTTCAGGTGAGTTCCAGCAACTTCGGCAATACCGGGATATGTGCCCAATCCCACGACAGATGAATCATATCGGCTTGTCGTCAGCAGTGCGCCACTCCAGTGAATTGCGAAAACGCGGCTGGTAAAAAGGCGGTGAACGAAGTGGCGTACTACGACATGGGCGGGTGTCAGGGTGGTGCGTCGAGCAGACCGAGTGAAGTCCCATGTTGGCGAACTCCTGGCGGACAACTGCTTGTATCATATAGATCGGGACTTACGGTGTGGAGGAGGGGCTGTGCTCGAAGGACGCCGGACAAGCGGCCTCAATTTCTCGCCGCACAATCCGAGTAACGTTGCAAGCTGTGTCGTTGGAACTAGGAACATCAGCACAGGATGACGTCGCCGCTGTGTTGGGCACGCGGGCAAATTGTTGAGGGATTCGTCTGCTTTTCGCGAGTTCTAAGCGCCGGCATTCCTTGATCGCTGCATCAACCGTCGACACGTTATTAAATACAAGCAGGTTGAAGGCCTCATCTGCAATCCCTTTGAGGATATGGGCAACCTTACTTGTTCATTCATGTGCGCGTCAGCTTTCTGGCAGAGGGCCAACACGTCGTGAATCTACATCACCTAAGGCCCGCTTGACGTCTGTACACGGGTGGATAACGCCTGTTTGGCTGCAAGTTGGTCACCGTGAGAGTTTCCGAACAGCTCCCGAATATTGTCCCTGAACGCATCCCAACTGGTAAGCTCCACGTCGTGCGTTTCGAACCAGACGCGAGGGGTACCGCCGAGGTAAAATATAACGTTCGCGAGCATGATGGTAGGGTCCCACCGGTTGATTGTGCTGATACGCTCGTAGAAGTTGAGCCACTTCTCGACATCTTGCCCATTGGTGCCAGAGAAAATGCCAGGGTCACGAGGAGGGGCGACAGTGACGTATTGGCAGCAGGTGGTCGGGTGGGCGCTGCATCCCCCGTGGACGAGGTATCTTCTGGAGCCATGAAGGTAGGCTCGAGAAAGCGTCCACTGCGAAGCTCCGTGTCGAGAAGGTTACCCAGCACCTCCACCAAAGATGTTACGAGGAAAGACGCAAGAGGCGAAGCTATGTACAGATGTCTTTAGAAAGGAACGCTGAGGCGCTTGGCCATGAACAAACAGCCCGAGCAAGCCTCCCTAAAACGTCCTCCTCGTCGTCTTTCCCTATTCGCCTCTTGACGGTCGGTGGCACGGGTCCGTAGCAGTATAATCAGCATCTTAAGTTTTGTTGTCTGTCGGCAGTTGTAATGCGCGGATGCCGATCGCAAATTGCTCGGGCTGGGAGCCGGTGGCGGCAGTCGCATTTCAAATGGAGGCAAACATCCTAGAGGTTGGTGTACTGTGTGTTTTCATGCACGCTAAGGAAGCCCCGGTGGTTAGAATTACGGCATCCATTCCCTACGGCGTACGCCATAGTCGTATCGTGGTTTTGACGCGTCAAACATAAGCACTTATTAGTTTTCGTCCTCGCTAAAGTTTAGATAGAATCAAGCAGTGAAATGAACTAAACAATATTAGGGCCGCTTCTGATAAAACACTTCTTAGAAATGCATCTCTGAAACTCTGGAAATTAATCTCATCAGCAACAAAGATATATCAAGGAACGCAAAAGCGAATAAATGTTTTCAACACTCCTTCTTTTACAGACGCTGGATGACAAAGTTACTCAAGACATAGGCTTACCGATGGCGTTCAATTTCTACGCCATCAGGCCGTACAATCTCGAACGTAATTTCAACGCCTACACACGGTTCATGAAGAATATCAGCGGGTGAGTCAAACTCCCTTTATGCTTTTATCGATTCCAGGATGCATAGATTGTACAAATTATTATGCAGATTCATTCCTTCTTTTTTACGCTACATCCGTCGCCTTTGTTAATGTCAATGATGCCAGTGCCGAGGAATTCCTCGTTGAAACGAATATTCAAGAAATGTTTCTCAATGTAATTGGACGTTAAAGCCGAAGAAGTACTACATTTCAACTAAAATTGATAGCTGGCTTGAAAGCCAGTAGTAGTCCATATTGGACACGCTGTACTCTCGGATGAAGGGAAAAAATAAATCTGCGGAACATGACAAAAATAACACGGCGTAGAAGTGTCTTTCTTTTTCTTTTACATTTCAATTCACGCGAGCAAAACATCTTCAGAAAAAAATCCTGCATATCCTATGCATTGCGGGAATCGGCATCATGCGCAGCAGTCAGCGGGAAACTTGCCTATGCTGAACTGTTTAGCATGAAGGCATGTGTTATAAGTTATGTCAAACTCTTTGTACAGAGCGCATCAATGGGCGTATGGCTAATGTTGCCTTGCCTGGCACGTCGGCAGCAGCGTGTCTACTGAATTTTCAGCTATTGGTACGACGCAATCTGGGCACTAACGTTATGTGCATAGGATAGATATATGTTTTTGTACACCATATAATACACGCTACAGTGTGCTAATGTGTGCATCATAAGCATCGTTGGTTGAAAATTTCCTACGGTATCAAGCGAACTTTGACAAAAGCGTGCCGATTGACGGTAGAAAATATATGTTATTTATTATTGTGTTATGGTAACGGCTTAACACACATGAGAAACGCTGTACACGTTACGGAAGAACCTTCATCACAAATGCTGGTGCATGTTGTTTATTTACAACATATATCGCGTGGGACGACCCGCCTTAGCCTAGTGGTGGTATGGTTCCTTGGCACAGAGGGAGCCCTGGCTCATTACTCACCTATTACTTGGTAGGCTGCGTATATCAGTGCGCTTGTTAAGTCTACACTTAAATCGCAGTCTATGACGAACGGTATGTTTTTCTTAGAATGATACATGTTAATTGTCTCTTTCAGTCGGTCCTTGAGACTAGACTACAAAGTTCCAACACCTGTGGCGCATACCGGAATACCAAGCTCCAGGCTCTAAGCCGAATGGGATTGCAGTATCGTTCATCGTGACGTGCATGACCGGGATCTTTTGTTAGTGATGTAAACATCAGGCATGCATGTTCGTGATACCTTTATTCCCTGCCTCCCAAACATTGGGGTATACGAGGTGAACGAGACGACCAGAGAAGCAACAAGACGTCGGCGGCTAGAGAGATGAGACAGACAGACAGACAGACAGACAGACAGACAGACAGACAGACAGACGGATAGATAGATAGATAGATAGATAGATAGATAGATAGATAGATAGATAGATAGATAGATAAATCAAAGTGACTGAAGTTCGCCAAAGAATGCTTCGTATTTAATAAGGTCTCAAACACTCAATCTAATCAGCGCTCACTGATATCAACAGGCCAGTAGGGATTCCAGGAGATGTGAGCGTCATTAAAGGGGTCGTGAAACGTTTTCTGAACATTTTGTACTAAGTGCGTATTCGGGATCCTGACCCTCCAATCAACAATATGCATTGTTCCGTTGCACCGTGTCCGTTGATTTAGAGCGATAAAAAACGCGGTTTCGGTTTCACTGCGCGCGTTCCCCTCAACTCTGCAGATGACGTCATCTTAGTAGCCGTCATACCTCCGAGATTGGCGCGCCCTCGGAGGCCATGGGAAAACAAACCGTGCGGCCGCTTTTCTTCCGAATGGTGGCACCGCACGGTTTCCAAGTATTTTCTTCCTTTCTAGCTTTTAAGTAAATCGATTCGTTTAGAGCAAACGCGAGTTCACTGTGCCTTTGAACTTAAAAGTATCTTAACTCAACGTCACCAAATAGTACCACGCCGGCCGGTAGTGTCGCATAGTCGTTTCGGGAGCGCAAAAAAGCTGAGATTTAAAACGGGCGTTGTTAAATGTGCACTGAATATTTCGCCGAAATATTTCGGAATCGGCTTGTCGAATGCGTATTGAAGCAGTGAAAATTACAAACCGGCATCTCCAAATTCTTTTCACGACCCCTTTAAGCAGGATTGTTCCTGTCATCCCGTTTCCTTTCTTCTTTTTTGTAAGCAGAATTCTTCAATCACTCCTGAGCAACAAAACCTCATGTTGCAATAACTGTAACTTTCAATCAAGAACGTTGACAGTCAGGTGTATGAAGTGCGACATGTAAACGCTGAGTGTGGAAAACGGTCAGTCAATTCCAGGGTAAAACGAGGGTTTATTATGGGCGCTTGAATAGAGTGATGCATTCGACTTAGTACCTTCGCAAGCTTTGCACGTTTTGCTGGTTATTCGTTTGCTTTCGGACATCTTAAATTGCAGTCAGCTAAGGCAGAATTGGTGTGATATATCTTTGTACCGCTGTACTGCACGGCAAAATACTTCATAGTGTACAATATTTACGTGGATTTTGTTCTCACGATAAGTCAGGAGCGCGTTTCATTGCCATGGTCCACATTTTCATTGCCATGGTCCAAATGTACTATTTGCTCTTACTCATAGCTGTATTCATAGCTCTTAGATGGGATGTCTGTATAGGCCCTTAGTGGTCGATTACCCTGGGCCTGCAACCTGAAAAAGATTGTTCAAAAAGCAAGCACTTTATCTTACGATGCAATTAACGCTTCGCCACAGTGGTTGTGGTAGCATAGCGGGCACACTTGATTGCGGTGACTTGTAAGTCTTTTGAAGTTAGTGCAATAGTTCCTTTGTGAATAAGGATAAAATGTTTTAGTAACACAGTGAAGGACGGCGCCTTACATCCACGCTTTATAGTTATTTATTTATTTATTTATTTATTTATTTACTTTTGCAGGATGGCAGCCGTAATTATAATAATGACAATTGCGGAGGGCGGACAAAGCCAGCCAGAGCCCGCATCAGCCTGGGATAGCAGCTGCTTTTTTTTCCAAGCGCAGACAAGAATCGTAAGTGCGTTCATTAACCAAATGCCGGTGTAAACCACATTGCTGTTTTCGCAGGAAGTGTACACGCTGTCACATAGATTGGTTGTCTCATTGAGCTTGTTTGTGCATCCAAATATCCGCGGTTTGTATTCTGGCGGGAAAAAAAGTATATCTGCGGTTTTCTTAAAGGCGTCAACACCTAGAGTTCATAAATAAAAATATAAACCAGCCAAGATCGAAGTTGGGGACATCCGACGTTTCGAAGCCAGTGCGTCCTGTTCTTCAGGGATGATTGGTGCCAGGATCCAGCTGCGTTACATAGTCTTTCGAGCGGCGACCACACTAAAAGCGATTCACCATGGAGCGCGCACCATGCGTATGCACAGTGGGGTGATCAAAAGGACAGAAAGCTGAGCGAGTTGGTAGGGATCCATAATGCAGAGAAGACGCCTGCAAAACATGGACACAAGGGAAGCGTGTTGTCCGGCTTTCGTGTGCTTCACTCACCTTCCCTTGTGTCCATGTTTTGCACTCCCTCTCCGCATTATGAATCAGTGCGGAGAATTCTCAAAGAACGGTTCAGGTGTTGTGCCGTCATTTGGATGTGCCATGATTCGAGCAACGATCGCTTCCTACAATGGGGCTCGCTTTCGAGGATCGTTGTCCCACTAAAGTCAATTTTGCCGTCAAATGCCTCCGAATGCTCGGCGGCGGTGCTTCGTTCTCTGTCTTCCTTCCGGACGTCATTCCCGGGCTGCCCAAATCGTTCCGGTAGTTTTCTTATCTCGCCCTGGCAGGTACCAGTGCCATACGCGCAAGTTGTTTGCTTCCTTACGTCCTCATTGTTCAGCGAAACGGATAAACACAGGGCACACCGAACAAAGATACGGTAATTGTTAGAAAGTCTTTTCTGAGAACTCCTGGGAAAACTTTAACCTATAGCGCTTCATTTCTGCAGTGGCCCTGGTTATGTGCTCGTTAGGGCAGTGTTATAACGGGCCGAGCTCCATCGACGGTTTCACCCGAAGCGCGTTTGAAAAAGCTGTTCTTCACCCTCAAAGAGTACATCTGCTATGGATAGTTTTCTATTTTT
>CM023483.1:125912649-125938127 GCA_013339685.2 Hyalomma asiaticum | reverse complement strand
GCAGTCATGTGCCAAACGAATTTTCGTATACATCCCCTTAACGAAACGGCACTATAGCGCCAGGACCATGCCATGTAGATCATGCCGGTCATAACACGCGCTTCATGATTCTAATGTTATGACCTGTCATTTACGTTCGCCATGCTGTCGTGTTGTGCCATCGGAATTTTGGTATACATCCCATTAACGAAACGCCTGGCATGTTAATAATGCCGCCCATGACATGCATGTTATGCTTTTCATATTATGACCTATCATTTATGTTCGTCATGCAGTCATATTGTTGCATACCAATTTTCCTATACATCCCACTAACGAAACGGCCAAGGGAGCACCAAGACCGTGGCATTTAAATCATGTCGCTCATGTCATGCATGTCATGATTTGCATGTTATGAGCTGTCATTTACAGACGTGATACAGTCATCTTGTGGCATGCCAATTTTCGTATACATCCCGCTAACGAAGCGCGTGGCATGTAAATCATGTCGCTCATGACATGCATATCATGATTTTCATGTTGTGACCTCTCAGTCATGTTCGCCGTGCAGTCATGTTGTGGCATACCAATTCCCGTATACGTCCCATTAAAGAAACGTGTGGCATGTTAATCATGTCGCACACGACATGCATGTCATAATTTTCATGTTATCAGCTCTCATTTATGTTCGCCATGCAGTCATATTCTGGCATACCAATTTTCGTTCACATCCCATTAACTAGACGACCAGGAGAGCACAAAGACTCTGACATGTAAATCATGCCGCTCATGACACGCATGCCATGATTTTCATGTTATGACCTGCTATTTATGTTCTTCAGGCAGTCATGTTGTGCCATACCAATTCTCGCATACATCCCATTAGCGAAACGGCCAGCAGAGCACTAAGACCGTGGCATGTAAATAATGCCACTCATGACATGCTTCTCATGATTTTCATCTTATGACCTGCCATTTATGTTCGTCATGTTGTGCCCTACCAATTGCCGCCTACATCCCATTAGCGAAAAGGCGAGGACAGCACCAAGACCGTGGCATGTAAATCGTGCCGCTCATGACATGCATGTGATGATTTTCATGTTATGACCTGTCATTTATGTTCTCATGTAGTCATGATGTGGCATACCAATTTTCGTAAACATCCGATTAGCGAAACGCCCAGGAGAGCACAAAATCGTAGGCGGCTTGACAGAACCCCATTGATGACCAAAAAGTGAATGCGACAAGAAAAGTAGATTATTCCCTTTACGAATTTTGAGGGCTTGCACGAAAACGTTTCCGCCGGGTAGTACGTTTCCATGTAAGGTTTCTCACGCGGCTTCTGGCAAGTATAACTCACGGAAAACGCCAACAAGGTCTCTGGTTTCATGACTGCTACAGACAGGCACATATCACCCTCTTGATCTCAATTGTCTTCAAGAACGTAATCTTCGCATTGTGAAAACTATTAAATGAAATGCTCATAGGCACTGTGTCATTCGCTGTGCCCAACCTCGATAATGTCACTGTTTTCTTGAGCACATGGTAACAAAATTTATGATATGAACATATGATAGCAGATTAAGATCATCAAGCAGGTATTCCTTCGAACACGAGAAGCTTTGACGGTCAAACTGAAGAAATGTCTTGCAAGCTCTGAAGTTCACTACTTGGATCAGTTGTTGGCCAAAGGAAACTACGCCCTTCTGGACTACAAGTTGATGCAAGCACTACCCTTCATTTGACAAGATCGGAAGCTTACTTACGTTGTTTTTTCAATTTAGCTTACTACAGAATCTACACTGCAAACTTCGCAAATATTATCAGTCCGCTCACACGCACTGCGCAAGCCAGAGCCAGCCATTGTGCGTTAAAATACGGCGCGTAAGGATGCATTTGCTGCAATCTGAACTATTCTTGCCAGTGCATCTCTTCTCGTGGCTCCAGATTACTCTCTCCCTTTGTTATTTAAATGTGACGCCAGTGACTACGGTATGAAGAGTGCGTTAAGTCAACTCAAGGAAAAGTCAGAGTTTCGCCAGAAGGGCGAAAGCAATAAATGCGACAGCAATGCATGATACAATACACGAAGTAATACTACCAGCTTTAGGGGCAATCTGAAATGTAGTAAACGTGTAAGTAAGAATGCAGGTGTACTTAGGCGTGACCAGGCTCGCACGAAGGGAATGAATAACCACGACATGCTGCTCGAAAGAAGACTGGTACGGAGGAGAACCTGCGCCCGTGGGCAGGCCGTCAAAGGTTATTTCTTTTCCATGTTACAGCTGCACGGTCAGTATTGCGTGTATCAGTATAGCGCTGTGAAAATTGAGCAGAGGAGAAAGCGTTCCCGTTACGGCACGGGGGAAAATAGCGCACGTAAAGGCAGAACACGAGCAGCAGCCTTGGCTTGCCATAGGATGCGGGCCACAGCGCGATGCGGCCCCAATACGATGCAGCCATACTATGCCGGGGGCATGGGATCTAGCGATGCTAAGGACCGACACGGGGTCGCAGTGTTCGAGGGAGTGTCAGGGTAGTGATCCGAATGAGCACTGCATGGTGTCGTAGGCAGCGGACAGCGAGAGAGCGCGTCTGCGTCCATATGTTTTCTGCCGCTTTTATACACAATCGTGAAGTCGTATTCTTGCATGCGAAGAATCCAACGACCAAGGCGTCCGGACAAGCTCTTGAGCGTCGAGAGCCAGCACAAAGCATGATGGCCCGTGACGATTGTAAAATGGCGGCCATGAAGGTAAGGTCGGAACTTCTGGACTGACCAAACGACAGCTAGGCATTCCTGCTCTGTGATGGTATACTTTCTTCCGGCGTTAGTCAGTACGCGACTTGCGTACGCGACGACCCTTTCACGTGAAGCCTCGTCGCGCTGTAAGATAATACCACCTATGCCATGACCGCTTGCGTCTGTATGCAAGAGCGTAGGTGCGGCTTCATCGAAGTGTCGAAGTACTGGTTTAGACGTAAGTTGCCGCTTAAGATGTGTGAACGCCGATTCACATTCTGGAGACCAGGAAAAGGGAACACGATCAGCAAGTAACTTGTGCAAAGGTGCAGCGATGGAGGCGAAGTCTCGAATGAATCTCCGAAAATAAGATGCGAGACCCAAGAAACTTCCCAAATCTTTGGCCTTTTCAGGACGAGGGAAATGCACAACTGCCGAAACCTTGTCAGGATCAGGACGAATTCCATCCTTGCTCACAATGTGACCCAACACCTTGATGCTCTTGCTGGCAAAACGGCACTTTTTGGTGTTCAGCTGAAGGCCGGCGTTGGCGAGACACGTAAGAACTTCGTCCAGACGTTGCAAGTGCTGCAAGAACGTTGATGAAAAAATAACAATATTGTCCAAATAGCACAAGCAAGTCTTCCATTTCAGCCCGCGGAGAACGGTATCAATCATGCGTTCCAATGTTGCGGGAGCATTACAGAGGCCGAATGGCATGAAGTTGAACTCGTAGAGGCCATCTGGCGTAGAAAAGGCCGTTTTTTTCTTTATCATCCTCGTGCATGGGTATCTGCCAGCAACCCGACCGTAAATCAAGACTTGAGAAGTACTCGGCACCCTGCAGGGAATGCAAGGCATCATCAATTCGTGGCATCTGGTACACATCCTTGCGCGTTATCTTGTTGAGTGCGCGGTAATCCACGCAAAAGCGCACAGATCCGTCTTTTTTCCGTACAAGAACTACAGGAGATGACCAAGGACTGGTAGATGGACGTATTATATTTCGTTGTAACATGTCGGCGACGTTTTCTTCGATGACTTTTAGTTGTGCGAGCGATACGCGATACGGTCGACCACGCACGATGTATCCGCCGTCTGTCTCTATCCGATGCGTGGTAATGGGAGTCTGCCCCAGTGAAGCCGAGTGCTCGTCAAACAGCGATTTATGTTTTTGCAGTAAAGCTAGTAACTACTCTGACTCTAGAGGCATCAGGTCTGAGCTAATAGCAGCGGAAAGAGGAGAGGGAGGAGCGGAAGTTGCGACAGAAGGAGCTGCAGATGAAGCTGTCTCGAGGGAAACGACAGAGAGAGAATCGGATCCACTGGTGCAAGCTAGTGCAGCGCCGTTGGGAATAAGCACCTTCTCTGATGTCGGATTTCTCATGCAGAGATGTGCTGAGCCATTGCCAAACCGAACTAGGCCCGTGACGAAAAAACAATGCCTCTTGCTAGCCAGCGTGCAGATGGAAGAGCGAGCGCGTCGCCTGTGTCAATGACATCAGACGAGATGGCAACAATCCGCTGAAGGCCAGGTGGTATCTCGATGTCGGCTGCCGCAAGCAAGCGAAGAGGCGAGTCATTCTCAGAGTCTTGCGCATAAAGCGAATTGGTGGTTTCGTCCATATGAAGAACACGTTCCCGGCAGCAGATGTAAGCAGATGCTGCAGAAAGATAATCCCAGCCTAATATGAGCTTCTGCGTGCACGAACGTAGCACTGCGAATTGTATGTGATGCAGGATGCCATCGATGTAAACACGAGCGGTGCACATGGCGGAAGGTGTAATGGTGTCTCCTTGAGCAGAAAATAGTGTAGGGCCATCGTAGGGGTCGTGACTTTCCGCAGACGTGAACACAAATCGCGACGTATAATTGATACATAAGCACGTGTGTCAACCAAAGCTTCCACGCGAACACCTTCCACTATAACCGTAATCACATTACACGGGCATGCTGGAGGAATTTCTGTCTTTTCGTGCCATGCAGCTTTTCCTCCAAAAGCTGCGCAAGTCAGTTTTCCTGGCGGCGATCGGCGAAATGAAAGGCTGGTCGCAGGGGCGACGTAGAACGACGCAGTGGTGACGGTGAGCGGCGTCTGGTGAGACGGTAGTTAGGAGTCGTGTCACACGTTGCACTTGGCGACGCAGAGCGGGTGGGAGGCAATGGATATGGACGGCGTTGGAACGGGCCGCCCACAGAAAACTCGTCCCGTTCTGACACGTCATATCCGCGGCGCTCGTCTTGCTGACGTTTACGGCAGAATCGTGCAATATGGCCACGATAGCCACAGTAATAGCAGATTGGACGAGGCTGGCGCCATTGCGGATAGGACCGAGCACTAGGTGCGGCAGCTGAGATGGAAGCCAGGTGCGCCGGCGTCGGTTGCGGAGGCATCGGTTGTACTATGACTGGTGGCACTGCGGCAACCTGCGCGTAAGTTGACGGGGGCCTCGGGTTTATGGGCTTCGTGTAAGCAGCCCCAGCCACGGACGCCAATTCCTCCTTTACGACCTCTCGAAAGGAGGCACTGGAAGCATGTTGAGGAAGTGGACTTACTGCGAAGCCGAGGGACTGGAGCTCCTCGCGTATGATCGCGCGGATCATCGTACGTAGCGACGGGTCTGTGTTGGATACATTTTCGGTCGGTGTCCGAGTGCAAACGTACGGACTCAAGTTCGTCCAGGCGCTGGCAGGTAACGACGATATCGGCAACGGTGTCAGGGTTCTTGATGGCCAATGCATTGAATGCAACAGTCGCTATGCCCTTGAGAATGTGCCGAACTTTGTCAGTTTCGGTCATGGCCGCGTTGACGCGTCGGCAAAGGGCGAGGACATCCTCGATGTACGACGTGTACGACTCTCCGTGTTGCTGTTTACGAGTGTCAAGCGTCTTCTTGGCAAGGGCGGATCGAACGGCCGGTGTCCCGAAAACTTGTCGAAGCTTCTGCTTGAAACACGCCCAGTCGGCAAAGTCAATCTCGTGGTTGAAAAACCATGTTTTGGCCACTCCCGTTAAGTAAAAAGAGACGTGGTGTAGCTTGAGGGGCTCGGTTCCAGCGGTTGGCTGAACTCACCCGATCGTAGTCGTCAAGCCAGTCCTCCACGTCCTCTCCGTGGAGGCCAGCGAACAGGTGGGGGTCGCGCTGGTGGCCGTTCACAATTAAATAGGGAAGGGGTGCAGCAGTCGGGGCCGAGAGGGCCGATGTAGAAGGATTGGGCGGCGCGTCCTGCGACATCACGGCGGACAGCTGGCACAATCGGCGACCTGATCGGAGCTCCAGGAGGTAGATCGGCGTAGAAGAGGACCTAGGAGCCGAACAGCACCTCCACCACTTGTGATGATGCAGTCACCACGGGGTATTTATTAGGCCTGGATGTTGCGGCGAACCGGCCCAGCCGAAAGCATAGATGAGACGTGAGGTGACAACCCACAATCGATGAAAAAGAAACCCATGTGATGATGATTATGTACAGATGACGAAGAGTAGCGCATTAAGTGCCCATAATATATATATATATATATATATATATATTGTAAGTGGTGGACGGTGCTTTTCGACCCTCAAGACCTCTCGCCCGTCTTAATGGAGTTTCGTTCGGGTCGCCTTGGTCGCTGAGTGATACGTTTGCAAAAGAATGACTTCGACGTAATCTACAGGTCCGGAAAGAACCCCCAAGACGCCGACGCACTTTCTCATCACCCTTTGCCGAGCAATAATGACTCAGCATCACCTAGCTGTAGTAACGCGCCCTCCGGTCTTTCACTGTCCCCCTTGCCCGTCTCAGCGCTCGAGTGGCTGCAACGCTACCACCAATCTGCTCTCGTCTACCACAAACGGACTGACCCGTATTGTCGGACTACTGTAGAGCGCATGCAAGGTTCTTCTGCACCTCCGAACGCCTGGCTTCGTCGTCAGCTTCAAACAGTTCAAGCTTCAAGATGGTGTCCTGCATCGCTATATGTATCACGTCAATGACAACAAGTGGGTCCCCCTCATACAGCGTTCTTTGCAACGCGAGGTACTCGAAGCATTTCACGACGACGCGGCAGCAGTCCCAGACTTCATAAGACGTACGACAGAATACGAAGTCGATGCACATGGCCCGGCCTGTCCTCCACCATCGCCAGGTACGTCACACCACTGCTCTCTTTGTGAAAGCCGCCAACGACCTACGACTGTTCCTGCTGGTCTTTTGTAACCTCTTCCCTGCCCCGCTTCGCCTTTCGAAGTCGTCGGAATAGACTTGTACAGGTTACTTCCCAAGACCTCCAATGGCAATCGTTGGATGGTGACGGCCGTGGACCACCTGACACGCTATGCGGAGACAGCATGTCTCCAATCTGTTACCGCCGCTGAGGTTGCCGATTTCTTTCTGTCAAATATGTTTCTACTGCACGGAGCCCGCGCGTTCTCCTCAGCGAACGTGGCAAGGCCTTCCTACCGTCTCTTCTTGCCGATCTTCTGCGTGCCACCAAAACTGTCCACAAGATCACCTCGAGCTACCATCCGCAGACCAACGGCTTTACAGAGCGTTTTTTTTTTCATCGTACTCTATCAGACATGATTGCCATGTACATCTGCCCCGACCACACGAACTGGGACGCAATCCTGCCGTTCGTCACATTTGCTTATAATACGGCTCTACAACGTACCACCGGCGCTTCTCTCGGGTATGGCCGCTCACCAAGTTTACCACTAGACGTGTCGCTACTTACAGCAGCTCCTTCACTCTCAGGGGCGCCTTTTTCCGAACAGTTTTTGTCCAGTCTCGCGGACTGCCGTCATCGACCTCGCATCAATACAAGCATCTCTCAGGAAGTTCGGAAAGAGCGCTACGATTCAACTCACAGACCTGAACATTTAGGGGCGAAGCTCCTTATGGCATCACCTGGGCGGTTCTCGGTTGTCGATGCATCCTGCGTAGCCAGTAGCGTCTCCCTTAGCATACAATAGATGGCGCTGTCCCATAGAGATGCATGCAAACTGCAGTTGGGTGACGATACACTAGATGGAGCTGTACGCATTCTGTGTCGGCATCTCCATTTCTCGTCTCGTTTCCGAGAAGGCGCTGTCCCATAGACATGCGTACAATATCGCGCTTGGGTGAAGGTACGCTAGATGGCGTTGGCGGTGCACCTGCTCTCCTTTTGGCTGCTGCGCGGGGAGCGCTCCTCTCATTCTCCTGGATCGTCGCCGTACGTGTCGGATCACGCTTGGTGGACCATGGACGATGAGAAAAAAATTCCGAACGTTGTGTCCGAAGCGCGGAATCGAACCAGGGACCCCTCTCTTCCGAACGCGCGGCGCTAGTTACTACGCCACGAAGCGGACATGGACACATGCACCACGATGACAGTAAATACCCAACATTAACGAAAGACCGCGTTTCTAACGCGTTTGTGCTAGCGCGTTACGGCCCGTGTAAGAAGCTGGTGTAAGACGCTGTGGCCTCTCCGCCTAATACTCCATCAGCCGTCATGTGATGGCGTCGGCAAACGTGGTGCGCGTTCCGGCCTGTGTAAGGGGCTGCGTAAGACGTCTTTACATGCTGATCGACTGGGCGAATTACACGGAAGGTTCACGGTTTACCGATGATTCCCTCCGGGGTTTCGTCCACTCATCATTCACCCCGTGGATATGCTGTGATTTTCTTTCATCTGGAGATGAAGTTCTCTTATGGATACTTGTGCACGTTCCTGGCTTGTGCGCGTTCCTGGCTTGTGGTATTTATGTATATGTAATCCTACCGGTGTTAGGCAGCGTCAATCGCAGCCATGGCGCCGAGTGTGGCACACTCTTATTGCCGGGAGGCGCAACGTAGAATGTGATTTTACGGCGAGGTGGCTGCCCGAGGGTGCTACCTAAAGGCGCCAAGTCTGCCGCATATATATATATATATATATATATATATATATATATATATATATATATATTGAAACGGACACCGTGACAATATATATATATATATATTTATCCTCACTCCGGTAAAGCGCGTTCACGTCACTGACGCGGCGTAGCAATTTATAAGGGCCACTGTACCGCTCATTAAGTTTCACATAAGCCACAGAGCGAAAGGGCGTCCAAACTCAAAATAGGTCCTCGGGATCATCGAACAGTTCGCTGGGACCGATTTCGTAACGTCGTGCGTCTCCTTGCCGCTGTTGACCGATGTGCACGAGAACGAGATACCGAGCTTCCTAAGCATGCTGTTCAAATTCTTCGGTGTGAAGTGGCAACCCCTCAGCGTCGTGCGACGTCAGCATAACGTCCAGCAAAGTCTCAACTTCCAGACCACTGAGATGGCGAAGTGGTGTGAATCTCGTTGCCTCTTGCACGGCAGGGTTATCCCCGAAGGTCACGTATAGCAACATCCGGGCCCATATATCGTGTTCGACATCGATGTACGTTGAGATGATGTGTGAGCGTCATGTTGTGTCGCTCGGTAAGTCCGTTGGTTTGGCATTGTACGTGATCGTATTTCGATGCCTAGTGTTAGTGCAAAAACTTCGTCCATAATACTGCTTGATCTGTCCATATTACCACCCGCGTTCCTTCCGGTGTTGCCACCGACATACCGCTCACCACATCCACGCCATTGCTTGTTGTGGTCGCTGCGGCATCGGTTCGTCCTGCGGGAATAGCAACCAGTGGCAGCCCAAAGGGCAAAGGCTTGCGCAGCCGCCGTATGCATATCGCCTCATCGCAGCCCGTCGAATGTGACCGAAGCGCTTTTCGACGTTGTGCGCGCACCTGCACTCGTGGAAAGAGGAGCCGCCGCACGTGTCACTGATTACAAACTTAACTAGAAACAAGCTTAGCTTAACCTAACATACATAACTAGAAAAGCTACCTTCGCCGCATCACTCAGGCAATGTTTAGTGCATAAGTGTGGCTGTTGCCAATAGTTATCTTCTTACGTGGCTAAAGACAACGCCGGCGCTAAAAAAAGGTAAAGAAGCGAATTACACTGCAACTTGCCTGCACTTGATAACAGACTGATGTCATAATTTTTATCGCTTGCAGACGACACACTATATATGATATAACCCTTCAATTTCCTTGAAAAAGCGATGCTCTAGTCATGTGAACTGTAACCCACTAGGGCGCTCATCAGGTTTCAGTTCGAAAGACATCCGTATTTAAAGCCAAAAAAAATCGAGTGAATTTTTGCCTAAGGTCGTGCGCTGTTCGAAAGGTTTTCCTGTTATTTCACGAAAAGCCTAGGCAACCGAACAGAGGATTTCCTCTTTTGGGGGAGCTCTGAGCACGGGCAAGTCTTGCTCGTAGGTTCTGTGTGTTTGTGCGGAACCAAAAGCAGCGACGGCACACGGTCAGTGAGTTGCCTTGTTCTGGGAAAGACGTCGGCACTGCACTACGTGGAAACTAAGGGATGTTCTCTGTGGCCGTAGCATGACGGTGTAAATGGTTAGGGCATGAGAGTGTTTGCGGTTGGCGCGCCGGTAAAACCTGCAATCTCGGCTAATTTTTGCTTACAGTGTACCGAAGGCCTCGCCTCTCGGCTTGTTAGAAATGTGCCCTGTCCCTTGTCGACCTGAGAAGATTATCCACTTCCCCGCCATCGGAACCAAAGTGGGCGGTGATGGTTCATTTTTGTTTCTGTGTTCGACGCTAGATGCCTGCTTGCGATGTTCTTGATCACTCTTTCCTCGCTAATGAGGGGAAAATAAATTTTATGCTATAGGGAACCTAGCTGTTTTTAGAGTAGAAAGCAAGTCACTATGGAGGAGAGCACGCGGTCTGCATACACTTATTTCACGAGATACGACTGCCGTTCCCGCGAAGATGTGCTTTTCTTTACTAGCTTTGAGCGACGCCAGTTACAACAACTGTTTATAATGGGTCGCTTCATCAGCACTCAGCCCTTTATATTTTTCGTTAATAACGCTGGCTACAACTGGCCTTCTCTGAGAACATCTTCACTTGCTAGTTTCCAATATCTGCTTAAATTGTCAATAAATTCCAAGAAGACCGGAGTTGCTGATCCTCAAGGAGTTGCGGAAAGAACCGACGAGAGTATCGCATGTTTACGTATTGAGGAGAAATATGAGCGTTCAAAACGTTTGCCGACGGTGGTTGCGGGAATAAATTGTTTTTCTTGCAGCGAAATCGGAAGAACCATGGTTATGTCGACCATTGTCAACCATCAGCTCGTCGGGATCGCTCGTAGCAATGGCGCAATTCCGCTAGGCGCAAAGGTGCGGGTTGGACTACCGCTGGAGCGAAAATATTCAGGTACTTATTTATTACATCACTTTAAGAAGACAGATATGGTGAAATTATTCCTCATTCCCTCATTAGAAGGATTACGTTATAATTGTTTAGAAGTTCTGCCATGAGAAGCCAACATATTTGTTCTAAGACACATAGTAAGCACCACTTCATGTAACAAAAGCTTCATATGAAAAGCTCAAAATGTGAGGTGGTATGCAGTTCATATGTACTTTGCAGGCTTACGGAAAGGTCATCTCTTTTGCAAAGATCATGAGGCCCGCTATGACGGCAAAATTACCATTATTTTATATCTTCTTCATTTATGGTGAAGCAAGATCACGAGAGCCATGCACGGGCCGAGTAGGACGACACATTCTGTCCGCGCTTCCCGTGTGGCACGCCACCATCTCTTTGTGGCTATTCTTTGGAGGTGAAAAAAGAGGGAGGGGGGGGTGTGAAACTGTTTTCCTGACGCGGTGCCTTGGTCTTTTGTAACCTCTTCCCTGCCCCGCTTCGCCTTTCGAAGTCGTGTACGGGCTACTTCCCAAGACCTCCAATGGCAATCGTTGGATGGTGACGGCCGTGGACCACCTGACACGCTATGCGGAGACAGCATGTCTCCAATCTGTTACCGCCGCTGAGGTTGCCGATTTCTTTCTGTCAAATATGTTTCTACTACACGGAGCCCGCGCGTTCTCCTCAGCGACCGTGGCAAGGCCTTCCTATCGTCTCTTCTTACCTATCTTCTGCGTGCCACCAAAACTGTCCACAAGATCACCTCGAGCTACCATCCGCAGACCAACGGCTTTACAGAGCGTTTTCATCGTACTCTATCAGACATGATTGCCATGTATACATCTGCCCCGACTACACGAACTGGGACGCAATCCTGCCGTTCGTCACATTTGCTTATAATACGGCTCTACAACGTACCACCGGCGCTTCTCTCGTGTATGGCCGCTCACCAAGTTTACCACTAGACGTGTCGCTACTTACAGCAGCTCCTTCACTCTCAGGGGCGCCATTTTCCGAACAGTTTTTGTCCAGTCACGCGGACTGCCGTCATCGGGCTCGCATCAATACAAGCATCTCTCAGGAAGTTCGGAAAGAGCGCTACGATTCAACTCACAGACCTGAACTTTTAGGGGCGAAGCTCCTTATGGCATCACCTGGGCGGTTCTCGGTTGTCGATGCATCCTGCGTAGCCAGTAGCGTCTCCCTTAGCATACAATAGATGGCGCTGTCCCATAGAGATGCATGCAAACTGCAGTTGGGTGACGATACACTAGATGGAGCTGTACGCATTCTGTGTCGTCATCTCCATTTCTCGTCTCGTTTCCGAGAAGGCGCTGTCCCATAGACATGCGTACAATATCGCGCTTGGGTGAAGGTACGCTAGATGGCGTTGGCGGTGCACCTGCTCTCCTTTTGGCTGCTGCGCGGGGAGCGCTCCTCTCATTCTCCTGGATCGTCGCCGTACGTGTCGGATCGCGCTTGGTGGACCATGGACGATGAGAAAAAAATTCCGAACGTTGTGTCCGAAGCGCGGAATCGAACCAGGGACCCCTCGCTTCCGAACGCGCGGCGCTAGTCACTACGCCACGAAGCGCACATGGACGCATGCACCACGATGACAGTAAATACCCAACATTAACGAAAGACCGCGTTTCTAACGCGTTTGTGATAGCGCGTTACGGCCCGTGTAAGAAGCTGGTGTAAGACGCTGTGGCCTCTCCGCCTAATACTCTTATCAGCAGTCATGTGATGGCGTCGGCAAACGCGGTGCGCGTTCCGGCCTGTGTAAGGGGCTGCGTAAGACGTCTCTACATGCTGATCGACTGGGCGAATTACACGGAAGGTTCACGGTTTACCGATGATTCCCTCCGGGGTTTCGCCCACTCATCATCATTCACCCCGTGGATATGCTGTGATTTTCTTTCATCTGGAGATGAAGTTCTCTTATGGATACTTGTGCGCGTTCCTGGCTTGTGCGCGTTCCTGGCTTGTGGTATTTATGTATATGTAATCCTACCGGTGTTAGGCAGCATCAATCGCAGCCATGGCGGCGAGTGTGGCACACTCTTATTGCCGGGAGGCGCAACGTAGAATGTGATTTTACGGCGAGGTGGCTGCCCGAGGGTGCTACCTAAAGGCGCCAAGTCTGCCGCATATATATATATATATATATATATATATATATATATATATATATATATTGAAACGGACACCGTGACAATATATATATATATATATTTATCCTCACTCCGGTAAAGCGCGTTCACGTCACTGACGCGGCGTAGCAATTTATAAGGGCCACTGTACCGCTCATTAAGTTTTCACATAAGCCACAGAGCGAAAGGGCGTCCAAACTCAAAATAGGTCCTCGGGATCATCGAACAGTTCGCTGGGACCGATTTCGTAACGTCGTGCGTCTCCTTGCCGCTGTTGACCGATGTGCACGAGAACGAGATACCGAGCTTCCTAAGCATGCTGTTCAAATTCTTCGGTGTGAAGTGGCAACCCCTCAGCGTCGTGCGACGTCAGCATAACGTCCAGCAAAGTCTGAACTTCCAGACCACTGAGATGGCGAAGTGGTGTGAATCGCGTTGCCTCTTGCACGGCAGGGTTATCCCCGAAGGTCACGTATAGCAACATCCGGGCCCATATATCGTGTTCGACGTCGATGTACGTTGAGATGATGTGTGAGCGTCATGTTGTGTCGCTCGGTAAGTCCGTTGGTTTGGCATTGTACGTGGTCGTATTTCGATGTCTAGTGTTAGTGCAAAAACTTCGTCCATAATACTGCTTGATCTGTCCGTATTACCACCCGCGTTCCTTCCGGTGTTGCCACCGACATACCGCTCACCACATCCACGCCATTGCTTGTTGTGGTCGCTGCGGCATCGGTTCGTCCTGCGGGAATAGCAACCAGTGGCAGCCCAAAGGGCAAAGGCTTGCGCAGCCGCCGTATGCATATCGCCTCATCGCAGCCCGTCGAATGTGACCGAAGCGCTTTTCGACGTTGTGCGCGCACCTGCACTCGTGGAAAGAGGAGCCGCCGCACGTGTCACTGATTACAAACTTAACTAGAAACAAGCTTAGCTTAACCTAACATACATAACTAGAAAAGCTACCTTCGCCGCATCACTCAGGCAATGTTTAGTGCATAAGTGTGGCTGTTGCCAATAGTTATCTTCTTACGTGGCTAAAGACAACGCCGGCGCTAAAAAAAGGTAAAGAAGCGAATTACACTGCAACTTGCCTGCACTTGATAACAGACTGATGTCATAATTTTTATCGCTTGCAGACGACACACTATATATGATATAACCCTTCAATTTCCTTGAAAAAGCGATGCTCTAGTCATGTGAACTGTAACCCACTAGGGCGCTCATCAGGTTTCAGTTCGAAAGACATCCGTATTTAAAGCCAAAAAAAATCGAGTGAATTTTTGCCTAAGGTCGTGCGCTGTTCGAAAGGTTTTCCTGTTATTTCACGAAAAGCCTAGGCAACCGAACAGAGGATTTCCTCTTTTGGGGGAGCTCTGAGCACGGGCAAGTCTTGCTCGTAGGTTCTGTGTGTTTGTGCGGAACCAAAAGCAGCGACGGCACACGGTCAGTGAGTTGCCTTGTTCTGGGAAAGACGTCGGCACTGCACTACGTGGAAACTAAGGGATGTTCTCTGTGGCCGTAGCATGACGGTGTAAATGGTTAGGGCATGAGAGTGTTTGCGGTTGGCGCGCCGGTAAAACCTGCAATCTCGGCTAATTTTTGCTTACAGTGTACCGAAGGCCTCGCCTCTCGGCTTGTTAGAAATGTGCCCTGTCCCTTGTCGACCTGAGAAGATTATCCACTTCCCCGCCATCGGAACCAAAGTGGGCGGTGATGGTTCATTTTTGTTTCTGTGTTCGACGCTAGATGCCTGCTTGCGATGTTCTTGATCACTCTTTCCTCGCTAATGAGGGGAAAATAAATTTTATGCTATAGGGAACCTAGCTGTTTTTAGAGTAGAAAGCAAGTCACTATGGAGGAGAGCACGCGGTCTGCATACACTTATTTCACGAGATACGACTGCCGTTCCCGCGAAGATGTGCTTTTCTTTACTAGCTTTGAGCGACGCCAGTTACAACAACTGTTTATAATGGGTCGCTTCATCAGCACTCAGCCCTTTATATTTTTCGTTAATAACGCTGGCTACAACTGGCCTTCTCTGAGAACATCTTCACTTGCTAGTTTCCAATATCTGCTTAAATTGTCAATAAATTCCAAGAAGACCGGAGTTGCTGATCCTCAAGGAGTTGCGGAAAGAACCGACGAGAGTATCGCATGTTTACGTATTGAGGAGAAATATGAGCGTTCAAAACGTTTGCCGACGGTGGTTGCGGGAATAAATTGTTTTTCTTGCAGCGAAATCGGAAGAACCATGGTTATGTCGACCATTGTCAACCATCAGCTCGTCGGGATCGCTCGTAGCAATGGCGCAATTCCGCTAGGCGCAAAGGTGCGGGTTGGACTACCGCTGGAGCGAAAATATTCAGGTACTTATTTATTACATCACTTTAAGAAGACAGATATGGTGAAATTATTCCTCATTCCCTCATTAGAAGGATTACGTTATAATTGTTTAGAAGTTCTGCCATGAGAAGCCAACATATTTGTTCTAAGACACATAGTAAGCACCACTTCATGTAACAAAAGCTTCATATGAAAAGCTCAAAATGTGAGGTGGTATGCAGTTCATATGTACTTTGCAGGCTTACGGAAAGGTCATCTCTTTTGCAAAGATCATGAGGCCCGCTATGACGGCAAAATTACCATTATTTTATATCTTCTTCATTTATGGTGAAGCAAGATCACGAGAGCCATGCACGGGCCGAGTAGGACGACACATTCTGTCCGCGCTTCCCGTGTGGCACGCCACCATCTCTTTGTGGCTATTCTTTGGAGGTGAAAAAAGAGGGAGGGGGGGGTGTGAAACTGTTTTCCTGACGCGGTGCCTTGGTCTTTTTAAGCACCTACGACGCGGACACCTGCGACAGAACAAGAGTAACATCGGCCTTCAGGAACCGCCCTGTACGGTGGAGCAGAAAAGCGACCCTATCCTTTCTTTGGGCAATCCATGCCAGCTTCAATACGCGTGAAATGATGACCCTGCTGTCGTAGCCAGGGCTGCAGTTCAGAACACAATCAAGGAATAAGCGCATAAAAATTTGTATCGAGGCACTTGGACGCGCCTTTTTATTGGAACCAAATGCCCATCGGAAAATTAGGTCCCAGCGGGAAGCGAGGACGCACAGGTAAAACGAGCGCATAAGAGGAAAGAATTCCGGTGAGTTTTCCGAGCGGCAACAGGCAACCACATAAAAGCACCATCAGACAGCAAAGCCTGAGCTCAGCAATCCGGACGAACCGTCGTAGTCAGCGGCTTGTCCCATCGGGAGGCGAAATGTCGCAGAGATCACTAGGAGTCTCGCGCCCTCCCCGCTCGTCAAGGAAGACGCCAGCTGCGGCGGGCAGGCAATTCGTGCTTCGATCAGAGAAGTGTTGTGAAACAGACATTGTCGTCGGTCGATTACACTATACAACTATAGGCAACATTACTTGGGCATTACTAAGGTAACTTCGTAACGGTTTATTCACGAATAGGACCAAGACGTCTATTGTCAAGGTAAAGTGGTCTGTGCACTTTTCGCATTTTGGGAGTGTCCTCCCTGAATCTTCCTTTATACAATAAATCTGCTACTCTTTTAAGCGTTGAGGAAGCCGCCAAAGTGAGACGCAGCTTTTTTCTTTTTTTATGGAAAGGGGGAGCGAGGGGTCGGCGGAGGGCTTTTTTTCACATTCGCAAGCTCATCAGAGTTGTATTTCTCTCTTTTTATATTAAAAAGAACCTTCCGATTGCCCCAATAAGGGGAAAAGTTTTCAATTATGCCCTTTTTCTCAGGCTCCACGCCACAGAGCCGATGTGGCCTAAAAACAACTCACAAGAGCAGCTAGCCGAAATTGATTGTAATGAGAGGATGATATAGCCCTTGCGTTGTTGTGGCGATGTTAACCTGTGGAACATGTTTTCACGAATATAGTTAACAGAAGGGCTGTCCAGAAAAAATTTAGAAACACGAGCAGGGACGACCGGGTTTCGGAGGAACACGAAGTTGGGTGCCTGCGTCTATGATTTTCGAAGTAAAGCTTCTTGTAGTTTTTGTCGCATTGTGGTCGTGTGTCTTGCTTGTTTCACGTTGCGTCAATATGCTTTCGGAAACAAACACGTTTATTACCAATCAAGAAAGAAGATACATTTTTAACCGTTTAATAGTAGCACAAGCGGACTTGGAATGGAGTGCGCTGCAGCAACAGATATCGATTCGTCGAGCGTGATTGAGTCCGCCCAGTGTTACAGAGGTTTCAGAGGTGTCAGATAAGTGCAATCATACCTTCGGGAGAATACTACCCTACTTAAAGCACGAACTTACTCCACAATAGTGGAGTAAGTTCGTGCAAAGTGACAGTCAGAAAGCGGATGATATGTTACCTTGCAGCATAAACCAAACAGAAGTAACTACAGCGCGCAAGACACAAGTAAAAGAGAAGAGGATTTCTCACTACGAAATACTCGAGCAGCATGACAGGCGGCTTCAGTGGCAACTTGAACATCTAATCACTTGAGCCTAAGTTGTGCCTGGCTTTTACAAAATGTTAATCTACTGTTCAGATAGTTCTGTTGTCTTCTTAGCAAACTTATGCCCGACGCATCCTTGCAGAAGCACTGCCAACTCGAGAGGCTTCCACTTTGCTTATAGACACACAGCTGCTCTTACGAATCTTGGTTTAGTGTGGTGTGCGACAGCCGAGGTTATCTCAACATTGTACTGTGCTGTTTGTTTGTATTCTTGAAGTACGTGTATACTGTACTTAGAATGAAGAGGAAACAAAAAATTCAACACAATAAGTTTCTTATCATTAACGTTATTGGCTGTTACTGGAACATAGAATATTACAACCTTTATAATCTGCCCTAATCGCGTTCTCTTTTCTAACATGGGGTAGCAAGTGAGACATTCAACCAAGAACGACATCCCATTGCCTGTAATGTGGTAAATCCATCTATGTGTTGCGTGAACCGACAGACTTTTGTCATTGCTCGTATGCAATGTAATCCCGTAACCAAATATAGTGTACACGCAGAAGAGGTAGGCCATGAAAGCAGACAAAGGGCTCTATGCTGTCCTAAACACCGTCTCCTCAACGATTTAAGCTTTCGAGTAATCATGTATATGTCTTATGTTCTGAATTATATACGTGGCTGTCTGTCAACAAGGTCAAATAGGCATCTAAAATGATCTGTGTAGCATCGCGTACTTTCATTGACAATGAAATACCATAGCGGTGACGTGCCGAAGAAGCCTATGAATAGTACAGAAGTCCTCTTTCAGGCGAAATGTTGAGGCCCGTGTACTGTGCGATGTCAGTGCACGTTAAAGAACCCCAGGTAGTCGAAATTTCCGGAGCCCTCCACTACGGCGTCTCTCATAATCAGAACTGGTTTTGGGACGTTAAACCCCACAAATCAATCAATCAAATCACGCTACAAGTACAGTTACTGCGTATCTTGCTCATTTCAGATGGTCTTTCCATGGAGCATCCTTCGGTAGTGTCTACGAACTCAGCTTCGAATTCTTCTCCGTTGAAGCTTTTTATGGTGTGCCGTGAAACATCGAAAAGGCGGACGTTTGCTCTTTTGGCTCAGAAAACTATACTTTATAAGGGAGAGAGAGAGAAAACTTTAGTAAATAAATAGGTCTGGCGATTTGGTCGGAGTAGGGCCACAAGCACCCTCGCCCTTGTGACGGCCTAGAGTCTTGGACATGGGCGGCGTCCCCGGCGTCCCGGTCGGCCCAGAGCTGATCAGCGAGGTTGTGGCTGAGCAGGGACGCTTCCCATCGCTCCCCGTAGTCAGAGTGTGCCATGCCTACCCCTTTACTAATAACATGCCTACAGCATGCGCTGCAGCGTCGCTCTGGCTCCGCACATTCTACACGGGTCAGAGGAATAAATGTAGTAGAGGCGAAGGATCACAGGGTATATATATATATATATATATATATATATATATATATATATATATATATAGTTTGCCTTTTTGTCCTACTTACTTTCTACTTATCCCGAAATTACAATACCATAATTAGGAATTTGAATATCTTCCCCTATGCTTTCCTAGGTTTCATTGTTTGTTGGTTTATTCAGTTGTGTCTAACAAATAAACGAGCCCTTGATCCCTTCCCTTTCGTTATTTCGCAGCTTGGGTCTCGTTACGGCAGACTTGGTGCCTTCAGGCAGCGTACGAGGGTTTATTGGGCAGCAGGCATTTCGCCATAAGATCACGTTCGGCGTGACGCCCCCCGCAATAAGAGTGTGCTACACTCGCCGCCATGGCTACGAGTGGCGCTGCCTAACACTCCCAGGATCATTAACATAAATACCGAATAAAGTGGACGGGGGGACAATTGCCTTCGTAGCTCAGCGGTAGAGCATCGGACGCGTAATACGAACATCGTGGGTTCGGTTCCCACCGAAGGCAGGTTAGTGTTTTCGTCCACTTTATTTCCTTTCTACTTATCCCGAAATTACAATACCATAACGAGGAATTTGAATAGCTTCCCCTATGCTTTCCTAGGCTTCACTGTCGGTTGGTTTATTCAGTTGTGTCTAACAAATAAACAAGCCCTTGATCCCTTGCCTTCCGTTATATATATATAATATATACCCATGTCCACTGCCGCATTGCCCGCGCGTTGGGCGGCACGTCAGGACTGTCAGTAGTCACAGCTTGGCGTGTAAGTTCTCGAGCCGCGTTGTCGGCCGCTTCATTTCCCGCGTGTAGGAGGTGTATGGGAGGAAACTGCCGTTTTTGCGGGTAATGCTGCCTTCGTGAATTCGCAGAATGCTGGCCGCTTCCCGGGAGATCCCGTCGCTGGCGTAGTTACGTATCGCCGCCTAACTGTGGCGTTCGCGGTGGCTATCGCGAGGTGCCCTATCGCCCATTCTTCCTACTCCTAATTCATAGCTCATAATAAGTTATAACTCATGAATTTTACGTGCCAGAACACAGATATAACAAATAAAAATGGTAGCATATCTGCAAGCTTCGCTGCAACTGGCATCGAACCCTTCTGAAAAAATTCATATGCAGCTTTACGGAAAACACTCGGATTCCATACCTTGTCCGTAAAAAATTTACGGAAGTGACACGGAACACATGGGAACATATACGGAAGCCTACGGAACTGCTACGAAGCATGCGGAAGAAGGCGTATGAAACATAGGGAATTCCGTTTCGCCATAAAAATGCATTTTACCGAATGAACTGCTTCTGTATCCGTTGTATGGATATACCACACGGCGATAAGGAGCATACGGAAGCCGGAATATGAACGGACAAGGTGATAGATTATGCGCAAACGCATATGTTGATGACACACATATGGAAAAAGTATGATAGGACGATGCGGAGGCCTCACAAGCAAATGGAAGCAGCTGTAAGGAATTAGAGGAATTTGCGCGAATGATACGGTTACGGAGATACGGATACGGAGATAAGAATACGGAGGTACGGATACGCAGATACAAAATGATACAGAAACTGCAAGAGAAGGAAGTAGAATATTGAATACTATTTATTCTGACGTGTGTACACATCGTGGGCACTTAGCCTCTTTATCTAGGTAATCACCATCACATAGGTACAATTATGTATCACAATATGTAAAGTACAGTGCAATAGGAAAGAAACTTAAGGCGTCTTTCCTGACTATGGGTCTGTATCACAGCTTGTGAAAAATGGGATAATGTTGGCAAATACGTTCGGAAACGTCACACATAAGGAAATTCTTCAAAAACATCTTCAAATTACATGCGAACTTATGCAAATTAAGTTAAGAAAGACATAAACGATTTCATTCGAGTATGATCCATGACCTCAGTGTTATTTGGAATTGCAGCTCAGTGTCATCAGAAGGTGAGCGAGATGAAGGGCATGTGTGGTAGTGCGTGTTGGTACTGTGTTGTCACATCGCAAGCTATGCCTTCTGAATGCGTATTGTATATGTGTAGACTAAATGTGTTCTGTTGACCTTATTAGGTCTGCTTTAAGCTGATGCGCGTGAGCTTGCACTTAACGGAACATTATTCTGCATATGTAAAACCATGAAGAAGGCGTGTGACAGCTGAATTATCATCAACTTCAATTTTTCTGGGCATAAAATTTCGCTGTACGTATAGAGGATTCGCTAATTGGGATTTGCTAAATAAAAAAGCGCTCACTATGTGGCGACTTTTGTTTAACAGCACTGTATGGTGCAGGCGTATCTAAGAGCCAACGCTAACCGCACGGCTGTTCTGTGAATATTTATTTTGTAATTGCGCTGGGTATATATACCCGATCGTCGGTGTACAGTTGCGTGAGGTGGGTGGGCTATGTGGTGCATTACTTTGATATACTTACGTGTATGTTTGCGTGTGTACGTGCGTGGTGTTCCTTTGAGTTCATGGGAGTCTCTATATGCGATATTAAATGCTGATAAAGTGTGTATGTGTGATATAAATGCTGATAAATCGAGTGATAATCTGATCGCAATGGGAAGCGTCTATTTTTCTTTTTTTTTCGGTTGGTCGGAAGTGGTCCAAGAGTTCGTCTGCCTGGAATGCTCTATAGAGGCACCTTTTAAACCATCGATCGGGAACTGCAGGGGACTAAAAATTTGAACCGCTGCTGTTAGTCTCGCAGTTACTCCAAAATTGGTTAAAAATCTATGGCAGCCCACTTAGTCCTTGAAAGGACGAACAGTATGCCCCTAATCATCTCCAAAATATTTAATTTGCACAGGGGCATTAATTTAATTAGTAATGTCATTAATGAATATTAGAATATAAGGGGCCAAGTACACTGCCCTGGGTCACTCCTGAAGAAACTGGTAGCTCGCTGGATGAGTAATTACTAATAGAAACTTATTGTCGGCGGTTAGTCAGATAGGCAGCCACCCAAATCACTACGTAAATTGGAAGCTTAATTGATTATAGTTTAGCTTATAGTATAGTATAGCTTCCTAAGAGATACAAGATCGAACGCTTTCCTAAAATGTAGAAATATTACATCGACCTGACCGGACCCATCAAGAACACCAGCGAAGTCGTGAACAGTTGTTAATTGTGTTGTAGTGGAGAACCCTGTGCGATAATCATGTTGGCAGGAAGAAAGTAGGTTGTTATCACCTATAAACTTCATAATTTCATTAGCTATTATATGTGCAAGTAGTTTGCAACATCATGAGGTTAGTGATATGGGGCGATAATTTGTTACTAGTGCGGCATCACCTTTTTTCAGTACAGGCACAGCACGTGCCGAGAGACAAAGACACTTGAAATATGCGAGCTATAAAGGGCGCTAATGCTTCTGCGTACCTTCTCGAAAAAACGTTAGGTATACCATCTGGTCCAGGGGAGGATTTAGCTTTAAGGTTGAGTAGCATTGAAACGACTCCTGGTATTGACACAATATCAGGTGCAGAGTTGCACGGAGTGCTGTGATGAAGTGTCGTAGTATCGGAGGGAAAAAACACTGTGGAAGTATTCATTAAAATATTTCACAAGATTGTGCTTTTTGTTAACTATAGTCCCCTCGTGTACAATGTAGTTAATTTCCTTGTTCTTTTTGCTTAGAAACGCCCAAAATTTTTGTGGTACGGAGCGAACAAACTCTGGTAGCGTGTGCTGGAGGTAGCAACGTCTAGCAAGCCCCATCTTTTGCTTTAGGTTATTTGGGATTTCTTGAATAGCTTCGCGTGAAGCATGCCGCCGCCTTAAGCGCTTAAGTTTTCTTTTAAGGTGCAAGATATCTCTTGAAATCCAGGGAGTAACTTTAGATGTTCGTTTAGTTTTACTCGGGATGAAATTGGTGAGGCAGTGATTAATAATTGCTTTGAAACGATGTGAAAGCTCAGTAATATCATGGTCTTGAAAACTGACATGTCGCCTTAGAAGACGCCAACGAAGTGCGCGCACGACTGTACTGGCGCTGTGGCACGAGCGCGAGCCTGCTGTCGAACGTTGGCCAGGAGTGACTCCAACGCTTGAGCTACGCTTCTGAACTTGTTTACGCTTCCTGTACTTTAATAAATCGTCTACAGCCACAAGCGGCTGTACAGACGTAACAGTTGGCGACGAGGAAGACTGGACTCATCGGCACTCCACCGACAGTCAAGGAAACGACATGGCGACGCCTGACTTTGGTCGGCTACCCGAATTCAGCGGCAGCTCCGGCTCCTGGAGATCCTGGTATGGGAGGCTACGGTTCTTCTTCGAGGCTAACAACATTACGGACGCATCGAAGAAACGTGCTCATCTGCTAACGCTGTGCGGGGAACAGACTTAGGACATCGTCTGCGCCCTCATTCAACCCAAGCGGCCCAACCAACTGAGCTACGAGGACATAGTCCAGATGCTCAAGGCTCACTTCGATCCACGACCGTCTGAGGTCTTCTGCAGGGCACGATTCCAGCGACGTGACCAACACTCTAAAAACTGCAGCCCGTTTCGCTGGAGTGAAACGACCCAGCTACTCTTGAGGGCATCGTTCTACTCTAGCAAAACGTCGGATGGAGTGAAATGTCCATACCTCTTGCGGCATGAGAGAGTAAAATGCAATTTCACTCCTCCTCCACCCACGTGATCCTCGCGTTCGCAGCCGCAAACATGGCGGCTGGGGTGGGAGCGGACGACTGAAGAAGACAACAGCCGCTTTGTGAAGTGTTTTTCGATAGAACTATAGCAGCGACCTTCCTATGAATTCCACGTACAAGCTTTCGCGTACAAACGCGTGCAGTGTACGTTTAATGAACGGTGCCTTCCTCGACTACGAGCCTCAACGGACGGGAGTCATAGCGAGCTGCCTCTCCTGTGTTTTTCCCCGATCGAACGGCCGTACCCGTGCTATGTGAAACCCGCCAGCCTACACGCTTCGGATTCTTCGCTTACGTGTGCGAAACGAAGAGGAATACACTTTCAGCGACACAGTAAGCTGTTGTGATCGTCGACGGCTGGTCTTCGAAGACTCACTGGATATAACTCATACATGTAAAGAAAAAGGCTTCGCTACGACTTCGGCATCGCGCCGTGTGACGGCCATGAGCGCGTCGGCGGTGAAAATACCGTGACTGCGATCCATCCCGTTCGCAAGTCTGGTAAGTACAGCATAGTACCCTAAACACTTCTGATGACAGAGACTATATTTCATCTGTGTGCAGAATAACGAAGAACGAGGAGTGCATATTTTGTGATGGCCAGCGGTTGTTCGCCGTACAGACGTGCTCGACGGACTCGTAAGGAAACGCCGTTGGAATGAAGCGGGTGGTAGCGGAGCACCCGGGTGCCGCTTTTATTCGCTGGCGTTGGTGAAATTCAGCCGCTATTATGTTCGTACTCGCTTCCTCAGGTGCATTTTACATCGCGAACCAGCAGTGCGAACTCGCGTTTGCCCGTAAAACGGAATGCCAGCTCATGATAGGAATGCGTTAATCTAAAAGACATTGTATATGTTCCCCGCGTTTAGATTAACAGATCTGTGTGGCGAGCGGCTACCTATGAGCCAACGCTAAATATACACCTGTTCTTTGCATACTTTTGTTTAATTACGCAGAACAGTACCTTACCACTGGCGCTACATAGCAGGTCAAGTATAGCGGTTATATATACGGGACTTCAGTGTAAGCCGGTGTATCGCGAATGTGTTGTGGTCTTTGTGCTTTGCTGTGGTTGTGTTATTGGCGCGTATGTGCGTTCGTGTCATGTTAGCCTGTATGTTCTATGTTCACTGTGATGTAATTAAATGCCTGCTAATTGTAGCATGGTCGAAAAACGCATTGGTTGTTTTTTTCTTTTTTTGTCTCTGCTACTACCTCTGGGAGTACTAGCACCCCGCTTGGTGGAGTAGTAGAGCTCTCTTCAAAAGAGTCTTCGAATCCCCTTCGGAGGCGTCCTACTTCTCTGTTTTGGCGAGAGTACCGGTACCCTGCAATGGGGTTGATCTACTCTGCAAAAAGGAGTTAAATTTGGGACACGAAAGTACTCCACGAAGTGAGTGCCCAGCACTCCCTTTGTTTTTAGAGTGAACGGCACGACGAAACGGTCAGTGATTACGTCACGGCGCTCAAGAAGCTAGCGGCAGATTTCAATTTTGGGACAAGCGCAGACACTGCGGCGAATCCTACAATGCTGCCTATGAACGTCATGCTGCGTGATCGTTTCGTTTGCGGTCTTCGGAACGAGCAGGTCCAGCAACGGCTGTTCACAGAAAAGGACTTGACGTTCAAGAAAGCTTTCGACCTCGCACTGCGAGCTGAAAACACCGTCGAAAACCAGAACGTGAAAACCGAATTTAAAGAGATTCACGTATTCTGCACAAGTATCTGCAAGACAGACAACCAAGGTCACTCGAGTACCTCTTCCCCAAAGAAGAAACAACGCTG